>JAHWFO010001074.1:5124760-5148406 GCA_023313115.1 Rhysida immarginata
TATGGTACCAGTCGAACTTTTAATGCTAAAATATTGTATGTAATATATCAAACAACTCGTAACAACGTGTCATGAGTGAATATAACAAGCAAATAATGATAGTGGGAGATGGTTAAGCAGCACGTGCCCTGATTGTAACGTAAGGTACCATATGGTACCATTGGAACTTTCAATGTTAAAATACGCCATGTAATATATCAAACAACTCATAACGTCGTGTCATGAATGAATATACCGAGTAAATAATGATAGTGGGAAATGGTTGCGTAGCACGTGACTTAATGGTACTAAATGATACCATATCGTACTGTTGGAACTTTCAATGCTAAGATATGGCATGTAATATATCAAACAACTCGTAACAACATGTCATGAGTGAATGTAACACGCAAATAATGAGAGTGGGAGTTGGTTTAGTAACACGTGCCCTAATATTACCATATGTTACCATATGGTATCGTTGGAACTTTCAATGCTAAGATATGGCATGTAATATATTAAACAACTCGTAACAACGTGCCATGAGGGAATATCACAAGTAAATAATGATAATGGAAAATGGTTAAGTAGCACGTGCCCTAATGGTAACATATGATATCATATGTTACCGTTGGAGCTTTCTATGCTAAAATATGGCATGTAATATATCCAACAACTCGTAACGACTTTTCTTGAGTTAATATAACGACTAAATAATGATAGTGGGAAATGGTTAAGTGGCACGTGCTCTAATGGTACCAATTGATACCATATAGTACCGTTGGAACTTTCAATGCTAACGCTGGAATTTTTAATGCAAAGATATGGCAATTAATATATCAAACAACTCGTAACAAAGTGTCATGAGTGAATATAACGAGTAATTAATGGTAATCGGAATTGTCTAGTAGTACATGTTTGAATGGTGGTATATATATTGTCTTTGGCTTAATGGTATATAAAGTAAATACTGTGAGATATAATGCTAGATAGTAGTAGTTAATCGCTTGCTTCAATAGTAGATGATTACGTAGAAACACTTTAGTAATTGAATATGAAAAGATGATAGATGGTTACACATAACGCTTCAGCAATTAAGGCTTACTTCGTTTAACATTATGTGGGAATGTCTTACAAATTATAGAACTTTTATTTGTTCAAATATATAAAGAATAAGTTCACTCTTCGTTTAATCCTTCAGTTCTTCAAGTTAATTCTTTTAAATTCTCTCTATACATTTGTTTACTTAAATAGTAATTTACAATTTTCATGTTTATATATTTTCTCTAAAGTGTGTTAAAATGTTGGTTAATCTATATACACCTGTAATTTATATCTATGTATGATGCTATAATACGAAAATGTGCTCCCTTTATCTGCTTTGGCGGTAAAGTCATTTTTGTTAATTTATTTCGTTAATGACTTTATTGCTTTATTTATGTCATTATCTTTTCCTCTTTCTTTGTTTTTGTTTTGTATTTATGATTATATTTAATATTTTTTTAAATAGGTTTTCCCGTCAATAAATAAATAAATAAATAAATAAATAAATAAATAAATAAAATATTATATGTCGATTCTTCGAGCATTGTTTAAGCTAGCTTGGAACATTCGCTCGTTACGAAGGGATTGTTGTAGCACGCGCACACATCCTTAGCTTGCGCGCGTTCGTTAGCTCGCGTCTGCTTCATTAGCTTGCGGTCGTTCGATTCCAAACAATGAAAAATGACTTAGGAATACTTTCGAAAGTTATAAAAAGAAATTTAGTCATAATTATAAGCTGGTTGAAATTTATTCACAATTTATTCACAAGTACAAGGAAGAAAAGTGCGGAACAGAATAATATAAACGTCGCATCTATTTGCAAACAATAGAAGCGAGTGGTGCATAATGTAAGAAACGAGTGAACGGATAGGAAAACGGATAGGAAAAGGAAAGGATAGGTAAATTGCATAGCTATCATTTCATAATGACGATACACGAACGAATACAATTTAATATTTCACTCATTGTTGGCGCTAATTTGATGCACGGGGGTGGGGTAATGTAAATCGTATTTCTGCCAATATTAAGCCCGGAATTGTCCCTACCGTAGATGAGGCAACAATGTATGATTTTTCCTTGAGCATGCTGTCTGTCTAGGTGGTATTGATTGCACACGCCTCCGTTACGACCAGTTTCGTCATTTCAAATATACACAAACTAAAAATTAGAAGTTTTTCGGGTGGAATATATAAACAACGCAGTTCTTCAATGGCTTATATAGCAGTATTCATTTAGCCTTTCGGTACTTGATTATATCATTCATTAATGGTTTATTATCATTGCGATGCTTATACAGTATTTTCAATAACAGTCATTAATGATGAACTTCTTGTTAATCCTCCTCCTCTTTTTTCTGGACTTAAGCGCGGTTACTAACTTCTTTCTTGATTAGCTTTTCATTAAAGTATATCTCCTTATGAGGCTGCAGAAAGATGAACTAATTCAGAAATTTCAAATACTTTTAACAGAAGGAAGTTAGTGACCAGCAAGGAAAAAAAAACTTTAATTCATCATTTATGAACTGATATTGCTGGGTTTACTTTTGACCACCAATTTTAAGTAACATGAATAAAAGCATAATTCAAAGGTATCACTTCCACTGAATTGTAACTGCTTCTCTTATATTAATTTATCTATAGAAAGGGTTAAAAATTTTACTAATGTTACAAAGTTATTAATTTTTTTAACAAAAATTGTTTTCATTACTGTAAATTACTCAAAAATTTCTCAGTCTATTTAATCTATAATTATATTTGAAAATATAGCCAGTTATATAAAATTCCAAGATCTGGAAAAGATACAACAGATTTAGAAATATTTCTTAACACCATTCTATTTTCCATCTCATTGGAAGTAGAGATGGACTTGGATTGTTAGTGTTTGCACGTTCTGATGGTAGAGATTTTTTAGAAATTTTATTTATTATGGTGTTATTTTTGTTTATGAATTATTTAATAATTATTAGTTTTTTTGTTGATTGATGTGTAATTTTTTTTTCTTTTCTGATAAGAGTGGGCCGAGAGTGCTAGGGGTTCGAGACCAGCGAGTCTTGTGTTCGAAGTCCGCTGGAGGCATGGATGTTTTTCCTTTACTAACATGCGGAAGGTAAGAGAAGGAAGCCACGGCATTTAACTCTCCAATGTAAACTACTGTCAGCTAATCTTCTAAATAGAAGAAGCACATAGATAAAATATGATATTTGAAATGATTGTCTGGGGTGAAATTATAGTTTTCGTTTTGATAGTTTAAGATGACGTTTAACCATTTTTGGAGTCTGAATGACTACTTTAGTACTTTTAGCTAGTATTAATTCTTTAATTCACTAAAGAGTGTATTTTTGAATATGGTTATTAATGGGGGAAAATTATGTTTGAAGCATCGACTCCAATTTAAATTTAATATTTTCGAATATGGTTATTTTGATGATATTATACATTGTTGGAAAAAAAAAGGTAACGCCTAGAAGGAATGGGTCGGTTTATTTGAAATTTTGCACACATGCAGCATTGGTGGCATACAAGAAATGATTCAAATTGCAAGACAATACATCTATAAGAACGTTGTACAGGGTGGCCCTTTTGGAAAAGAATGGTTCCGACCAGATTTGCATGAAATCGTCAGTTTGGCATCTGCATTGTACTGGAACAGTTGACTGTAGGTATGGTGACAACAACTGTAATGCCTCGCACACGCCGCCTTGCTCCTGTGCAACAACTCACGGAGTTTGGCAGAGATCGGATTGTGGAACTTCGAGAGGTTGGACGGTATCATCGGCGTATCGCGGCGCAGATCGGTGTAATGTTTCTGTGGTGGCTCGATGTTGTCAGCAGACACGGAGACCTGATTCTGGACGTCCACGCACTACTGATCCACGCCAAGACCGTCGAATCGTACGAGAAGCTCTGAGCAACCGTATAGCATCCACAGCAGAGTTAAGGGCCAGAGTGGCATCAGCTTTGTCAAGACGTTTGGTAACCGTTTGCTAGCTGCAGGACTGCGGTTACGGATCTTTCTAGCCAGATTCCCACTTCTGCAAGAACACCGTGCTGCGCGGTTACAGTGGTGCCGCGAAAGAGCCGACTGGAGAGCCGAATGTAGGTCTGTGGGCTTTAGTGATGAGAGCAAATTCTGCCTGTACATTAGTGATGGACGTGTACATGTGCGGCGAAGAGCAACAGAGCGTCATCTTCCACATGCATCCGTGTGACACACAAGTCGCATAATGATGTGGGGTGCGATCAGTTTCAACTCCCGATCACGCTTAGAGTTTGTGGATGGAAAATTGAACATTATTCGGTACGTCCAGCAGATTGTGGAACTTGTTCTCCTGCACTTCTTGCAACAGGAGGGTAACATAGTTTTCCAGCAGGATAACGCCCGTCCACACACTGGCCGTGTTAGCTTGTAGTCCTTACAGCATTTGGCACTACTTCCCTGGCCAGCACGATCTCCAGACTTTAGCATATGTGGGACATGATAGGACGTAACGTTCATCTTCGCTTCACATCAGCTGCAACAATTCCACAATTGCGCAAGCATGTTCAGGAGGCTTGGAACAACCTACCCCAAGACGACATGCTAGACGAAATGCAAGACGACATTTTTATGACAGTATGCATGCAAGAGTCGAGGCCTGCATTCAAGCTCGCGGCGATTATACGACACACTAATGTGGTCTATTGGGCATGGGAGCCACCCTGTAAACGTACTTCTGGACGTATTGTCTTGCAATTTGAATCATTTCTTGTATGCCTCCAATGCTACATGGGTGCAAAATTTCAAATAAATCGACCCATTCCTTTTAGGTGTTACTTTTTTTTGCCAGCAGTGCATTACTGTTTATACCGTTTGAATTGATTATATCTTAGCATTTGCCCGGTCTTCGTTGAAATTGCTAAAAAGAATGTAATCTCAATGAAATAGTGTGGTTTGTTAGTTTTTGGCATATCGATTTCAGGATCGTTTGGACGTTTCATATGATTATATCTTTACACACGTCCAGGACAAACTTAAACAAGTTACCCATTGGACGCGAGAACTGGAAAACGCATGACCAAGCTCTCTAGGTCCGAGGAATATTTTAAATGTTAAAAAAAGAAGTAAAAGGAATAGAAAGGACCTTTGCAAAGAATTGTAGGGACAGTTAAGACGGAAAAAAGTGATGCAACAAGCAATACATTTTGATGACTACTGAAACAAAGCAAATTTACGGAATGAATAGAAGAAAAGCCATTAAGACAGGTGGCCAATGACACCATCCCAATAATATTAATAAAAAATGGACAAATCTGGAACAGTGAAAAGATTGAGAGATTAAAGTTAGAAATTTGTAATTTATTATTTTAATATGCCATGAATTAATTGAAGACGTAATTCTTACAGCAAAACAACCGATGCTTCATGAGTTAATTAACACAAGAATTGAAAGCTTGTATAATGATTACTAGTGATGTTTTGTGGTCGGAAAACAGATTCTCGAAAGTCATAACAAAGTGGCAGCATTCATCTACTAGAATCATGAAATAAATACAATTGCCAGGTGGAAGGAAGTGATAAATCTATAAAAGATGAAGGGCTTGGAATTACAGAATTTAGACTGATAAATCACAACCTACTTGACATAAGCTTAATTGTAACGGACGCACAATGCTCATCGGCATGGCACTTCTGGATACAAGATTCTAAGAGAAGCACCAATGAAAGTAGCCAAATAGAAAAAAAATTGGCTAGTATAGATTGAAAGTCTTATTAAAAGAAAAATATTTTTGTATTACTATTATTGGAGGTCTTAAATTAAAAGAAAAAAGGGAGAAACATCTTTTCAATCTTTTCATAATGTCTTTCATTTTCCGATCGAGGCTAAAAGATTAAAGTGGTCACTTGAATTTCTTAAGTCTTGACAGAATTTATGTTCATCAGGTTTACAAAGCACCGACGTTTGGTTTGGTTTATTTGGTATTAACGTCCTTTTCAACTGCTATGGCCATTTCAGGACGGCGTTATAGGGGCCGCAAATTTTGCCTCGCAAGGGTTCTTTAACGTGCAGCCGGCAAACGACTACACGGGACCCACGGCTTTACTTCCCTTCCGAAGGAAGTGCGTGATCTCAGGATTTTCCCCCTGAAAAAATCCTCGTCGTCCTCGGCCGGGATCGAACCCGCGTCCTCGGGCATCAGAGGCGATCACGCAACCACTGAGCCACCGAGGCCGATGCACCGACGTTTCAAAGAAGGATCTGACATTAGAGTATCGTCCATTATGGTTGGAAAGATTGGAGTATCTTTTAGTCACACATCCTTGAAATGATTGTATAAAATAATTACTTTACTAAAAATCTCTTTACGATAATTTCTTTTTTTTTCGAGTTTGTTTTTGCCGGGTACATACATCATATTAGCATCTTTAGATGTATAATCGAGGGAAATAGTGAGTCCATTTGGATAATGTATTGTTACATTCTAAAAGTCTGAACTAACACGACGCGTATTCAGAAAGTAAGTTCCGTTGTGTAATAAAACAAAAAATTTTTTTCTTTACCCGATTCTATATACCTTTAACTATTTTTACTCATAGTTTCAAAATTTATTTAAACACTTGTTATAGCTCTCAATGAGCTGCTGCTTTCTCACTTCATAGAAGTCTGCCGCCGGTGAGGTAATCACTGGAAACGTCTAAGGTGGGTGGTCAAATTGTTCCCAACTAATCAGATCTTATGGGAACAACTTGGCCATCCGCCTAACAGTCCGGACCTCGCATCCAGTGACTACCACTTGTTCCGGCATTAAAAAGAGTTCGTCGGCAGCCTACAGCGACGATCAACTGCGTGGCTTTCTTTATGGGCGTCGGATTCTATGAAGTGACCATGCAGAAGTTCATTGAGCGCTCTGACAAGTGTTTAAATAAATTGGAAAGTATGTGGAAAATAGTTAAAGGTCTATAGAATCTGGTAAAGAAAAAAGTTTTGAAAATATATATTGTAGTTTTGTTTTTATTATAAAACGGAACTTACTTTTTGAATACGCCTCGTATCAGAATCATCTATAGCTCGATTTCACAACCGGAATAGCACTAAATTTAATAGGGGGGGGGGGGGTAATGACGACATGGGAAGAAGGATTCCGCGAAAAAAAATATAGTTTGTTTACAAATAATTTTAGCGGTTTGACAAAATTGCATTGGGTTTGGCAGGAAGGGTGTTCAAGAAGTCACGGTGGAAATGTAACTTAGCACTATCCTGTTGAAAGATGAAGTCCGCACTCTCTGTTTGCAGCTGTAGCTTGAGCCAATTTTTAACATGTCCGGATAAGTTTTCTATGTCCCAGTTTCTATCGTAAAAAAAAATGGGCCATAAATTTTGAATTTTGAGATGGCGGGCAATTCAAACAAAACATAAAGACCATCTGCTTCTCTTAAATGACCAAACTTCATCATCACATTACTAATAGAACGGTTGCAAGAAATTCACGGAACCGTTGCAATCGTTTGGAAACTAATGTATGAATTTCAATCATAAGACAATAGGAAGCTTCTATGAATAAAATTGTAACAATAGTGGCAACTGATCACTAAAATTATTTACGCCTTCGTCGCGAAATATTTCACTTTCCGTCTCTGGCTTTATCTGTTAAATAATATAGCTAGAGAAAAGAAATAAAAACATATAATATGAGCGAAAATATTAACAACTTTTAAGTGGATCATGCTAAATGAGACATTCAGCAAACTGAATTACAGAGCGGGTATTTTTTCCCCCTTTTTTTTCTTGTTCTTCTTCTCTGTCTTAATGAACAGCAGATGAATACAGAGGTCTGTGATTTGGTGCCATATGTAATCCAGTAGAAACACTGTATCTTGGCAACCCTTGCCTTCCTTATCTCATCTCGACTTTTCCTTCATTTTCTTATTCCGCGTAAGGAGACTAGAATAATAAGACGAATCGAAAGAGAAAATAAATGAAAGAATGAGTTTACTGTTTTATGGCATGAATAAACGCAAAAATGGAACTTCCTAAAAGGCTTTAAAATTTTGAAAACTGATTTGTTTAAAAAAAAAACAACTACTGAATTAAAATTAAGGAATAAAACTTTTATTTGTCCCGTTGTTATTCTCAAAGGTTTCTTGAAATGAGTCTTTCATTATTTAAGTGAAGCCCAAATGAAATTTGAACTGCAGTCCGGTTCTTTCTAATTTGAATACATTAAATTTAATTACAATTCTAATTAATGACAATCATACAAATGTAATTTATGTCAACAAATTCCCCCGAAGTTTTCCGTTTTGGGGGAAATGTCTCAGTAACCACAAAAGGAAAGACGCCGGAGAGGGAAAAAAAATTTCTCTCCATAGTGAATGAAAATGAAAACGGGAAACAAATGAAAAATTCACAAAGCACCAATTAGCAAATCGTCTTTGAGAAGCCATCAAATATGCACTATATAAATGTATACTGTGTTTAGTGATGAATTGTTTCTCTACTTTATTAATCATGTATAATCTCAGTTTCATTTCGGAAATCTGTAAATGAATTTTTCTCATATTTAAAACAAACCTATCAACATATTCTAGAGCTTTCTATGTCAAAAGTAAGCAGACATAATTTTTATACTTGATGATGTTAAAAATATGCGAGTAAAACCTGGACAATGCCAGCTACTTCATCGAAATAGAATTTGCAATTGATAAGAGAATATGACTTTCAAACGCAAAAAGGTGAAAAATTCTGTAAACTCAGTTTCTATTTAAGTTAAATTTATCAAATAAGCTCGAAAGCAGATATTTCCAAAAGCAGTATGAAAAAAGTATAACAGCACTCTGCAAAAGATACACTTCGCAAAAATTTTGGCTGAATTAACGATATTGAAATACCAAAAAATATTATGCTTACTGGATATATTCCGACATATTTAGATAATAAAAGAATAAAAAACCTACAGACTTAAAATTTTCTCCCAAGAGGAAAAGATAATTATTCTCTTGAACATCTTAAGTTAATACATCACAACGGTATTTTTGATGTTCTTCTGCTAACCCAGTAAGCAATTTGCTGATTGGATTTCAAAGCGGAGCTAAACATTTTATGGCTTTTAACATAGGACAAGCCAGCCCACAAGTATCCTAAAAATAGGTCTACAATTTGCATACTCGCAAATGTCTGCTGAGAATAAAGAGATTCGCCCAAAAAAATACCCTGCTCTATACTTTTAGGAAGGCATTTCTTAATGAATGCGGTAACGGAATCATGATCCCACTCTCTGCTCATAATTAGCTATGATTGCAAACCCTATATTGAAAGAACATCGGAACTTCAATTGGAATAATTATCTGTCTATTTTTTTAATCTACAAACATCAGTTTTCCTATTTAAATTTCAAATTCACCATTTAGGTAATAAAAATCACGGCAGTGCCCATACGTTACGATGGCACTTTATATTAAAATGGAATAAATTACATATAACTGCGACCTGATCTCACTTTTTTTTTGATTACTTTTGTTATTCCATTGACAATATTCATTATCAGAAGACATGGAGTGCATGTGTATTTATAGATTATTCAGATGACGTGGTGGTAAATCAGGGTCAGTATAGGAGGGTCAGTCTTATATCCATTCCAGAAGAAGAAAAATTTCGGAGAGCAATGTTTTTGAGTTTTTTCGCATGTATACCCAGTTCTTGTAAAATCAGAATAATCAAAAATCTTAAAAGGAATTTATTCAACTCCCCCCCCCCTTCCGTCACTGTGCATTATGATCACCGTCATCGTTGAGCTTCACTTATTCTTGGCTCAATTCGGTTATTTTATTTGATCTCCTTATTTCTTTTCATTCTACGAATTCGGTTGTCAATAGATATTGAGAAGTTTCTTTGTTAAGAAAGCGAGAAAACCTCCAAATGCGTTTGGGTTATTGGAAAAAAGTTTCCTCATCTCGCACGTTTCCTCGGAATTTCAACGCCCAAATTCTCGTGGCCTTGACGGCGTTCACCTTAAGTCATCGAATTCCTCTCTCAAGTATTATTTTGAGGGCCTGCAAATAATGAAGAAAGCACGTGTATATTTCTAAGCATTTTTCTCTTAGTTATTTTTTTCATTAGTTTCGTTTATGATGCAGATACAGTCTAATAATAGAGTGAACTCCTTGGAAAGAAGAAAAGGATAAATTTCCCCTGTTATTAGCCTTAATGAGTCTATGAAAATATTTTCTGAAAATTTTCGTATGAGATTTCATTACGTAGTTTATTATTTGTACATTTGAAACTACTTCGCTATAATGGGTTTCAATCATGTAAATTCAGTTAAAAGGGGCTAAGGCTTGAAAATTCATGAACCCTACTTGATTTTAGTAGATTATTTTAAAAACTTAAGATTTCGAAATATTGAATTAATTTCTTTTGGAAGTTTGTCTTGAAGTTCGATTATTCTACTAAATGCGGTTCTTCATCGCTATTCGAAACCATAAGGTGCTAGAAAACAGGTCGGCTTTGCGTGATCAAACTATTAGGAGTAGTTTCATTATTTTGATATTTTCATATTTAATAGCTGACTGGTAATAAAAGAAGTAAGTATTGGAAATTGATAAAGACGGCGGGGATGTGATAGGAGGCATGTCGCATCATTCAGTGTGACTGCGAAATCCGATGGTAGCAAAAGTCAAGTAAAGGGAGTATGTATTTATTCTTGTTGCTGCTGCTGTTGTTGTTGTTGTAGCCTGTTTCCTTTGAGTGGATATTGGCTTCGTTTTAACAAGATTGCCGTCCAACTGTTGCAATTGGGGAAAGTGTTACCGATCGAACGGAGGTGGAGAGTTGGGGAGAAAGCTGGAAAGAAAAGAGTGTTTGGCGGGAGCGATGGGATGTTGTGGTGGGATGGGGGTATAGGGGGTCGATCGCCGATTGAAACGATCGGAGGTGCGGCCGGAACGGAGGCGTCAGTCGTCGGTGGTCAAATATTCGTCTCGGTTCCGTCAGAGGGAGTTGTCGGTCGCCGCCGATGACGCCGGGTGGGCGGGGTCGAAGCCTCGTCGGCAATCAGAGGCCGAGGCGCCCGCTCCGCTCATTGGGACAGCGCACGCTCACGTGAATTAGGAGCGAACCAGGCGCTCTAATGAAGGGAAAGCCCGACCGAAGGAGGAGGGAGGGAGGGAGACAAACGAGAACGCGAGACTCGTGGCTCCACGCGGTGAACGCACACCGCCAACGCAATCACCGATACAACAACACTCTGACGGAAAAGAAGGCGAACATTTCGCGTTTGCGTCACTGAGCGGAGCCACGCCGACCTTCAACGTCCGGCGAACGGCAACGCGACCGGCTGCGTGGGATCGTCCGCCCGACTCTCAGCCAGCCTTCCCGAGGTTCCCCCCTTCTTCGTCTCCACGCACAACTTACCTTAATTAGAATCACTGAACGGTAAGTGAGGAAAACCTCGTGAAATTCCATTAACTTACCATTTTCCCTCCCATTCCTTTAGTTTTCTTTCCCGCGCGCACTTTACTGTTCTTCGCTCAGCAATTTCAAGCAAGGTTTCTGAAGTCTCGCCTACCCTACCACAGACAACCTATCAATCGGTCTAAGATAATTTATAACTGTTTATATGTAGCATCTATGTATTTGTCTGAACTGGTGTCTTTTCTTATCTTGAATTAATGTTGGCCGTTAAATCAAAACTGAGTCGCTTTATTTCGTTTTTGATGAGATAATAGTAAGTCAAATATTTTTTATTTTACTTACAAAAGTAAATGCGAGAGTTTTACACCACAGTTTAGTTTTCTATTTTATTTTTTTTTATGTAACGTATATTGTGCTTTTTTTTTTGCAAAATAAGGTAAGCGCGATATTTAAATGTCAGTTATCCGGTGATTATAGCCTAACAGCAGTCTCACAAGGGACGATATGATAGGATGCATTGAATAAAATTGGCGGATGAAATTACTATCACGCACACATACATACAACACAAATATGCACTTGCCAAAAACTGATATAGTTACCAAGACCATGGATATAGAAAAAGCACAATATACGTTACATAAAATATTACTTCAAACATTTGTTTCAAATTCCATTATCGCACCTGTTCTCAAAATAATTAGTTTACTTCAAGATATAATCAAGAATCCCAGTGCATTTATCATTGACAAAACAATGTCAATCTCGAAGCTTAGTTCCCCGCAAATGCTATAGGAATCATTTATATCTGTATCAACACAGTACTGAAGTGGAGATGTATAAATAATGCTATATGGGTCGAAGTATAAAAGAAACTTGAATTCCGTCGTACATATATGTATGTGTTCTGTACCGTATGATCTTGGCACTCAGTTTTCGGCAGACGAAATGGGGTGCCTTTTGAGGTGTTCTATTTTATTGTTAAGTCATGAAACCAATAAAAATTGAGTGTATCACTTTTTTGCATTGTATTTTTGTGGATTACAATAATGTTACACCTTATTTGCAAATATTTAAAAATATCTACTGATTAGACGGTTTGGTAGTTTCGTCTTACACACAATTCAATAATAACCGAAAAGCAAAAGTGTAAAAATCTCGAATCGAAAAATATATAACTTAGACCATTATCATAATAGCCGGCCCAATTGTCCAAAGTCATTAGATTTCATTAACGATAAATATCGACAACATTCCCATAGGATATAAGATTTCCTGCTTACAAGTTTTATGCGTCACGCTAATCGAAGAGAATTTTTTTTTCTTATTTTAACAATCAATAAGCGTCGAAGAACACGAAATTCATTTTGCGATCTTGCTTTAAAGTGCAAGGGGGAAAACGTTCCAAGATCACTATAAAACCCAAAGGAGAATTTTGCCTAATCTTCGATGTTAATCAAATGGAAGCAACTCGACAAAGGTGCTTTTATCCCCTTCCCATCCCCCCATTTTTACGAAGGTGGTGGGTGAAACGAGAGAGAAGGCCACTTGAGGCGAAAGGGTTAGCCGCTGATCTGTGTAATTAGCATGGGAACCCTTTCAGATAGGGAAAAGAAGAAGAGAGAGAGAGTGGACAGGCTACATCGACACAGACCCTACTCTTAACCTCATTTAAAGAATGAAATAAAATTCATCATCGATATTTAATTCGACAATGCACAGAGACGACCCCGTCCTCGTCCGACCGGCGACTGCAATCTCAACTTTCCGACGGTTTCCTTCTCGAAATCATGCGCATTTGGCTTGTCTTCACCCCGTTCATAATTTATAGAATACAGTATAGTTTAAATTATTCTCCTGCGTTATATGTTGCTAAGTTAATTTATTTATAAATATAATATTCGCTTATCCGAATTGGGTAGGGTCATTAATGCAACAACTGGCTTCGCTCAGGCGATTTCAAATCATTTGAATGCAAAATACGTGACTTTTGATATCGTGCATCGTAATTCAATAAAGCTAATATAAAATGAACAAAGAGTTTGGTCATAATTACATTATGGAAAAATCTTATAAATAACTCGTTAATTATACATTTTCAAACCTATTAAATTTGTTTGATCCTTGCAGCTATAATTTCATCAGATTTGACGAGGATGAGATAAATGAGATAAAAATTTAAAATTTATACGAAAAAATATTCATTCATCGTTGAAAAATACAAATCATGACTTTATTCTCTTCACTCATAAAGTTGGAGTAATTTTTAAATGATAACTTATTTTATCGATATTTTGGAATGATGATGATTTCCAAATCAAGTTATCGCTTGATATTAGAAAATTCCGTAATTGTGAATCTTTCTGAACTCATTATTTATAGGCAATTAATATAATTAAAGATTTTGTTACATAATATATTTAAATTATCTCATTATTATCTTACATAGTATTTTGTATCGTCTTTTCCTATTCATTGAGCACTTATATAGCAATTTGAAATGAAGTCAAGATTTCGTAATAAATTGCAAGATAATTTATAGCATGAATATAAAGAAAAGGAACATTTTTGCATGGAGTAATTGTTCTAAATTAATATTGCTATGTGTGTTATTAGCTCCTGAAAGAGTTTCGAATGAATTTTTAAATCCATATACTTCACTTAAACTCAAAAATCTATAAATTACGGATTGAGCTAATAAAAATCACAATTTTATTTGTCAACTTAACTTGATAAAACAGCAACTACTTTAGTATATCAACGTAACAGACACTGCTACTGAGCTCTATTGTTAACCCTATGCTATATTGGAACAGCAGAGTTCAAAGCATATTATATGCTCATACTTTCAGGATTATTTAACATGCTTGCCAGGCAAACCAAGGTATATGAGATCCATTACGTAACTTCTTCTGAAAGTTTTTTCCGAGAACTTTTCAAGAAAGCTTGAACCTGTTATCTCCGAAAGCAATCACGTTTTTAACTCCCTTTGCTGGCCCTGACGTCATCGACGTTTGAGAAGCCCGAAAGAATGTTAAAGATATCGTAAAGAATGGATTTTTTTCCAATTAAGAATTCTAGCTGGTAGTTATTTAGTATTTTCAGAATAGATAGTACAATCATATTTCTGAGGTTTCAAGTTTTTGGTTGTAAGTAGCTGAAACTTGGAGAGTTTAACTTACGCGTTGTTTGGATCAGAGATTTTGTATTTAAGATTATAAAAGTAAATGCGTTTGATTATTACCAAGTTGCTTTCCTCATCTTTCATAGATAATGACATAATGCGAGGTCAAAATCGGTTTCGCTTCAGTCATTTTCTGACTCGATAAAGCACATTCCCACGCTGGTTTAAATTTAAATGTTTGCAGTTCGTAATAATATAAGGAAGAAGCCCTTTTCTCGTGATTTCTAGATTGAAAGCTTCCTTAATTAATTGATTAGATAATAAGCCATTTTCTTAGAGCGTTTAGCCTTGCAATTAATGAAGGTTTGAAGATTTTGACTACTTTGGAGAGAGGTATTTGACATTGCCTTCTATGTGAATAAAATGAGGAAGTGAAAAACAACGCAATCTCCAAAATGTGATGCATAGTTTTCTTTGCTAAGTTTTAAGTAAATAACCGTAGGCAGGAAATTATTACTAAACCGGATATTTAGGTTACCGGAAAGCAGGTATTATGTAGAATGCCTGATGTTTTTAGGCAAAGTATAAAATATCTGCTTTTTGTGATTATGGTATTATACAGAACTGGAATTATACAGAACTAGATGTTACCCGCAGGCTTCGCACTGCCCATGATTTAGCCTTTCTTAGCTATATATTTCTAGGAAATCCTTAAAATGGGAGTTTGAAACTCAAGGCGTCAGGATTGGTTTTATACCTTTTCCTCATGTACTAAGAACCTCTTTGTAAACAATATTTTTTGTCTTTTCTTCTGGCTGAAGGATGACCAGACTGTCAGGTGAGCTGACTCTGAAACAGGCTACGTACAACTGGCCAAGGGAGAAACAATCACTTCTGAGGTCTACGCCAGCCATCTTGAAACTCTACCCTTGTGCTTTGTTGATAGTCATGGCGTAACATACCTTTACAGGAAAGTACTTCAGCTAGTTGGCGAACTCTGTATACAGAGTTTTCTCGAATAATTTGCGGGGTAGGGGTGATAGAGGGATCAAATCTAAGCAACATTTCCCTCTTTCATTTTTTTCTCTGGGGCATTGTTTTTGAGATAAAAAATGTTGGACGTCGCGTAGACATTATATGCCACTCAACCCGTCGCGTAGACATTATATGCCCGTTATTCGAGAACACCCTGTATACAGAGTCCGCCAAAAAGTGTATACACACTTCAGCAAAAGAAAAACTATATATAAGTTGTAACACTAAATTCATATGAATATACAGGCATCAAGAGATGAATATAAGTCCTCTTTGACTTCTACAATTACTACAGCTGTTCAAAGTGATTATCATAAGCTTGAGATATTTTTGAATACGGCGAACAGTTGCTCCTATCCATTTCCTAGCAAACTCTTATCAGTAATCTCCTATGTCTAGGTGGCAATTGTGGCAATGTTTTTTATCGGGATCGTCTTCATTCAATACATATAATAATACTGGCGTGTAAGCTTTCGATTTTGCTATTACGGAAAAAATTATAGTTGATATCTAGTAAAGTGCGTATAGATTTTTTTGGCGGACTCTGTAGAAAATAAAAGATACATTGTATTTCCGCGCGAAAGACTTACTTCATTGTTGATGCTGCTTCACGGAACGAGGCCTACGAGATAACAACAAGAAAGACATCATTGCACGGAACAATCGCAAAAGTCTTCATTAAACAAAGCAAATAAATTTTTAACGCTGGCAAAAATCCCATTCAGCTCCAGGTAAGTTGAATTTTAAAAATAAACTACAATGGAAAGGAAGTAAGAAAAAAAAAAATCTTTTCTTAGCGAGCACGTAGAAGCCAAGAGAAATATACTTGCCAAATATCAAGTTTGTAGGCTTCATAGTTCTGGAGATTTCGTGATGAGTGAGTCAGTCAGTGAGTGGTATTTGGGTTTTATATATTGCGTGATCCAAAAGTGTGTTACATTTTTTTACATTGTTAACAACATTTTCAGTGTTTGCGCGTGCCTCGTGATTCTTATGAAAGCATTGAATTGCTGGAAAGCAAACACTGAAAATGTCGTTAACAATGTAAAAAAATGTAACACACTTTTGGATCACCCGGTATATAGATGGCAAGTACATTATAGGAACAGTATCAAAACACGCCTTTATTGGCACCGAACAGGTTTTTGAAAATGAACGAAGAACTGCGACATTAAGTACGTTCTTACCAGATGAACACGAAAGCAGAAATGGCATTGAGCTACTTGTTACAGCAAGGAAGGCTAAAATGGTATTTTGAATTACACATAATTTTCTCTTTCACACAAAAACACTTCATGTTTTGGCATTTGGTCTTGCACATGCATCTCACGAATCCTCTTAGCAACAGATCGGAGAGTTATTTCGTGGTCATGGACGTCTTCAAATCACAATAAATCCTTGGAACATACGAGGGTTGCTTTTAAATATCGTAGTATCTAGTACAGAGGGTTGCTTTTAAATATCGTAGTATCTACTCCTACGAGGGAGTTTTGCGCCATCCCAGTAAATATCGACTGCTACGAGATGACAGTAGCAGCCGGGACCAACGGCTTAACGTGCCCTCCGAAGCACGGGGGGTTTCATGATGGAAGAGCCGCTGGCGGACAAACAAACCAGTGGCTGTACCAACTGCTGGAAAACCAGCTATGGTCACTTGGCAAATGGGTCAGACTAAAGTCCTCCAACAGCCGTGCCCCAAATAGCTGTCCCGCCAGCAGTGGCCCTCAAGCCCTGGCCGTCACCCAGCCAGCAGCTGGCCGCGCCTGAAGTTGCTGAACTCCATCGATTGGCAAGCCAACCGACGAGACAACCAGGCCACGGCCACCCCCTTTAAATATCGTAAGGTCCGTTTGTAAATATTTTTGGAAATCTCGTACGCTTGTAGCATCCCTTGTGAACAGGCAGACACCATTTATAGCCATGGCGTCAGTGGGTGTGCATCGCACTGTGTCATTAAAATATGTAAGATTCTTGGAGTTGCCGGCGATTCTTGGAACATAACGGCAGTTATCAGTTTTTTCACAGCAAGGAATATGACAGCAGCGGACATTCATCGCCATATCAATAAGGTGTACGGAACTAATGCATCGGACCTGTAATGTTGCTGTTCCAGGACAATGCAAGCTACACCTCTGCTCAAACGCAAGCTCTGATCAGATTTTTTGGTTGGGAACAACTTGACCACTCGCCTTACAGTCCGGACTTCGCGTCCAGTGACTACCACCTGTTCCGTTATCTAAAGCAACATGCAATCTGCATTTCACCCATGATGACGAAACGTAAACTGCGGGCCTTCCTCATAGACGGCAGACTTATATGAAGAAGTTCATTGAGCGCTATGACAAGTGTTTAAATAAATTTGGAAATTACGTAGAAAAATAGTTAAAATTATGTAGAGTCTGGTAAAGAAGAAATTTTGAAAAAATATATAGTAGTTTTGTTTTTATTAAAAAACGAACTTTACTTTTACAACCTTCGTACAATGAATTGTGATCTTGCATACAGTTCATTCAAAATTCCTTCTGCAGTTCCATTCAGTAAAAACAGGAAAAAAAAACGGACTTTACTTGACCAAAATGCCTTTTTTGGCACCTTTTTATTAAGCAGTGGAGCAATTATTGGTTTCACAATGTCCGTTTGTCTGTCTGTCTATCTACCTTCCCCTTCATTTTTTCCACATTTTTTTGACGTAGAAAGTTGAAACACGGAATGTAGCTCACCATAGGCATGTCCTACTTCACTATTTATTTTGGGTTTGATTGTCCCAACGGGGTCGGGAGTTACGAGGGTGGGAGTTAGAGGGGACCAAGTGATCTACGTGTTATTTGAAATCAGGGCTCCCGCTACTTTCCTATACAGTCCTTGGGGAGATTAATTTCTTGTTTTTTTCTAGCTTGGCCCAAAGGTGAGTGTGCAATTCAATATTATGACAAGTAATTTTCTTATACTTGTGTGAAAGTTCTTTCAGCATTCTTTCGGGAAACGGCCAAAATCAGTCTCATGAAATACGTCAAATAATTTAGAGTACGTTGACATAAAAATGAATAGTGCTAACGCTTTTTTTAATTGAATAAATCTTACTTTTGTTCTCTACCACCATTACATCATAGCGGTTCAGCAGCCAATAGTGTCGTGTTTCCTTCTTATTGATCATCTTAGCCTTTTTCACATCGTCCACTAATTTTTGGTAATTATTGGTGAATCGCGGAAGTATTCTATACTCTTACCACTGGCCCTCTGGCATTGTATAGAATGTCTAGGAAAAGTGTGAATATGAATCATTTTCTATTTTGCCTACAAACTTTAGTCATTATATATTTCCTATGCATTCCATACAATACTGGATTGCCGGTAGCATATACACTAATAGCAATAAACGATAATCTCAACAAATCAAGACAGGCATTTAGTAAATTTCAACCTGCCTGCCTTGCAAGTTTAGACACAGCTCCCAGCGTTCTTCCGCGGCCCAAAAACTATCTCCAACATTCTGATTTACTTCTGTAAATGCAGCTATAGTGTCGTTTCAAATGTTCATCTTTGTGGATCTTCCCTTGGCAATCTTAGACTTGATAAACCCCCAGAAAAAGGAGGGAAATATGTCAGGTGACCGGGGGCAGGTCTACATATACCCCAAGAACAGTGCCATAATGGAGCGGAGCACTGTTGAAAGAATTCTGGCTAGGTTCCATCTTCATTGAATATTTGAGACAGCGTATCACACAGTCTTATCAAAATATTGACTCCAATATGATTGCATACGTGTGTAGATGCACGCAGAGGATATTTTGTTACGAGTTTCTGAGATGAGATGTAACGTAAACTTTCATTATTATCTCAAAATCTAATGATATTCGGACATACATTTATAAGGACTATGTTTCTTGGCAAACCACTACCAATCCACCATTCAGATAGTTGCGAACAATTATGGGAAAATGGGTGATAAATTAAATTGTTGGAATACAACTGTGTGCATAATTCCATCAGATATCAACTGTGTACTCAAAAATTGTTCCAACATATCGAGGCATACATTTCCAGTAACAGTTTGTTGTGGGACCACGAAGAGTTCTCATAAGTCACAATCACACGTTAACAGTATTCATTGTTAGTATTCTTTCATGCATTACCCAAAAAATGCATTTTGTTACTCAATCACAAGAATGTATAGGAACTTTATATTCATCCTGTATAGGTGTATCTTTAAATAATTCAATGGTGCATGTATGATTACGCTATCATAGGCTCCATTAAGTTTATAGAAGTTCAAATTTTACGGTTCATTTGAAAAGTTTTCAAAAATAAATATGCAAAGCACTCGTGAATGAAAATTTAAAGAATGACTAAATACAGCCCAAAATTTTTTTGTTTCCTTTGGTTAACACTTAGAATATTTTGAAGTATCTTTCCAGGGACATTGCTTATATGAACCTTATAAGCATGAGTATGAATTAATATTTCAACCACGAAAACCTTACTTGTCTATGAAAGACACGCCGCAAAGACTCCATTGCTAAATTAGAGGTCGAAGGGACGGAATCCCATCAAATGTTCTTCGTCTTTGATGCGCCATCGAAACTTTTATAAAGTACCTATCCGACTCTAAGTTGCTTCCTAACTTTTAGAACATTGAGCGGGAGGGAACGTTTTTTCTTCTGTGAGAGTAGTTCTTTATTATTACTTTATTTTTATTAATCATTCTGTTAACTCTCGAGACGTTTATTGTGGGCTTTCAGCAACTATATCAAAACTTAATGTTTGTTAAGTTTATAAAGTAAATCAAAATTTCTTAAGTAATTATGTAGAGTCTGTTATTATTATCACGTTACAGTCAGTACGTAACGGATATTTCTTGCGCAAATTGTCACGTTTACACCTTCGTAAATTTATGCAGCGCGATTGATCGAGAATGCACTTTAGAGGATTCTCTTCCTCTTTTTTCCTGTGGTTCAATTAAAGATGAATTATTCAATCAAGTGACGCAAAGATACTCTTTGGCAATGATTCATTCTCAACAATAATCATTATGCTAATGAGTAATTTGACTGAGTCATAAAAACCATTTAACTTAATGTAGCCGAAAATCGAAACAATTTTCCAACCAGTTAAACGTGCATGATATTATCCAAATTTGGTCGGATAATCGTACATTCAAATGAGTTCTTTCCAGAAGCTCCACAGTTAACAGTTCCTACATGGCTTCATTCGACAATTATAATTCCTGAATGTTCCATTGGTGTAGAGCAATGGTGTTTTCTGTCATATATAACACGGTGTAATACATTTTTATCCTGGATAATAAGCGTTATCCTAATTCCTTTTGCTTAAAAGTTTAGCAAAATTGGCCTATAACTTTAATTCCACTATTATTGCTTTTGCGACAATGATATTTGAAATTTAATTATTTGCAATGAAAAAAAAAAACCCGTCCCAAATTGCGGCTTTTCGTTCACATAAAAACATTCTATATAAAATTACCATTTATGTATATACTTCTATAAAAGATTGAATGAAAGTTGTCCTAATTTACTGCTCGTATCCAAAGATGTCCGCTCTCAATGGAGGAATGAGTATTGAAAGTTCAGCAGACTGTGCCACAAGTTCGATGATTAAAAGAAGATCTGGAAACGTGATAACGGATGCAATCTTAACTGTCGAACGTTGGGAATGGTCCACCATGCATAAATAGCATTTGCTTGAGTGGTCAATGGATTCCCATTAAATTCTTGGGATAGCGAACTTTATGACTCCCTTTCCCCCCCCCCCCCCTTTGCGCTAGCCTTGAAAATGACATAAAGGATTTGATAAATTGAAAATTTTTGGTACGAAATTTAAATATTAGAAATATTAGAATTGAACCAAGGACTTCCTATCATCCTTAGAGCCATTCCTCCATTGAAACACTGAATTCTTGTGGTCCGGGACAGTGTTTCAAGTTCGGTCGCAGAAATAACAGAATGAATCTGCCGGATAACAGATTAGAATGCAACTGAAACTAAACTGAACTGATGGATTCCTGTATATATACACGATTTATATTATAGGAAATTCTAGAAAGCTCCGGAGCATGGATCTCAACCTCAATGCAATAAAGGACCATTAGCTTAGATGTTCACGTGGCGAAGGCCGTATTCAATTTTAATTTTCCGAACTTATGTTGTATGTGTTTCAAATATACGTAGTAGTAAGTCTTCTTTCATTAAAACTGGCGTGAAACATTATAGAATTTTTTTTCGATTTTCATCTTCACAAAAATTATAAAGACAGTTTTTAAAAATAAATTGTACAGTTCACTGAGCCTTTCAATCAAACGGAGCCTTTGCGGGCCTGTTTGCGACCCTTGCTCTAGAGCATTCCCGAAAGTTCTATAAGTTTATTCGGAGTTTATCCAGTGGCGAATCTATTTTCATTGATCTGGAAATAGTTATATTCAAAATAGTATTATGAAACTAAATTTTTGGGAAAATATCCATTTTCTATAGTTTTTGAGGCTTAAGCAATTAGGAAATAACATGACTCTGGAACAAAAATGAATAAAACATTTGTTACACAATTTAATCAAAGTTTATTTCACTACAATATATTGTTGGCAAACTTTTTGAAAACTCTAGACATAATCATGAAATATTGAAAAGAAAACTGTTTTCAGCTGTCATACACTGTTTTACCATTTGTCGATTGTTTCACGAATGAGTTTTGCTATAAGATTTTTCGCTGATTAGCGCTCGGCATAACGCAATGCAATGTAACGCAGGTTGCTCTAGGCCAGCATAGAAAACGAGAGTTAGCAACAATTTTCACCAAACTATCCATTAAAAGTTGCCTCTAAATATCTCTCGTGTCAGGGCCCATCATTTACAACTTTGGCTGTTGATTGACACACGTTCGGCAAATGCATTAGCAGTTATCAATAAAGATACAAATTTGACTCACTGAGATATGGAGTTCGTAACATTTTTGAGTGATCGGGAGGTTAACAGTGAGTCCAAAATAGGTCGAGTCACGAGGTGGAGACTTTTCCCCTCGAAAACTTTTATTTTTTGATAATAGCCAAATGAAAAATAAGTATTTTTATAAATATGATTAATGAAATAATTGTAATAAATATATGAATTGTATAAATTTCCTATCAAATAGCAAACATGTTATAAAATAACTGTCACTTAATGATAAGTAATAGTTATGTGTACATACTTTTTTATAAAAGAAAGAATTAGAGAAGGGGTCATGAAAAATAACGATGAGTACGTCAAATTTGTATTAAATCATTGTTTAGGTCTTTCTTTCTTCGCAGTTTTATGAAATTTGCCCAACAATTTTTACCATTCAAATCTTCCAGTTGCTTCAGATGAAAAAAGTATATTTAGTCAAAAATATTTGGCGACGCAATCGTAGCATATTAAGAACTGAGCATCGCATTCATAAAAAGTTCAGCTTAATATTCAAATGCTTCTGACTACGGAAACACTACAGTATTGTTGTTTTGCATGTTACGACTTTCAAGTATTTTTCTGATTTGTTTTTAATTTAAGTAATTGTATAGCTGATTTCGGTTTAAAGGGCACAAAACTGAATTTTCTTGCTTCCAAAGGAACATTCAGGAATTATATAATTGTCTAATGAACCGGAAAAAATATTGATAGGTAAAAGTTTTGTTGTCTGCCAATCCTTATTCACGCTTCCCGCTTGTTCGTGAAAGCAATCTGCGTCTTTTTTTTTGGTATTTTTTTAAAATTGTTAAACAAGCCATGAAATGTTAATTCACTAAAGGGCTTTCTAAATAGTGATTCACGTAAAGAATTCCAACCAATGCTATTTTTTTTGAAGAGGAAACGAGGATGATGCAAGCAGTCTTAAGAAGAATCTTACTCTGTCTTCAATTTTTTGTAATCACTTTATTTACTTGTTGTTTGCAACAGGCTAGAATAAGCCCAATTACAGCTTACTATGAAAATATAGCAATTTTCAATATGTACAATACAGCAATTGGAACAATGAACTTATAATAATATTAACAATAAAATCTTGTAAACATTCCCAGGAGGAGCTTTAGCAGGGAAGCAGAAATGCACTT
>JAHWFO010001074.1:5148506-5202329 GCA_023313115.1 Rhysida immarginata
CCCCCCCCCCCCCCCCCGAGTAGGGTAAGGCAAATAGTAGATCCTGCAGTTATCTATTTTTACCCATTTGTCTGCACTTTTTACTTCTCCCCAAGTTTTTTTTATCAAAAAATTAATTTTCTCGAACGTAATATGTAGAAAATGTAAAAAAGCTCGTATTTTCTTTTCTTTCTCATCATTTCCGAACGTATGATATATAACATGCCATTCGATTTTTTTTATTTTAATATTTCTTCTGTGACAGGACTGTGATTATTGATAGGACTGCGATAATTGATAGTATTGCCAATAGCAAAAAAAACAAAACGATACTATGAGAACGATACTACTTTTTTTTTTTTTTACCTCCCTCATTTACTATTATAATGTATTTTGAAACTAAAAAAATCAATTATACATATGTAATGGATATCATAAAATGAGAAAAAAATAATGTTAATTGCTGTTGATTTTATTCGATTTCCTTTCTTTTTCTAATTTATGAATATTCTTTTCATTAATTTATTCAACTGAAAAATTATTACTATGCACAATTACCGAATATCATAAAATGCAAAAACTAATGTTACCTACTTGGGACTTGAATTGATTTATTTTTGAAACATTTTGTTAATCAATTTTTAAAATTTTATTTGGATATTATTATTTTTAAACTTCAAAAAAAAAAAAAAATAAGAATCGTATATCGCCGATAGGATTAGATCTTATGTCAAGAATACCCCTTAATAGTTTTGGATGTGTGTAGAGAAAAATGAGCTTTATATTTTTTTAAGAACGGTTCCAAGCCTTCTGGAAGGACCACTGAGGGCCGCCAAACTGTGCTAGGGTGTAGGCTTTCTAGTTCTCGAGTCCGCCTGGCTGTGGGATCGAATCCCGCCGTGGGCATGCATGTTTGTGTTTGTCCCGGGCTGCGTACAGATATATCTTGTGTAAAAGGCGCAAAATGACCTTAGTAGTCGACGCCTTAATTTCTAGAACACCCCCCCCCCCCCCCCCAAACTGTTTTATTTATTTTTATTTATTTATTTATTTATTTATTTTTAATTCATTGTAATCCAATACGTCCATCCAGAGCCTGTATGGCCTGAGGCTGACGAGTTGGGTCTCTGGATGGACCTGGATTAACGACTGCTGTATGATGGTCACAGCAGCCGGGGGGGGGGGTGGCGGGGGGTGAAGATCCTGAGTCACTGATGAGCCGCCCATCCAGTGACTAGCCGTGCCTGACGTAGCTTACCTTCACTGAAGATGTGTTTCAGTGAAAGCCCACCAGGCCACGGCCTCCCCCCCTTCTGTTTTATAGAACAGAATAGCTAAAATTACTTATTTAGCATTTAATTTGATTTATTTATTTATTTCAGTGTGTTATTTTTAAATATCAATAGAATGTATATAGTTAGATCTGTGATGTCAATATATTTTTGAACCGTATCCTACAAAAAAAGATGATTTATTAAATCTAGTCGTTTTCATCGGCTGCCATTTTTGAATTTTAACAATCAGTGTTTTTTCATTTGTTGGAAACAATGAAGGTTGTATTGTTGCTCGGCACTATGGCAACACCACCTAGACAGAGCATGGAGCAGGAGGAGTTAGCATTTTATATACCGGGTGATCCAAAAGCGTATTTTTTTTACATTGTTAACGACATTTTCAGTGTTTGCGCGTGCCTCGTGATTCTTATGAAAGCATTGACTTGCTGGAAAGCAAACACTGAAAATGTCGTTAACAATGTAAAAAAATGTCGTTAATAATATTAAAAAATGTAACACACTTTTGGATCACCCGGTATAAGATTGCATAATTGTATACACAATATTTCCCAAAGTCAGGAGTTAAATTGATTCATCCACGCTCTACAAGAATGGTGAAACAAGAATTTACAAAGGATGTGGATGAAGAAAAATATGCATATCATGAATTCATTTATCAGCAACCAGAAAATACACAAAGTACTTGGAAAGAAGCTTCAAAATTATTTAAAATTGCAGTCAGAGATCAAAAAAGGAAAATCTTTATGAACTCTAATAGTAATCAACAGATGTGGTCATACATTGGAAATTCTAAGAACCCCAATTCAAGTCGGTTGACTTCTACTATGTACGTGGATTACATGAAATGGTATACAAACCCGAACCGTGTAAATGTGAATTACAGTCTAATCTTTTCAAGCTATACTAACTCATTGTTTATTTGAGGGTTTCCAGGCTTATCACGGATTCTGACATTATTTTCTCCATCCAAAATCTGAAATCTGGGACGGCGTTCCCTCGTGAACTGATAACTGGGAAGGTTGTTAAAATTTATGAATAAAAATGTAATGCTTGTAGGCCATGCAAGCTACATTATTCAATCGTCGACATATCCCGATAATTGGAAGATAGCAAATGTCACTCCCTTATATCGAATAAAGAGAAAGGAGCTACTTTAAATTATGTTAAGTATCATCCAATTACTAAAGTCGTCGAGCAAGCGATCTTTATACAATTGAAGCAGTTTATCGTTCATCAACTTCCAGTTCGATATAGTACCAACAGCAGTGCGATGTATTTAATATTCCTCCATTACATAGAATGGATGACGTCTCCTCCTTGATAAGAACCAGGTTTATATCCTCGCTAAGACTGACGTCTCCAAAGTCTTTGACACAGAACCTCGAAAACAACTGTTGCATGAATGTACTCGCTTTGGTGCACACGGTGAAGCGTATGTGTTCTGTTTCCTATTTCAATAATAGAAAACTGCAGTTAAAAAGTGGTCAGTGCAACGTTTGTCACTAACAAGCTGGGAAGATCAAGCAAAGCTTCAGTATGCTGATCTTCAGATAGGTTAATTTCATATAAATCCAATACTTATTTAATATCCGAACAGGATAAAAGTAATATAAAAGAGAAAAGTAACCACCAATGGCGTTGCAGATTAGAATTCAAAGGTAACGTGCAGAACTTCACTGTCCTAAAAACTGCAAATGAACGAACGAATGTTGTACATAAATAGTCTGTCCAACAAAAGAATGTCTGTGCGTGTCCAATTAAATTTCTGAGTTCAATATCAGACATTGTTAGCTTTCCTCAGAAACTTAATTGGACACGCCGAAGTTTTCTTTCGTTGGATAGAATATAGAATAGTGTTGCATGAATGGTTCTCACAACAGATCTGAACAAGTGTTCGTTGTTGAGTCAATGTCTTAATATAGGGTCGGTATTTCTGCATAAATGTTAAGCAGAGTGTTATTTCCGTTCAAACGGTGCTTGGATGTGCAAAAAGCCTAAGCTAGAAACACGTTTCAGATTAATATCGTGAAGATTTTTACGGGTCACCGCCGAGTAACACGATTGTGGTATAAGATGTGATAAATCTACGGCTTGTGAGAAATATTCATGTTTTCCTTACACAAAGAATGGCTGGGCATGTTGGCCGGTTAGGTTAGAATCATGGGTGGATTGGTGTTTATTTATTGTATAATCGTGCTACTGAAAATTTTAGAAAATTTGCTCCTAAAAACATGAATATTTAAATCAGTAGAGTCAGTATCATGTCGTCTATTGAAACTGCAAGTTTCTATAAGTTTCTAATTTCAAAGGAAATCTGGAATGAAGTCTTATCAGCCATCAGCAATAAGTAGGAGATGGAAATACAAAGTCATGTAGAAAAAAATACTGTAGAACATTCTAATTTCTATCACTACTTTAAAAGTAGTCAACTTAGGCTTGTACACAACGATCTAGCGATATTACATTTTTGGAAGCAGTCATTGATATAGGCAGATGGATTCTGCTTGGATCTCTTCATTGGGGTCGAAAAGCCGTTCACCCGACTGTAATTTCATTTTAGGAAACAATGGGTAGTACGCAGATGGGGAAGAATTTTCATGTTATTTTTTGACAGGTTTCTCCCACAAGCGATAAGTATGCTGGCGTATTGTAATACCGTACCAACCAGTCTTCCACATCTTAGACTGGACCTCACATTTTTCTTCATTTGACTCAAAGCCTCTCAGTAAATTATTGTTGGCAGCCTAACCAGGTGGAACAAACAAACCACTCTTTATGCACAATTCCTCGAATGTACGTATCGCATAAGACGCTAGTTGGAAGAATGGCTAAAAGATACGAGCATGAAACACATAAAGACTTCCTCAATATCTTCAAATTCTCGAAAATTTTAGATGAAACCATTTGTTTTGGCGCATACTGTAGCTTTAATAAAAGGGATCCGAATCAGTTAACGACTCCCCTTTTGGCGTTAATTAGGATGGAGGCATTTTCATGTGCTGCCCTCACTTGAATAAATTCCTACTGCCTCCATCAGTTCGTAATATCACGCCATTAAGAAATTTACACAAGATGCATACAAGAGAGGAGAGGCTTTTGTCCTGTTTGTCTCTATTAACAGTTAAAATTGAATTTTATGTCGAATTCTAAAGGTGTTTATAGCTTCTTTGAATTCGCGCATCTCGAAACCTAAAATTTGTATTAGTGTAAGTGAACAACCCGGAGATTGAATGTAACAACTGATCATTCCTCTGTTAGCTCCCTTTGAGGGTTGCGTATACAATTAGCACCATCATAATTCTGGTGAAGCATAATCATAGGCATTATTAATCTTCAGAGATTTATCCATTCTAATCTGAAAGCATTCTGGAGCTATTCGGACCGAGAAACATGTTTTTCTTTTGCTTATTTTCACACGCCTCCAACGTAATCTAAAAGTAGTGGTTCATTTTGACAATTCATTAATACATTTGCATGTATATCTGCATGCTATTACGTATTGTTTTATTTTTTATATATCTCTTATTTTCATGTTAGATATGAAATCGTAATAGACGGATCCAGAATATTTTGCAATTTAACGTTTTTCTATTAAAGAGCGGTACAGAATTTGGTTTCACCTTAAAAGATGCATCGCAGGACTCTGAGTGAATCTTATTTCTTTATTTCAATATATAGAAGTTGGCATTGCTTATATTATCTTCACTTCATTCCCCCTATCCGTTTGCCGTTGATCGAAACTAGCCGGGAGTCACTTTAATTCTGTTTACTAACTCCAGTAAGTTTTCACCGTTTTGCTGTGTACTTAATTACTAGGTAGATTATTGCCTTTAATCCCTAACTATTTACCATTACCAAGAGCACAAAGCAAATGCCGAGAACTCAAGTTTGCTTGATAATCATCGTCGGTAACCGAATTTCAAGTCATTGTTTCATTTTCAACTTTTATTTTATTTAATATTATTACTTTTTTAGACTTTTCTCATTTATTTCCGTTTGCATTTAAGTTTTGATACTCTATAGATAAACACTTAGAGCAAACAAAGAACATTCAGTTACTATGTATTTAAACGAGTTTCTGCTTTTGCCAACGCCTTGTCCCGATTTGGAATTATTGTGCTACACTATTTGCTTAGCGCTGCTGTACATGAAAAATTGCACCGCTTCCGCTTGTTTGCACAATAAATATTTAATTTTGTACATTGCTGTTCTTTGATCTATGTAAACGAAAATGACTTTCGCAACTGTGATTCTCATGTGTATTTTAAACCTCGATTAAACAATTCTTACAATAACTTTGCAAACTTTATCAAAGCCAGTTAAGGCAGAAATGTACTTTAGTAAAAGTTTTTCTTTACTTTTTTTTCTCGCCTAATTTCTTGGGAGCTTATAGTTTGTAATTATATTCAGTGACATAATTTGAATTTCTCCATGATATCGTAATAAAATCCGCTTCAAACATATGGTTTTCACAAAGCGACAATCTTGCTTAATAACATAACGACTGTTAAGAAATGGTTTCTCGAATAGTCTCCTTTTTTGAGAGTCGTGATCGTTTAGCTATATCAAATTCCACGGGGTGTTATTATAGGGACGTCGATGCCAATCTTGAAAGATATGATAGGGGACGTCAAAAGAAGTAAATATTATATGTTCTTATGTATGTGTAATGGTTATCGGGATATCGGCATTTCTTAGTCATGCTCGTAGGAGGAATTGCCTTTCCTCACAGGCCCGTTCTTCGTCTCACTTTTTAGATGGTGCGACACTTAATCGTTCAATATTGTGGATGCATGATCATGTGTTTTTCTTATGACGTGTTCACGGCTGATGATTTCTTGGTCATCGTAAAATAATTCTTTCATTCGCCCCATTCGTAAAAACTAATAAGCTTTAAGTTAAGCGTACTAACAGGCTATAAGAACCAAATCTGCCGGGCCCGGGAGGCTTAAATCACTTTTCTTGTATATTGGTTTTATTTTTTTTAGAACCGGACTACAAATTTACGAAATTTCAGGATTTTAGGCCTCTTCGTTCAAAAGATAAAAGAGAACTATGAAATTCATATAGAGGTTTCGCTATATTTTTCGCACCGTCCTCTGTATAGGGCCCACGCGTGTACAAAATTTCAAGCCTCTACATCAATCCTTTCAAAAGATAAGAAGGAACCATGAAATTCTGAACGGTCTTATTATTATAATAAAGAATAAAATTATTTATAGAAAAAATTATCATTTACAGTAGATCATGGAAAAGTAAAATTTCTCACCAGAAATTCTCTCTCCCTTTCTATAACGGGCGGGACATCCAGCACTCTTCTTCTGTACACCTGAGGCGCGTTTGCAAATAAAGTTGGTAGATAATTTTCTTAAGAGTTCAGATAAAGATATTCATTTAAATTATTAATCTCGGCTGTTGACGAGACATCGACAGAGAAGGCAGAAAATACGTATGTCTTGATGCAAAAGTAAAAGAGCAACTGAACGTTGACCAAGCATACTACCAACGATGCCTACTAATAAGTTGATATGCAACATCTACACCATAAATACCGATATCCCGATAACCGTTTCGTAACATACTACATCTATTTAATTTGCTCTTTTTGACCTCACTATTGCCACTTTCAACATTGATACAGATGTTCCCAATTATTGCAGGTAATTTAATTAAAAATTACAAAATTTGGAACTCAACAATTCAAACTGTTTAATAGTTCGCTCATAAAAATTGAGGAGAAGTCCAGGTAAGACTGCGTACACAGCATATCTATACCCCTGCAATTGTTTGTTAGTGATAATAATTCAATAAAGTTTCCAGTTAATTAATCTAATTTTTACAAAGGCATTATAAATGATACTGGAGTGGAATATGTCTAGAGTTTCTGCTTTGAAATTGTTACCCCCTTCAATTCTTAAATTTTATTTTTAAGGGATATCAAAAATATTATTTGATCTATCAAAGATAAATAATGTCGAATACTATTTTTTAAGAAAACTATAGTTCATTAACTGTTTTCTCATAAGGTTTGCTTATAAACAATCTTAGCGTATGTAAAGCTTACTCTTGCATCCTATGTATACAAAGCTTAATTCTATATGGTTTCACTGCCTACACTACAGCCGTAACTTAAGGGTAAATTTTATCACTTTTTTTCCCTAATGCAGGGTGTTTACAAACGATTGCAGCGGCTTAACAAATATCGGAATGGGTTTGGTAGGATGGTATTCAAGAAGTCACGGACTTGGCGGTGGATATGTGACGGAGCACATTCCTGTTGAAAGATTGTCGGTTGAAAAAGAACTTATTTTCAAGCACATCCAGTTAACTGTACCCTATCAGTTTCTTCCGCATAGTTAAATGGACTATAATTTTACATTTTCAGATTAAAGGCATTTCAAACAATACTTAAAGATATGCTTCGATTATGTAACCAAACTTCATCACGACAATCCTAACAGAAGAGCTGCAAAAAAAAAATTCACAAAACCGTTGAGATCAATTAGTCGACAAAGAGCCGTTTTCTCTATTCTTAAACTAAAGGATAGATAACACGAAATAGGAATATCGTTTCTTACCATTACCATTAAATAGGAGAGCTGTTTGCAATTCGTGATTGAGATCTAAAACCAATCCAGTTATTCAAAGCTTTGGTCAATTGGAGAACCTTCTTTATACTGAAATTGTTAAGTACAGTATATGGCTGAACCAGTCATATTTAAATTATAGCCTCCATATTCTACTGAAAGTCTTCGATTGATTTCTGCTCCTGATACAGCTTCAGACAAGAATGTGATCACAGCACCGATGGTCAGGTGATATTTCCGCTTCCAGGCCTAGTTATCTCGTAGGCCTGGGTGTCAACGAAAAAGTCTTGATTGAATCAACGAACGGTAATCCCGTTTTTTAACTGCATAAGTAACGTATATAAAACTACATACTACATGTTTTCGCAGCAGTAAAGGGCAGTGTCATTCAGGCAGAGTCACGGGGGAAGCATTTGCTGACAAAGATGTAATCAATGCTGGAAGTAATACATTAAAATCCTGGAAAATTTGCACATAAAATGGATTAGCACATACAGTAATAGAATGGACAGCTCCTAATTTACATAGAATCTGATTTGTGCGTTGAAACCCATGCTTGCACATCAACAGCGAGTGTGATTTTAGTGTTAGTAATTTGTTCGTATAAGGTTGTTATAGGTGGAGAATAGCTAAACGAAGGAACTTGATAACGAAAAACATCTGTAGATTTTTCACGGATTATAGGCTCTGATGTCAAAAGAAAAATCGCCGTTTCATCGATAGGATTATTACGGGAAATGAAATACGGTGCTTTCATTATCAACCAAAAAGCAAAAGCAAAGGCAATTAAGCACAAGTCTTCCTGTGAGTTTCATATTTTCAGGGATCTGAAGAACCATCTGCGGGAGCACAAATTTCACTCGAACGAAGAGCTGCATGATGCTGCTTGGAAATGGTTCCACCATCTTATATGCACAGTAATAGAATATTTGATGTCTCAGCGGGATAAGTGCTTTATAAGATGGGAATTATTTATCAGGTGCGTTAGAATTATATCGGTAATAACCCCTGTGGTTCTTTTTCATTTGAATTATCCTTACATCTTAGCTAAATATATTAATATCCTTAGTTTTCAAGTCTTATATCTAGTTTCAGAGCGCGTGATGTTATAAATTTTCTCGGAACAAAGCTGTTTTTAAAAACTATCTAATAAAAATTTATAATTGAAAGGAATATATACAATGATGATCATTACATTTAAAAGTAAGCCTTCATCTTCAAAGAAATATTCCTATAAATGAAAATGGCAACAGCCGAAACAATTGTCTATTCCATCATTAAAATGTATACCAGCATCATTTTCATTACAAAGTCCATATTTTTTTCAATAAGTTTTATGTTTATAATATAGAGTAAGCATTGTGTATATGTTCTCTTGAGTTACTACAAACTTGTTTGTTCAATCTCGTTACTCTCTTCAGCCATCGGTGTCTGAATCGCATAGCCTGTATTCTCATCTTTAAGTGATCGGTTTTATAAGGAAAAAAATCTCTGAAAATTACTTTTGTGAATTTATTCGCTAGCACCTTATCTTTGGATCGTAATTTTTATTACGGTTCTATTCTTGCTTTTTTCCCCGTCTGATGTTCCCAAAAAAATGTGAATCGTTACTGGATGAAACCTTGATCTGACTCGTGCTCTCTGTAAGAAAGTTCAATCGCAATTCCAATTCGATCGCGTTTGAGGTTCGTGAGAGTTTTTTCATGGCAGTGCGCCCTTGCTCAGATCAGCCTCGATAATGTAGCAATGACAAGTGAAAATGTCCCGTGTCGTCACGAGATCGCGATATCAAACCCAGCAGAAAAATGATGAAAACTTTTTGAAGGTTAGCAGTATTAAACTATGGGACTTGTATTTTATCAATGCCTCGTTTTAGACAACTGTTTTGTTATAATAAAGCTTGACAATGTCTTTGATATTAAAATAAAAGACTTCTTTTTTAATACGTTTTAAGCGTAAAACAAATTAATTAGAAGCAATGAAATTGCAGCAAATTGATCGTGAAATGCGACATTCATTAGCATAACGAGCGATGTCAACATGATTTGTATGGTATATGAGTTGTTAAAGTTTTTCTTCTAGTGGAAATGCATGAACTTTTAACGCCCGATGTCACAGGTTCAAATTTTGCTGAGGAGGACGGAAATTTTGTTTTCCATGTTTTCTGCATCTCGGTCTGTTTACATGAGCACCCATAACTTTAAATGTTAAGAGGATGTCCCTAGAGACCAAAATCACGACGTTCTTTCCTGAAATTATATATTATTTTTCCAAGCAAAGTTCTTAGTCAGCCGCGTTAAATAAACTTCATATTTTACTTATTATAATTTTACATGTACATTAATTTTACATGGACTAAAAGATCATGACATTAGGAACAATTACCTAATCCTGTTGGGTTCCTTTCTCTTTAAAAGAGCTTTGTACACGAAGCAGAAGATTTGCCAGATGTTTAAGCTTCTTTTGGGCTAGAGTGAGCAGTGTTGAGAATACCAGATTCGCCATTAATTGGTGCGTCACAAATCTCCACTTTCATCATGTCACCATCTACATCATATACGTGTACTGTAAGACAGAGTTGTAAAAAATACTGTACTCTTATTTGGCAGAAACTTTCTTACTCGTTTCCAAACATAAACTTTAAAATTTGCTTAACTGCGGAATATCGTAATCGGGACTTTTCATATATTCCTTAAAGTACGAGGGGAGATCAAAAAGTAAGTTGCACTAACTCGCCGCAGGAGCGCGCTGTGTGTCGCAATCTTGGGCAAAGCGGAGAAAGGGACATTAACTGCGTAGACATCGGATAGGACGGTTGCTGTGGTTTCCCGTCGTGTTTTTGTGTGACTAGCGGGCTAAAAGCAATGGCGCGTCAACTGAATGTCCACTCCAAACTTGAGGTGCGAGCAGCAATCCGATTTCTATGGGCCAAACGGGTGAATTGCACGGACATTCATCGTGAAATCACTGCACGATAACGCAACTCCTCACAAGGCCCGCCAAACGTGCGAACTGCTGCAGCGATTCAAGTGGGAGGTTTGGCAACATCCTCCATACAGTCCCGACTTAGCGCCATGCGACTTTCATCTTTTCGGTAAGCTCAAAACGGAACTCGGTGGACAACGATTTCGAAACGATGAGGAGGTGAAAGCGGCTGTCACCGTGTGGTTACAAAACGCTGGAGGAGATTTCTGTGCATCTGGAATCGAAAAGTTTGTTGATCGTTCGGATAAATGTTTAGGGTCTCTTGGGGACTATGTGGAAAAGTGAACCTACATTGTATTCTGCTATAGCCGTGTTGCTTTTGTATAGGTGGTGTAATAAATGGCCATACCGTGAAAGTGCAACTTACTTTTTGATCTCCCCTCGTAATTGTATAAAGAAATAAAATCCCCAAAATGTTTGCTTCTTATCAAGGTTACATTTAAAATACAACAACGGACAAGTTAGGTACTCCTGCGCTCGGAGACTCATTTCCTAAGAATTTGGAAGATCGGCGATTCTTGCATCATGTTTCTCACACGGATAACCGTTTCTCACACAAGAAGTGTTACTGTGCGGAAAGATGTCGTTGATATGATATAAACTATGTACCAAAAAAATGGAATACTCGCCGCAAGGAAGTAGTTTTTACGCATCAATTCAAATTATTTCCACAATTTTTATTATAACTGAATCGAATTTTTTTATATATCAGAAAGGATCTTAATACTGTACTTACTACTAACGAAGTGATTGGTGGCTTTGCAGTATAAAAGATGGACAACAGGATTATCGATTAGTTTCGCCATTTATTCCCGGCTTCTTCAAGGATCGAATTTTTTTGTTAAACAGAAATCTGCTTATAATCCGACTTGAACATGTAAAGCAATTAAAATATCATAAACAGAATTTACATAATCAGCCTTTTGCTCAAGACAGAAAAATGGAATACTCTCTTCTCGGTGACAAAAAATTGGAATAGCTAAAATGGAATAACATAAACAAAGATTTTATTGTTCATGGTCCTCTAATATTTTGTTGGGTAGCCTTTGGCATCAATAACAGCTTGTAGTCGTCTAGGCATAGATGAAACCAACTGAGCACACTCATCTGCTGTAGTATTCTCCCACACATCCTTGATTATTTGATTCAATTCGTCCAAACTGGTCGCATTCACTTCTTGGTATTGTCAATGCTTGGCTCAAATGTATTGTCATGTTGCAGATCCTTTCGAATTATCATATTTGCTGTCTTTAAGATATACCAAATTCCGAAATTTCGTGAAAGCGCTGCGTATACGCTATGAAGGGGTGGGGGGGGGGTTGTTGATTTCGAACGCTTAGAAGCTGGGAAACGATTTTCTGATCGTCCCTTTCCAATTCCAACGATTATACGAAGGACTATCCTCACAGAAAGGGGACCTCTAATAGCTTTGCATCGTTCTGCTATTTGCCGACTAGAATACTTCTCCTCGGAAAGGTAACCCTCCAGACATATATCCTTCCGAAGTCGCATTTTCACGCAGAATAACCCAGCGCTCAGTAGGATTAATAATACCATACAATTGCGCAGTAATGGACTTGCCGATAGAAATTCAGAATGGCTCAAAATCCTTACTGACCAAGATTAAACGTTAATTTCTCAGCCAGTATTAAGTGTAATTACGAAATTAATAATTTACACTGGAGTTAATACCCCAAACGTAAGGGAAAGATTTTAACGGAAAAACGGAAGACAAAATTCGCGATAGAGCCGATGAGCGTGATACTCGTGGTCCCGGGTTCGAATCCAGGTCGCAGGTTTTTTCCCTTCCGTTTTTCCATTATTATCTTTACCTGAGTGTCTATCTAATTTTTGGAAGGAAATGTGTCAAGGGCTCCTGACCTCACGTTAGTGGTTTATGCAAGATCGAGCACGTCTTCATCGCACAACTGTCATTTTCGATTTGTCGCATGAACATTTCGGACAGGATTGGATTATCCCAACTACTATGGCTGTAGCGTCTATTGGCCTCCATATTTATCTTAAATACTGGACCACAAATCCAACCGTTAAACATGCTTTGATTCCACGAACATATCATGCAAATTTCAAACAATTAAACTCACTAGTAGCTGAGAAATTGACATTTAAACTTGGCAGATAGGTCTGGGTCATCCTGTAGTTGGCAAAGATGAATTATGTTTTCAGCTGCAGCTTGACGACGTATCCGCGAGGGGAGCAGAAGAAGTATTAATCCGCTTAACCAAAATTTGTAAATTAAGAAAATGAATGTAGCGGCCATCTGAAAAACGTGACATTCAAAAATAACGCTACACCCTCCCTTTTTTACAATGATACCTAGATATATCATTCTTCGGTTAAGATGCAGCAAGTTCCCAGATTCTATTGCTGCGCCTCTCTATCTACACATACACCTCCTTGCCAAAAAAATGGAAGACTCGCCGCAAGGAAGCAATTTTTTACATTTCAATTCAAATTATGTCCATAATTTTTATTATAACTGAATCGAATTTTTTTGTTAAACAGAAACCTACTTATAATCCTACTTGAACATGTATAAGCAATTAAAATATCGTAAACAGAATTTACATAATCAGCCTTTTGCTCAAGACAGAAGGAAGGTGTTGGCAGCTTGAATATCAAGTATATGCGGTCGAAAAGAAAAGACATCATCTATATATACGCTCGTATAAAGAAGAATGTTTGTGGGTTTATGGGTATGTTTCTTATACAAATATACATTTTTTCCGATCTTGATGAGTTTTTGCATACTTGACCTTCAAAGCATGAGGAAGGTCACTGTCTATCTCAGATTTCGAAAAAAAAATAATGATCGATAATAAATCGATATTCATAATGATGCCAGAGCATATTAAAAAGAAATATCTCATGACCAACAATGCAAGGCAAAGTTTGTGCAATATAACTAAGGTTCAATTTGTAACAATGTATAGAATTCCTGTTATTCAGGCTTTTCTTAGAATTGAGAGTTCTTAGGACTTAACAATTTCTTGAAAATCTTTAAAAACGATCACTAACTGGAGATAATGGAGAGTTAGCAGACTATTGAGAAAGAGTGGAAAGACGACAGAGTAAAGAGTCCTTTAGCTCCGTGCTGTATTGAGCAAATGGTAAGCATGTCAATAGAAGAATCGGCGACTGCTAGACTACAGAAAGTGATGAATGGTCAACTTTTGCTTCAAGACATCGAGAACAGAGTGGGAATTGCAACAACATCAAGGGGAACATCTAAAGTAATATTACGTGACTAAGAAATTATTTAGACAAGGTCCATCCTTTGTGAGCATTAAAAAAAATTTTTTTTCGATTTTCATTATGAATTTTTACTGTATTAATTCTAAGCGTTTTCATGTTTATTTTTAAGATATTGCAAAATTTAATAAAAAAAAACGAGGAGTCCGAGCTATGCCGGTGTTATCACCTGACATATTTGGTAGCATAGCAGATCCAAACATTTCATAAAAATTCATTTTGACTATAATTCTGTGTGAATGTGAATATTCTGGAAACTGAGATGCTGATAATGCCATGATTGAACGTTCGTTTCCAAGAATTATTAATAATGACCATGAAATCATGATGCAGTGACAGGACATAAATAAGGCAGCGTCTGTTGAGGAGGCAAAAGAGTCACATGTGTCTCCCTTGAGTTCCCTATCAACCGTCCAGACGACTGACAAAAAATTTTTTGTGTCTGGAAAGGAAAGAGAAAGAACGAGTATTGGTCAGAGAAACTCTGCAGCTAAAACAGAAAAAGCTATACGGGCATTGGAAACATCTGAACAACGGGAGTTTCGAATAGAGCAAGAGGGTATAAGAGCTTCTACGTCAAGGGCAAGAAAACCTTGAGTTTTAAGTATCCAGTGATGTTCCCCGGTAGTGAAGATGGATGTCATTTTAATCTGAGGCAAGTCAACAAGAGATTAAATAAAGTCCCGGTATATCACCTAGAATTCCTGTTTATTGGATTTTTCTTAGAATGGATAGTTCCTTCGCTCTGTGTTTTATTGATGCATAGAGTTACTATTTAACCAATTTGGAGCTATATTTTAACTTCTTGAGATTGTTCTGCTTACCTACAAGTGTAATTATCCCGGGCAACGCCTGGTCCTCTGCTAGTCCCAAGATGAAAGAATGCTGGAGAGAATAGTGAGAAATCACCCGTTCCAACCATGTAGATCCATCCATCGCCAGTAGATAGCAACAGGAGTGGTTGTCTCATGCCGCACCATAGTCCGACGTTTGAATGAGTTAGAATTTTCAAGCTGTGTACCAAAAACTAGACCGTTGCTCACTGCTAGACAACGAGCAAAAAAGGTTGCAGTGGTGCAAAGAAACGCAGACTGGACAGTGTGCGACTGGAATCGAGTAGTTTTTAGCAAAGAGTCGAAATTCTGCATTACATATGGTGATCAAGGCTGCAGAATTTGGAGACAGCCTAATGACGCGTACCGACATTCGAATTTAAAGAAGTCGGTGAAACATCTAGGCTGTGTGATCACTTGGGGAGCTATATGTGCTGCTGGAGTCAGTTCATTGGCCTTTGTAAATTCAACGATTAATGCTGCTGTTTACCAGGAGATATTGGATAACTATCTAGTTACAGCATTTGAGAAGTATGAGGACGTGTGTGAAACAGAAATGATCTTATCAGCACGATCTGGCTCCAGCTCATGCAGCCAAGACGACTACCAAATGGCTAGATGATCACAGCTTCCGACTTCTCTCCTGGCCTGTCAATTCGCCTGACCTGAATCCTAAATGAGTCATTATGGATGAAGATGAAATACAAGCTGAAATACAATTTGGTATATCTTAAAAACAGTAAATAAGATAATTCGAAAGGATCTGCAACATGACAATACATTTGAGCCAAGCTTTCATAAAGTTCTCCTTCGACACATCAGAACGCAAACTAAAAGTTTATTATTTTCATATTATTTCGCGGCGCTGACATAGTAATGGTATAAGTCCACAAAATTTTTCACCATGATGACGAAGCTAGTGTCAACATTATCCCTTTCACAGACACCCGCAAAATCACCTGACTGTTATGTAGGTTCTCTAGTACGATCAGTATTCATTCCACTACTTAAATGGGGGATTTAAAACACTGCTCAAATTACCGCACAGTCGCCCTCATTCTCATGTACGCAAAGTTCTTCTCAAGATCATACAACAACGTCTCAGTTCAAGCGGGCTTCAGACGTGATCGTTGCACCCGCAACGGTATCGCAAATTTGCGATGGGTATTGGAAAAATTCCGTGACTATCAGAAACACACTTACATATGTTTTATTGACTACAAGAAAGCCTTCGACTCTGTTGAGCACGACACGCTGTGGATGGCATTGCACGATCTCGGAGTGCCGGATCAAATTTATTAGATCATTATACACAGATCAGGAAGCCACAAATCGCACGGCTTATGGCGAAACTGATTGGCTGAAACCAGAGAAGGGTGTGAGACAAGTTGCATTCTGTCCCCTTTCCTATTCAATCTGTATGCTGAAGTCATCATGAGGAAGTTAGATCTCGAAATTCGGAAATTGGAGTGAAAATCGATGGACGGAACGCAATAATCTTCGGTACGCCGATGACACAACTCTTCTCTCAGAAACGGAAGATGGTCTGCGATACATGATGGAGCGGATCAAAGATGAAAGCGCAAAACTCGGCCTCCTCCTGAACGTTAAAAAGATTAAGATCATGACAACAACAGGAAATGGTAACATTAAGATAACAATCGACAATTTAGAGATTGAGTGTGTGCAAGAATTCATCTTACTTGGATCCCAGATCGTACGAAGCGGAGAGTGTAGCCCCGAAGTAAAGCGCCGAATAACCTTGGGCAGAAGCATGATGCTGAGCATGAACAAAATATGGAAAAGTAAAGATATCAGCATGGTGACCAAATGTAAACTTGTTCAGGTCATCGTGTTCCACATAACCATGCACAGTTGTGAAAGCTGGACATTAAGAAAAGGAAACAGGACGAAAATCGACTCTTTCAAACTCTCGTGCTGGAGTAGACTGCTCCGCATCCCAAGGACAGCAAGGGTGACGAATAAGGAAGTGCTGGAGCGCATTAAACTAGATATTTCACTGGAAGGCAATATTACGAGTCTCAGAACTTACGTACTTCGGCCACGTAATGCGATCAAACATTTTAGATAAAGACCTAATGCTTGAAATGGTTAGCGACAAGAGACGACCAGGCCGATCGAGAATGCGTTGGCTTGGTATCGTCAAGGCCGACACGGAATTTAGTTTAAAGCAACTGACGGTCGCGGTGCAAGATTGGATAGCATTGGATTCAGAATCGCCAAGAGTCGGATACGACTGAATGGATAGCATCATTATCATCCTCTAGTCAAATCTATTTTTGAGCTGGATTGGCCCTAGGGGATCAGAGTTATTCTGCAGATATCTAAGTTTGTAAATAGGCAAACTTTTTATTATTATTATTCCAAGCTTAATAGTTGAACTCGAGAATATTGTTGGAAGTGACGAAAATGTAACGGATGATGCATGAAGAGAGATCTGGTTGTCTTCGAAAATCCCCATGCGACTTATAAAAAATTTCATTATTATATAACTAGAGGAAGTATATACTTATTTATTGACTAGCAGAGGACCCAGCGTTGCTAAATTACACTTGTAGGTAAACGGAACAATCTCAAAAAGTTAAATTATAACTCCAAATTGGTTAAATAATAACTCAATCAATACAACACAGAGCGAAGGGACTATCCATTCTTACGAAAAACAGGAATTTTAGGTAATATAACGGGACTTAATTTAAACTCTTCTTGACTTGCCTCAGATTAAAAGAATGTCCATCTTCACCACCAGGGAACATCACTGTATACTTTGGACCCAACTTTTTCTTGCCCTTGCTCGTATACCCTCTTGCTCTATTCGAAACTCCTGTTGTCCATATGCTTCCAGTGCCCGTATAGCCTTTTCTCTTTTAGCTGCAGAGTTTCTCTGACCAATACTCGTTCTTTCTCTTTCCTTTCCAGGCTCATAAATTTTTGCCAGTCGTCTGGACGTTTAATAGGGAACTCAAGGGAGACACGTGTGACTCCTTTGCTTCCTTAATAGACACTGCCTTATTTATGTCCTGTCACTGCATCATCATTTTAAAGTCATTATTAATAATTCTTGGAAAGTTCAATCATCGCATTATCATCATCTCCGTTTTCAAATATTCACATTCACACAGAATATAGTCAAAATGTATTTTTAAGAAATGTTTGAATCTGCTATGCTATCAAATAAGCTAGGTGATAACCCCGGCGTGGCTCGGGCTCTTCGTTTCTTTGATTAAATTTTGCAATACCTTAAAAATAAACAAATGGAAACGCTTAGAATTACAGCTTTTTGCAATTGGTAAAATGTAGTTTGCAATTGGTAAAATGTAGTTTTCAAATGAAAAAATGTAGTTATCAAATGAAAAAATAATCTTTTCATTATTTTGGAATGAACAGATTAATTTTTCATTTGAAAACTACATTTTACCAATTGCAAAAAGCTGTAATACATAAAAATTCATAATGATCTCCAGTTACTGATCATTTTTAAAGATTTTCAAGAAATTGTTAAGTACTATACTCTGTCCAACGAAAGTTGGAGTGGGCGTGTCCGGTTAAACTTTCTATTTCAATTGTTAGACATTGTTGCCAAAGTAGAATCAGCAATGTCTAACAATTGAAATAGGAAGTTTAACTGGACACGCCCACTCCAACTTTCGTTGGACAGAGTATAAGAACTCTCAATTCAAAGAAAAGCCTGAATAAAAGCCATCTATGCATTGTTACAAATTGAACGTTATTTATATTGCACAAAATTTGCCTTGCATTGTTGGTTATGAGATATTTCTTCTTAATATGCCCTGCCATCATTATGAATATCGATTTACAGCTTTTTGCAATTGGTAAAATGTAGTTTTCAAATGAAAAATGTGGTTTTCAAAATGGAAAATGCAGTTTTCAAATGAGAAAATAAATAGACAAAAATTCATTAAAATTTAAATCAAAGAAACAAAATAATTTACCCCCACTCTTGTTACCCCCACTCTCCCTCACCCTCTAGTGGCAATTATTACAGCTTTTTGCAATTGGTAAAATGTAGTTTGCAATTTTACATCAGTTGCACTGTGTTTTTTGCGACGATATGGGCAAAAAACGTGATTTCACTGAGTTTGAACGCGGGATGATCGTCGGTGCGCGCAGTGTCGGAACCAGCATCAGCAAAACAGCTGAACTTGTGAAGTGTTCAAGAGCAGCAGTTATTAATGTTTACAGGGAGTGGACTACCAAGCAAAAAACCGGCTCTCAACGTCAAGCGTGTGGTCGTCACAGGCTCCTCAATGCTCGAGCTGAAAGGAGATTGGCTAGATTTGTCCAGGGCGACAGAAGAGCAACAGTGCGTCAAATAGCGGCAAATCTTAATCAAGGACAAACTGTGACCGCCTCTGAACGAACTGTTCGCCGCTTATTACACCGTTTAGGCTATGAAAGCCGACGACCAGTTCGAAAGCCTCTACTGTCAGCCTTGAACAAGAGCAGACGTCTCCAGTTCGCCAAGGAGCACAAGGATTGGACAGTAGATGACTGGAAAAGGGTCATGTGGTCCGATGAGTCACGATTTCAAATGCATCATGCAGATGGCAGGGTTAGAATATGGAGAAAACAAGACGAAAGCATGGACCCCACCTGCATTGCCACAACACTTCAAGCTGGTGGTGGCAGTAGTATGGTTTGGGGCATGTTTTCTTGGCATTGTTTGGGTCCTTTGATTCCTCTGCACAAACGTGTGCGTGCCCAAGATTATTTAAGTATTGTCGCAGATCAAGTACATCCCGTTATGTTAATGGTGTACTCTGACGGGGATGGATACTTCCAGCAGGCATAAGGCTGGCATCGTCCTCAGATGGTTCGAAGAACATGCCGGAGAGTTTACCTTGCTTCGTTGGCCTGCACAATCGCCAGATCTGAATCCCATTGAGAATTTGTGGGATGAGATCGGACGGGCCATCAGGCAGCGGGATCCAGCACCATCAAATCTACAGGAATTGGAAGGTGCAGTTCTTCAGAGTTGGTCTCAAATTCCTCCTACAACCTACCAACATCTCATAGAATCCATGCCCCGAAGAATGCAAGCAGTAATAAGAGCGAAAGGTGGCCCAACACTGTATTAAGGGGGTGGTCATAATAATTTGGCCACTCAGTGTATATAGATAGACTAGCAGAGGACCCGGCGTTGCAGTCTCGGGATAATTACACTTGTAGGTGAACAATCTCAAAAAGTTAAATTATAACTCCAAATTGGTTAAATAATAACTCAATCAATACACAGAATATAGTTTTTTACCTGTATTTTTATGAAAAGTTTGGATCTGCTTTGCGACCAAATAAGCTAGGTGATAACCCCGGCGTCGCTCGGGCTCTTTTTTTTTTTTGATTAAATATTGCAATATCTTAAAAATAAACACATGAAAACGCTTAGAATAAAACCCACAAACATTCTTCTTTATATATATGTAGATAGATGTTGCCACGTAAGTCTGTCTGCATCCTTCACATCTCCGACAAGTTTTGATTTAGAAGGGTGAAGTTCTGGTATGTAGATTCCTCTAAGCAAGACCTAAATTATGATGAAGGTTGAGACCTAAAATATTACAGCTTTTTGCCAAATTCCTTGAACTCACTCACTTTCTCTACTTTCCTATATTTTTCTTCCAGCGATCTATTAACAAGAGGATTGTTAATCAGTTGGATTGTTTTCTTATTATTAGTGAGCATGAGGCTTTCTCTATCTTGCTAATATCTCGATTCAATTAAAACAGGGCTTGTTATGCTCACTGTTAACCTTGGAGAGTACTTTGCTGAATCCGTCCGTTGTTAATCGCAAAACCACCATTTATCAACAATCACAAGTCGCAGATGCATGTAGATTCCTGTACAAAAAAGAAAAAAAAAACATAAGTGCTTGTTTTGATATATTACAGCTTATTGCAATTGGTAAAATGTATTTTGCAATTGCAAAAAGCTGTAATGAATAAAATGCATGTAATAAAATTTCAACTAATTAAAGGATACGATGTAATTTGACTAAGAAGATTTTTAAGTCGGTATATTGTTTTGAGTTCTAATGAAATTTTTTGACAGTGCACTTAAGCGCAAAATGAACCAGAAGATGATTTAATTGGAAGATGATAGAAATATACACATTCTTTCATAGAGAAAATGTTCAAGGACACCTTGTATGATAACGGCTATTGGAATCTTTATTTCAAAGAAAACGTGACATAGAGACAGGGTCCTTTTGAAAACTTGCTGATTCCTCCGTCTTAGATCCAAATGGGTTAATTAAGAGTGTTTCGTTAATTAAATGCAGGAAAAAGGTAAAGGGGTCTTTATCTTCGTAACGTTTTGCGAACGACGAAATGATTCATTCCCGAGCAATTAATAATTGAGGGACATCGTTGTCGGCCATGTCCCCCCCACACAAAAGGAAAGGTAATTAACGAGAAGAAGAAATAAGAAAAGAAAAAAGAAACGACGAAGCGAAGGGTGGGTGTAAGGAAAGAGAAGAAAAAAAGCTCTTTTCAAGTACGGTTAAATGAACGGCGATCTAAGCGAGGTCAACTCGATACAGCGATGCGCTTCGAGAAGGAGGACAATGAGGAAAAGTCTTACAAGATTGAGGTTAAGATTAATCCGAGACCAAAAGATGGTTTCGCACCGGTGGCGAAAGGCTTAAAAGCGAAACTGATAGCCTGCTTCGGGCTTTCTTTTCTTATTTTCTTCATTTTTTTTTTTAATCTACTCTCTCAATTCATCCATGGAAATCGCTCGTGCTTTTTTTTTCAATTTGGTCTTCGAAATATAGTTGGTAAGACGTCGCTGTAGAAAAGGCCTTCGTTCTAACAGAGTCCGTCTAATTACTGAACTTGGCGCTTATCTGGTCGCGAGTGGATTGCCCGTTGGACCCGCGCGAAATGACAATGGGCGACCGAGAACAATGCGTCACCTTGGTCACACGTCACGTGAGTTTTACCCGATCACGTGTTCCCTTGCCCTCTGATCGTAAAATTCGGATTACATGACGTCACATCCTCAAAAATGCCCTTATCGTGTTACATCGACACATTTTTATTGTACAGGAACGACCGCAATAGTCAAGGGAATAGAACGCAGTCGTCGTTCCTCTTGACGGGCTCGTGGATGAACATTATAAAAGCGATAATCAAGTAATAAAGTGTTATTTCTTATAAAAATTAATGAGGTAGGGTATTACAGGATACTTCTTCGGCATCTCCTAAATATGTTCAAGCAATTTTATTTAGGTTAGGTTAGGTTTAGAATAGTGAATACTGAAAAACATACTGAAACATTGGTTTTACTTTTGAGAGTATGCAATACGCCGAATGGCGAAAACTGTATGAAAATATCTGTATTTTCGCTTACGAGTTATTAAAGTTTTTTGGAGAAAAAATTGCTGCTATATTCTTTAGTATTCTTTGGTTCCTCATCATTTCAGATCGATTGGTATCACATGTCATGTTTTGCCATGTCACCGTTAAACCGATTTCAAGACTATAAAATGAAATGCATGAAAAACTCGTTACACAAAAATGAATCATGCCTTAAAACGAAAAATCGAGTCGACCTAATAAGATTAGGCGGAGTTTTTAACAAACTTTGGGGGTATTTTAACACCTATAAACTTACGATTAAATTTCTAAAAGGAACGTTTTGCTTATTTTGGGACATAGAATCATGCTTTTAATTTTCAGCCATCTCTTTAGAAACACCCTGTATATGCTCTTCCTTGTTTAATTGCGCTTGTTCAGAAACAGATTCACCCCTTCTAACCGAAATTATCACGACAACGGCAAACAGCAGGAGTTGATAATAATTATTGCAAAGGATTGTGTAATATCAATGTTTGCCGATCAAAATAAAAGTTTTTATTTTAATTATTTAAGTTTTTTGGAGAAAGACGCTAATGTTCCGCGTCCACTGACAGAAACAACCCAATTATGTAAGTTCCTGAACTTTATTATCCAGATTATCTGTGGGAGTTTATTACAAAAGATCCCAATTATAAAGAAACCCTAGATAAAAAAAAATTAGGAAAAGGCGTCTTTTGATGTCACAACGGGGACAAGTGAGTCATGGCCAAAATATTTTGACCTTCGTTCAAAATGGCGTCAGATTCTTTGATTCACTCACTGTCTCTGAAACCATGAATGAAAAACTTGAATCTAATCTCGGCCGTGGTTCCAGAAAATTCTAGTGCCCTTTTGTTATTTCAACTATCTCAACCAAAAAAGTTAATAAGTCGTTGTTAATACATGTATATAAACAGCAAACTTGACTTGCATATTGGAAAACGACGTCACGAAATCCTGGTTCTTTTCCTCTGCAGCGGACGCCACGAAAGATTTGGGTTTGGGAAAACACCTGAATCTTTAACTACTAAAACTTAAATAACGCTGCGATATTTTCGGCAGTGGACATGGCAAGAAAGTCGATTTTCTCTAATGTAATGTTAAGTTCTTTTGTTTCTCGCCATTCACATATCAAGCTTCCATTTGAAAAAAGTTTCTAACGGTCACTTGACTGTTTGATCGATTTCAAGAACATTTTAATCAGTTAAAATTAGGAAGAATCTCTATCAAATGACGAAAATAGAATTTGAAAAAGTTAAACCCCGTTCTCAAGAAATCGTAGAATATACAAATAGAGATACAGAGTGGAATGAAGATAATGAAAATAGTCCTCCTAATTGCTATGGCGAAGAATCGCTTATGTGGCTATTCAAAATAGCAAAAGCAACTTAATATTTTCTTTTTCTTTCAGTCGTCAGATGTTTATACATTTATTATTTTATTCCTCATGAATGTGTAGAATTTTTTATCTTTTTTTGAAATCAGTGGGCTAATCAGCATCCACAAAGGAACAGCTAAGTGATTCAAGGAGGCGTTGAATCGCGTGTCGACGAAACCAATCGCTGGCATTAAGCTTAACGACATTCGCGAGACTTGTCGGATTATCTCTTCTTCAGGTTATCTTTTACAATTTTATTTCTTACATCTTATCTGATCATTAGGGCTCTCTTTCTCTCCGTTCGTTTACTCAATACCTTATCAGAATGTGACAACGCGAACCTTACAAATCGGCCCAACGCTCAGTTCGCTTCGATGTTTGGAGGTGCAATTCAGACTGATTGGCTAATGGCAGTGACAACTAAGGATTAAAAACCCTTCAAACTGCTGTGTCACTTAAAAGCCTCGGTGTTCGTACTTTTTTTTCCTTTCTGCCCCCCCCCCTGTTTTTTTTTTTATTCTTTTTTGAATAGCGTGGCATCTGACCCTTATAAGTTCCCTGCTATCAGAATGTGTATAACGTTTTAACACCATCTTATAAATTCTTCATTAGATTTTAGATCTTGTTTCTTAATTTTTTGATATCCTAATAGATTTTAATAAATTTTGCTAACAGTACAACTCTATGATTCTTTCAAAGACAGCTCTTTATCTTAGATAAATTTTTCCAAATCATTAAAGGTGTATAAAGACAAATAAGAAAATTTGTTTCTTAAAATTTTAAATAAGAAAACAGTTATTTAAACAATCACATTGGGAAATTTTTATTGTTTATAATATACATAGGCAGAAGTGTGTATTTTTTTAGGGAAGTATGCCTTCGCGATCCGAATGTAATTCTCCTATTCTTTAACAATGGAAGACGATTTTAAAACGCTATTGCAGGCTTTTATTGCAGATATCAGAAAATGTATAAGGAACGTAGCAGCATTATGCTTTTCTATTTTCAGAGTTATAACTTAAAAAGGGTGATTCAAAAGTCCTTACTCGATTTCAAAATAACTATATTTATTGTTAAAATAAACATACAGAGACGCGGTAATGTACAAAATATTAGTCATATCATCAAGTTTCGATATGGTGATTTACATGTGTTGAATATGGGCCCCTCCGAACCTGCTTGTACTTCGATGGAATCTCTGCCAAACATGCTCGATGTTTTCATCAGAGGTACGAGGCCGACCTGTACGTTTACACAAACAACTCGTTTCTTGGAACGTTTGACGCTATTTTCTAATGGTCTTAGCAGTAGGGGGCTTTCGTTTCGAATCTACTGTAATATGAAATTCGCGCTGGACTTGTATCGCTGACTCGCACTCGTTGAAGCGGAGGACGAAAAAACACTTTATGTTGCTGGATCGAAAACAACTGAGACCAGGAAGAACTCTAGCGGCAACCTCAACAAACTTGACGATCTCCTCTTTCCAATGACAGGCGGGTCGTTCAGCTGCTGTGAACGGTTGGCGTAGTTACAGTACTTTGAAATCGAGTACGGGCTATTCGATTTTATTTTCTGAATATTTTCATGCACTTTATGGTTTAACACCATTGTCGTCTACGACGAACAACTCTTCCATATCTTCAAAAGAAATTTAGTTCTCTGCAATAAAAACTCAGCGCCAACAAGGTAGGTGGGGAGCATTATAGAGCATTGTTTGTTATTTTTAATGCCACAAAATGTCATTTGACAGGTTCAACATCGGTATATATTTCTGTACAATTATCATTACGGCAGTTAGCAGTTGCACAACGTACTGTTTCAGGAAACAACAATTAGCGATCCTCATTTACGTAACCACGTTTGATGTATTTAATTTACATGTTGAGAAGCAGAAGAAGCGTGTTAACAGACTCAAATATTTAAAATTAAAAATAAACTGGTACTCATTCTTGGGGGGAACTTGAGCAATTTGCCCATTGTGAGAATAAAGGTCTCTAGATGGTAAATTCAAAAATGGCAGTAGGTTACTCTGGTGATCATTTCATGCCTTTTGTGGGCACGATATACGAATGAATTGTGTAAAGCAAATTCATATAATTAAAAAAATAACTTGAGGATTATTAGTTCGACAATTAAGGTAATCCGGGGGAAGGTGGATAACAGGGGAAGGCGAATAATGTTAAGCTGTTACTCCGAAAAAATTTTTATATCGGTTTTCGCTCATTTCCACAAGACGACGATATTTGTTCTTTAGTTATTTCCGATTCCATCGATTTCGCCCAATCAACGGGAAGGAAAAAAATTTTCTGCAAGCAGTAGCATCCAGCTTTGTGAATAAAATCTCTACCATCTAAGACACGATAAAAGTCATTCTGATCTACAAATTTGAATAACGATTGTAAAAATGTAGTTTTTTGGTTGGTGGAGGTGTTAAGGAAAGGCTATTGACTGAAGGCATTTATTGGCCATTAGCAACATTATAGACATTTATCCACCTTCCACCGGTGCTCAGGGGTAAGGTGGATTGATGAAAGCATTGATAACTGTATGTTCTATCAAACTTAATGTTGATCTTTCAGTTTGAAAATTCTTAAAAATATTGCTCTTGGTCAATCATATTTTTTTAAAAATAAAATGTTTAATTTTTTTCACTTACAATTTGTTTTTTAATTGTCAATTTGGCTTGAACTTATCCACCTCCCCCCGGCTTACCTTAGGAGCCGATGGAGTGAAAATTTCGAGGGGAAGAGCGAAACAAAGGTTCATTTATTAATTAATCTATGAATACATAAAAATGAAGTCTAATGTCTCATTTGGGAGATTGTGTTAAAAAGTTTTGCATTTAGTGTTAATAATTATGCGAATTTATTTATTTTAAACTTTTGGGATGGTGCACCTTTGATACCATTAATGTAAAAGCATATTTTTAAAATTTATTCATTCCTCATTTTATGTCTTGTTATACATTCCAAAACATATTCTTTCTTCGGGCTCAACACTTGATGATTATAAAGGCCTTATGAATATAAACTTAATTACTTTTACATAAAGTGCAGTTGCAAACCTCTCCGCGCACACGCGCATACACACCACACCATTCATTATTATTAAGTAGAAATGCAATCTCTGAAAGGATGCTTTTAGACGAAGTGCATTAAACCTCATTGCGAATTACAATGTCATGTATTTTTCAGCGACAATTGCAAAATCACTCTTTTTAAGAAGACGACGATGGAAATTATAGAGGAGTAGGAGGATGAGAAAGAGAGAGAGAGAGAGAGAGAAAGAGAAGGAAAGGAGGAGGAGGAGGAGGAGGAGGAGAAAATTCCAACAAGTTTTTGCTGAGAGTCGACAGACATATGACATGTCCGTGACAGCGATCACTGTGTTCCCGTCAACCCCTGGATGACCCTCCATTTAAGACGTTTATCTTTTTCCAAATGGGACAGGAGGCCGCGTCTTGTCATCGCCTGCGACCATGACGTAAGCACTTACCTCCACCGCAATTAGACGGAGGCATTAGCGATGGAATGGCGATACCAGAGTCCCACCAGGACACAACGCTCGCACACACACACAGACACATACTCACCCCCTTCCACAAACAAACAGCAGTCATTGTTGTTGGTTTTTAATGGGATCCGTGTTTGTCTTTCAACTCAACTCAACTCATCTCAGCCTCACCTCTCTCTCACTCTCCTCCTCCTTCTCCTTATTCTTCTTTTCTCGTCCTCTCACACGCTTGGCGGTCTCCTTCTCATATGCACCGAACCTCCGCCATTCTTCTCTCTTTTCTTTTCTCTACACTGAATCTCTTCTGTACCTTTCCATGTTCATTAAAACATTATGAACCCATCTTTTCTACTTGAATTTAATACATTATGAGAAGATTTAATTACTTCTTCGCCTATAAGCACGTAACCATGCACATAAGGAAATGAAATTCCTTCCCCATTTGAGAAGTGTTTCTATCGGTAATTTTATATTCAACAGAGATGTCTATGCGAATGATGCACTGTAATTTTCAACATGTCGAAAGACGATTCCACTATCTCGGTCAGTGTTGCATATTTCTAATGTTTTTAATGTACAGCTTCCTCAAGGTTTTTTTATTCTGAATTTTCAAGAGTTCAACGCACATGCAGTCATTCCGAATATTCCAAATTTGCATAATCTTTAGGCGTTCGATTATGTTTTTGATAAGTTAAAATATATACGAGTATATACACCTTATTTGTAAAATAATATTTTTCTCCGTAGTTTGCCTCTTTTTTTTTTTTTTAAATCCTACTGCATTATATTATTTCTGAGAAGTTTGTCTAAATTCCGAATACGAAGTAGTGAAGATTCTCGCCTTGAAAACTTTAGAGGAAAACCTCTATCTATTACAGGAATAGATATGAAAGTTCATGATCACGAAATTATCGAAAAAAACTGAATCGTGAATAAACAGGAAGAATAAATTTCTATCCTTTGATGGTAAACGCAGAAAGGTGCCCAGAATGTAAACTGTCAATTGGCCGTAAATAAATGCATATTACATTCAATATATTTTTTGCTGATATAAAGGGGGACACATGATTTTGAAAAGCAATACGGCATTCTGCATTTCAAGCTCTGTATTCTCGTTCACGATGCTTCAATTTTTTTTCTAATGCAGAGTTTAATCTAAAGAAAACAGCCAGGAAGAAATATAAACAAAAATTAATTATATGCCATTTGCTAGCATTTGAAAATTCCATCAAATACAGACCTCATTCTCTTGGAGGCTACCACAACATTCAAGAGCGGATATCTTTTAATTAGTAAATTAGAAATATGTGTAGTTTTCAGCATTAATAGAGGATATGGGACACTATCTAAGAATATAAAGCTCTTCCTTCTGAAGAATTTGCTTTCCTATATGTTTAGCCGTGAACTGTGGAAAAATTCACATTCTGGATTCTGTTCTGAACGGATTGTGTAATTTTAGTATGCACTCGCGTAGCATGGAAAGGCAATGCCTAATGCTCAGTTGAAATCTATAGGGAAGGAAAAGTATGGCGTTGCATTAAATCGTTCAACTTTGCTGACGCTTTTGACCGATTATTGACATAATCGCCGCATTGTCGTAACGATTCATTAGTTATCTCCTTATGTAAGTATTTCGGTCCATTTACACCCATTCCTATATGGTAGTCTTTTTTCCCCAGTAGAACTGGATTTGCGCGTTGTCAAGTATCAAAAGTTAATCGAAATTTCCACATAAAATCCAGAGAAATTTATGAATCAAGAAAAAGGATTCGCAACGTATCTAATGTTTCCCCCAATTATCTGCGCGATTTGAATTTTACACACCTCATGGTTTCATTTCTTTACAGATTTTTCACTGTCTTCCCATTATTTATGACATAGAAAAAAGATAAAGGCTTAAACTGGAAGCGGTACGCTTAACTCTACCTGAGTTCGTCGTATCAGAAGTTTCAGCATTTCCAATTCGCACTTTACAGCAGTAGTTTTTACAGATATTAAACCAAAGGATATGCTCATGATGGGGTGGAGAACGGGAGTTGATTTATGTTCCAGCTTGATCCACTAGGTTTGCTATTTTGAATTGCCCGTTCAAATTTTTTACAAGTCTGAATCGAGTTACTATCCGATTAAAAACTTGGTAGATGCTTAATAAAAGAATAACTCATGAACGTTTTGTGAGGGTTTTATCCTACGCCATACCTGAGCTGTTCAAATTCTAAAAGCTGTAAACCTCAAATTCAAGATTGTCCTTGGAGAAAGATAAATGGAAATCATCTGAATATTTCTAAAAATGCTAATAAACGTAATTGAACTGACTGTGATGAAGATAATTTACGAACGAATAATCTTTCTGAAAAATTAGTTTTTAAACTGGACATTGTTTGTAGCCTCGTTTTGTCGTGTTTGCAAAACAAACTAGTGGATTGTCATTACTTTTATTAAAGAATATAAATCTTGAGGTTGTCTTCATTAACAACATTTTATCCGTGTTTTCCTTTCACATTTCCTTCGTTTTCCTTTCATCCTCCCTCCTCATATTATTTTTTCCCCCTTAGGTCTCGGTATTTATTTTAACCCATCCCCTACTACCTCTCTCCCCATCTCTTATTCCCACCCTTTCATAATTGCATGTGGCCTGGGCGCTCATCTCCGAGTGAACGATGGGGTCGTGACCGGTGGGTAGTCGGCGGAATCATTTGAAATGACAGCGCTCGCCTCCGCGTGAACCCCCAATGTCACCCCCCTCAACCGATCGACGAAGAAGAAGCAGCAGCAGCCTCATCTCGAATCGGTGGCTCGGCTATCAGAAACAGCGCCACACGGATCGACCAAACAACCGACCAGCCGACCGACCAGCTCGTTGCCTACCTATAAGTCGGCTCGTATCACTCGGAACCATTTGCCTTTATTAATCTTTTGAACAAATGATGAAACGAAAGAGCCTTTTACGGCACCTACACGTCAGTGGGAATGAAACCATTCGCGATTTTTTGATTATCATAAGACACTTCCAAGTTAAAAGTTTACTTTGCAAAGCATTTTTTTTTTAAATTTTCTAATCTTTAAGAGATCTGCTTGTTGAAGCTATAGCGTTTTAACCCAACTTAACGAAAGAATTATATCTATTGGATCAGCTATCTTTTTCGGATGTTTTGCTAGAAAACTTCTAAAAAAATAAACAAGACAGAAGCACCAAAAAGTCTGTTGCAATTACATTTGGATTAGAATTCAGAGCGGATGCATTGAGAAATAGCTTACATCAACAAAATTAAATTAAATTTCAGTATTTGTGACTTTATAAATATAAATTAATTCTATCATTAATTAACACAATTCAATTCGATTTTCAAAATGAAAATTGTATATAAGCGTTCAAAAGATAGGGATTTTTTCAAGGTTTAACAATTAATCATACATTGAGCTATCCTAATTAATTAGTGACAGAAGAAGGCGCAAATTGATACCTTATTTATAATGCAGCTTATTTCTAGTGTAATTATCTACAAATTGTTTCATCAATTTTAATTTCTCATTTGTAAACCAATTTAATATGCAAATAGAATTTTCCGAAATAGAGAACGTTATGAAGAGTTAGTGAATTTTGTATAGCATTAATTAACGAACCTTATTTACCACTAGGGTCAAATTAATATTCCTAAAGCAGTATATAGACTTTTGTTCTCAGTATTTTTTTGTTTTGTTTCTTTAAAAAAGGGAGAGCTTATTATTTTTTCATAATGTTGAAGACTTCTTGGGTTAGTCAGGCTTCTTGTCTACCTCGGTGTATTTCACGTGGTATTTATTCTGGAAGGGTGAGCCTTATGAAAGCACTGCTTCGCTTCCACCTCAAAAAATCTATTATTCACTGCTCGATTGTCGATTGTCGTTAATTTCACTTCAGCATATGAGATCACTATCACATTCAGTGTAGATGCTTCCAGAACCATATCCTGCAGGTTGGTATTGTTATGGTACCACACCTGTATGATATGCTAACGTAAAGGTATTGTGTTCCTACAATAAATCTAGGTTCTAAATGATAACTCCCCTCTTACCTTTGGTTCTCACAAAATTTCCCAACCCTCAGTGCCCACTGGTGACAAGTTGCACCCTAAGATTATTGTAACGTGATTGAGCTCAGAGACTAACAATGATATCGTTCTTTCATGTTGATTCTAATGACCTTATGACCGCCCCTCGTATCTTTAAATGGAATTACCCGTAAGGTCGAAACGGAAACCTGTGTCAGCGTTTTTTGGTAAATGACTGTTGACATGAAGTTTTGCTCTGGTGAACTTGTACCCTGGTGTCACCTCCCTTGGAAAGCTGCTACCCACCTTGCAACAGGAGAGCACGATCTCGAACAGCTTCTGCGAGTTGTGCGTGACACTCCCTCGGGTTTTAACCGCAAAGCACTGCTATTTTTACGTTTGCTCGTTGTTCTTGCCGGACTAAACCATACCTGGAAAAGGATATAGCGTGACAATAATTGGAAAATGGTCTTACGAGGATTTTTTCACGCTTTTACCTCCGATATATAAATTAATAGAGAAAAATAGTAAAGAAAATTCCACGGCCTGGACTTGAACCAGGGACCTTCGCGTATACGCCTCGATGCTATAACTACTAAGCCACCGCTCGAAGGTCCCTTGGAGGTAAAGGCGTGAAAAAATCCTAAGACCATTTTCCAGTTATTATTATAATATTATTCGCCATTTAAAAGTAAAGATAGTCCTGGCGCGAACAAGGAGCCACGCTTTAACCTATGCTCATAGGACATAGCGACAGCTTCCATGTCCGCGGTGGCTTAGTGGTCATAGCATCGGGGCGTAAACCCGAAGGTCCCTGGTCCGAGTCAGGCCGTGGAATTTTCTTTACTATTTTTCTCTATTAATATAGCGTGACTCTTTGCTCCAAATGTCTTAGGAGCAGTAGCTCGATCTTTGTAACCTAGAGCATCCTCCGACGAACCGCCATGTTGCTGAGAGGAGAAACTATAATAAAACACTATCTGATATCATTTTCACAGACAAGTGCTTTTAAACCATCACCGTGTTCTCGTGTACCTGCGATGACTTTTATATCCTGTGTTCTTAAGCAATGAACACTAGCAATTTCTTAGATGCTTATTTTATTGTTTACAATAACTGTTTCTAATTTCACTTGCAGGTATCTCTGGATTTCACACATTTCCACAGGTAGAAATCTTGTGAGTAGTCGCCTCTTGTTGATAAATAACAAAAGCAAAACAGCGAGGAAAAGCAGATTGGATCAAGATGTGTATTAAGTTTGTTCTCATGAGAATTACAGTCGAACCTCGTTAATACGACACCGCTTAATACGTAATCCCGCATTATACGTATTTTCCCTTGGTGCCGTCTCCTCGGAAGCTATTTCTATGTAATACGACCGCTTAATGCCATATGAAAATGAATTTTTTGGGATGTTTATTGTTTAAAAAAAAAAACCTGGGAAAAATTTTTATTATTGGATAATCGCGAATTCTGATTGCTTCCATTCAACACAAATAAATGCGTGAAACTTATATATAATATACAATAGTCTCAAACTTATTTCATAACACAATACCATTGGGATTTTCAGCGAATCGTATTTCAGATAATACGTTTCCTGTATAATGGGTATTTTTTTCGGGCCATTGAAATACGTATTAACGATGTTCGACTGTATATCAATCCATATCTCGAAATATAAGGGCCCCTTAGTGTGCATGAACGTTTTTGTTTACAATAAATAATCAATTTAACACGCTGCTTTTTTTCATCATGGAAATATTTTATAAAATTATACATTTCTCTACCAGTTTACTTGAGAGTCTACGACAAAGTCTATGGCCGTCCATGACTGATTGCTCCATAAGCATTGTTATGTTATTCATTTCCAAATAGACCATCAGTAAATAAACAACTAAAATAAAATGGCTGGTCTAAAAAAAAAACCCGTTTAATAAGAAATGATTTATATTTTTCTGCTCTTAAGTTATCGCAACAACGAAATTTATAAAACGGATTAACGATTAATAAGTAGCGAATATAAAAGAATAAATAACTATTTCAGTTGCACGGCAATCTTTATTTTTTATTATGATAATGACTAGCAACCCTTTGTTCGTTGAGAAACCTGCTGCATTTTTAACGTTCATTCTTTGAATTCCCCATTGCTGGAATAGTGAGAGGCTTGGAAATCTAACTCTTTCCAAATCCAATGCTATTTTCACTCAACAATTTTTGTCAATTATGCTGTGATTGTGATTATCATATTGTTAGGTATTTATCATACATACTGTATAATATAGTAGAATGAAAAGAGTACATGTATAAAGGATGTAAGTGTTTAAAACATCATTAAAAATAACATCAATTACAATAACAATAGTAATATACACTGAACGACCAATTTAGTGTGTTGCGACGTCTTTAGTGGCGAGAACTGCCTGAATACGTGTTGGCATGGATTCAACAAGGTGCTGAAACTGTTGCGGAGGATAGCAGCCCAAGCTGACATCACAGCGTCCCGTAATTGGTGCAGGTAGGACGGTTGTATGGGAAGGCGTCGGATGGTTCTCTCCACTTCATCGGGTTGAGATCGGGCGACGGAGCTGGCCACTGAAGCAGGTGGAAGTCCGCGTCATGTTCCTCGAACCAGTCCAAGACCATTCCAGCACGGGAGCCCTGCTGAAACTGTCCGTCACCACCAAGGAACACAGTCATCATGAACGGGTGCACCTGATCGGCAACACGATCCAGAGGATATCAGAGGACTCAGTGTGTCCCAAGAGAAGACACCCCAGACCAGCACTCCTCCTCCACCCGCCTGTACGATTGTCTGCTGACAGGATGGATCCATGGCCTCGTGCTGTCTGCGCCAGTTGCGCAGTCTGCCGTCCGCATGATGAAGTAGGAACCGCGATTCGTCGGCGACCTTCTCACACACACACACGCACACACACACACACCCACACAGAAACATATACACACACACACACACACACACACACACGAACACACACATACACACACACACACACACATATGCACACATACATGAAAAGAAATTTGTTTTCTTTATATTTTAAAATTACAGTGCTTGTTTGGGTTATAAAAATGGTTTATGTCTATTACAGCGCGATTACAGTGCGATGTCTATTAGCTCAATTCTCTCTGGATTTTGCACCTGGTGTATTGGCCAGAGCCTCGAACAATAGTGCCACCTCGGCGTTTGAGGTCTTCAAAATGGTTTTCAACTAATATAGGTGTCTATTCAAAAAAGTATACTACAATTATATCAATAAATTATAGAAAAAATTAAATCCATAATTGCCCACTGGATTTATCGTTAAAAAACGTAATGAAAAAAGATTAAATTCTTCCATAACTTCATCGTGAACACCTTATCTGTGCAGAATATGACGTTAATAATCTGAAATGCAGTCATTAAGAACGCAGTCATTTCGTATTATCCTCTCGCTAATCTTCATTCGGGATGCACTTTTTCTTTTTCCAAGCTTCGTTTTAAAACCGGTAAATGTAAAAAAAAATAACAACATAAAACCGCCTGAAAGACGCTTGTGGGAAGAATAATTTGTAATTATTAGATATCTTTTGATAATATGTTTCTGATCCTTCGTGTTTGAGAAAGACAAAGAATAAGAGAATGCTGGCGTTTCCTGATGAGGATATTCATAATCATTCCAATTACCTCAAGCAAAAGAGAAACCAAATTCGATTGTATAAAGGGGAAAAACTGGCAAGAACGTATTTCAATTAAATATCTATTACATAGTGATAATTCATCGACGCTGGGCACTAATTGAAGGGTTTCCGTTCATAACTATTCGGATAAGTAAAAGGGGAATCGAATGTGCTTCGTCGAAAGCACTTCCATTTCACTCCCTGCTAAACTCCCTCTCTTTTCGTTTCACTTTCTAAGGAGTTTTTTTTTGCCAATCTAATTTGCAATTTTCTTGCCAATTTGAAACAAAAAAAGTGTTCTCTCTTCGTCTCTATCCTTGATTTCTCTCCCCTTCTCTTTTAATGATTCTTCGGTATAAAAATATTTTTTCATATGGCTTTGCAATTATGGCTGACCAATAAAATTTACAGAGAAGCAATTAAATGAAGAAAGCGAACGAAACAACTGTGACAGTAACTCTGTTAGCACCTGTCACATTAGAAGAATCCCCCCGTCACGTTGGCCAAAATTGTTGACAATATTGTATCACAAAGAAATATAAAGTTATTGTGTATCTGACTATAAAACTAGCCGTTTATTGTAAGGGTTGGGGGAAGGGTTTACTTTCATTTATTGTAATTAGTAGTCGGAGGTTTAATAGATATTTCAAAGGTCTACAATGGTTTTTGAAGACTTAAGTCACAGCTCAGAATTATTTTTTTCCTAATAGTACGTATTAAAAGTTATTGGAAAAAATCAAACTATTTTAATTATTACCATTAAATAGCATCAGGAGAACAAATATTTAGGATGCTGTAGTTATTTGGTTGCTAATGCCTTAATTGAATGTTTGTCGGCGTCAATTGTCGCTGCTGTTCGAGCGGATTAATCGTAATCGGCCCTACTTGTTGATTCCCGCTACGCTCTCTGTTAAATATTGACTTCCTACGGAAGTTGTAACTCATTTTCCTTCTACTGCAGGAAACCATGAATCTCAATTATTTTCACTTTATTTTTATCGCAGAGATAAATCGCTAAGAAATAACACGATCCCCTCCTCTTTTTTATGTCCATTAAAAGTGAAGACCCTTTATTTGAACACAGTCCCTCGTCCCTATTAACCCTTGAAGGACGTTGATGCGGCCAAAGTGATTGCAACTTACTTTTAAAACTTTTTTTTAATATTTCACTTAAAGGATATAAATACAAACACACATTAAAAATCTAACTTCAAGTGATGAAATTTATTGAAAGAAAAAATGAAAAATTAAATTTTATATGGAATCGAAGCATAAGGTATAATTTTAATCCTTTCAGTTTTAATATTTTTACAATGGAACATCACAACATTTTCAACACAATACAATCCTCTAATTGATAATACAGGATATTCAAAATGATGGACTCAATTTAATTTCTTGAAATATAAATAATCTACATACAGATAGAGAGGTGGAATATGAAACTTTAGAACCGTCTCTCTTTATCGGTATGTACGTAGATTATTCATATACAATTTATTTTTCAAGAAATAAAGATGAATTAAATTGAGTCCATTGAGTCCATTATTTTGAATAATCTGTATAGCATCGTTAACCAATGATTCGATACAATCCTTTGCGATCTTCAACTTCTAGATCTAATCGCCCATCTCACAATTTCCTAAGATTTAAATATTTTGATACGTAATACATTTATACATGGCATTGAGGTGAATGCCTCCTTAAAGCATCAATTGTTTTTGTTTTTTTTTTGTTTTTTGTTGTTGTTGTTGTTGCTGTAGAAATTCAAATAAAAATGGAAAAGTCGAGTCGAAATAATTAACTTTGAGGAGGAGGAGGAGGCTTCTTTCCTGAGCCATCACAGGTTATCTTCTCCTCGTTTTTCTCACCCTGTTATTTTCCTCGGAAATTTCATCTTTGTTCTCGTTTTCTGTCCTTTCGCTTTTCTCCTCCTCCTCCTTCTGTGTTCTAATAATATCCCTTTAACAATAATCGTCTAGACTCCTTCAACCTTTGTGCGTTTGAGGGACGGTGGTTGAGGGGTTGTTGGCAGCACGAGGGGCTTGACCTATGAACCCTCGCTCCAATCATTACATATTTGAGGCGAACTGTACAAATAACCTCTTCATCGTCCCTTTTCTCTCTTTTTATTTCTTCCTTTCTTGTCGCGTTGATTTTGCATCTCCTCTCTCCATCATCCTTCCGCTCGCGAGCGCACACTGAGGATCCATCCTCCTCCCCCGCCCTCTTTATGTCCACCCACCCACCCCGAAAACCCTCAAAGCCTCTCCTCCCCCCCTTCCCCATACATCTTAGGGTCACGGATTGTAGTTGTATATGAACAAGTTTTGAGACGATGGAATGCAGATTCCTGAGCACTGCCACCAATGAAGCAGACACGAATTCCTAAAGTTGCCCTAGGGGTAGGAGTCGCTCGCAAGGCCCCCATCCACCTTGCTTGCTTGCTTGCTTCCTTCCTTCCTTCCTTCCTTCCTTCCTTCCTTCCTTCCTTACCACTCTCTTCCCTTCAAATTCGCCAATAGCCCCGACTGTTTCCCTCCGTCGTATACAATCAGCAGAGAAATGGGTGGGATTCTTCGGCAATTCTTCAACTTTCCAAATTACGCTTTTAATTAAGGCCATTTCTACATGAAGATAAATAAAATAGAGAACTGTTTCATTGTAGTTTTTTCCCTGTTGTTTCGTTGTTGTTGTTGTTGTAGTTCTTCCTTTTCTACATTGGTAATAAAGGAAGGAACAAGGGGGAAATAAAGGAAGAACATTCCGCTTTATTAAGTTATATTTCTTGATTTTATTAAAAAAAACTTATGACGCGGAAATTGATCTCTAATGATTTCCATAATTGAATGAGATGTTTTCAATAGGAAGTTTACAATGACTGGAAATCTTATTTACATAAGTTAAGGAATTTTTATATTATGTGATCATAAAGTATTTTGATCCGAAAGATTTTGAATAACTCAGAATACACATGTACATTTTTTGTAATATTCTATATGTTAAGAAGACGTTCAAAACGTCTTCTTCCATCCTTTTTTTCTTCTTCGATAGTAATTTATTAAGAATTATTCACTTTTGAATATTTTTTGCTCTGATAAAGGTGCTTTATGATTACCCTTTATAATTTTGTTCGAGCTATATTCATAAACCTGTATTTATGAAAAGAGGAAAAAAAATATTAGTGATACAATTTGTTTTCAATTAATTTAATTTCTTTTGAAAACGCCTCGACTGAAAACGGGAATCTGATATACGAGCGCCCCAGCTTAAGATCCTGAAACTGATTATAGCAATAAATGAATATAAAATGCTCCCACCTGATGACAATAACAACTTACGACTCGGTTATTAGAATGAACATTCTCTAATATTAACCGGGCATTCTGAGCAGAGATGCCCATCTGGTGGCTCGCAGACCCCCGGGAGTGCGTAGAACCAAGTAAGGAACACTTCGCTTCATTTACAAAATAAAAAAAAAAACAACAATTATTTCAAATGCATTAATTTTTGTAATTACCAGTATTTATTGCAGACTATATTTTTAGTGTTGCTATATATATATATATATGTCTCAAGTACAGCTACGGATAACAAAGCTTTCAAAAAGTATGGGATCTGTGGCTTACTTTTAAATGGAAAAAACGGAGGGTCCACAGTCTTGGCTAATTGGGAAACTGTTTTAGAGAATTAGAATTCGAGAGCTTCATTTAATGATTTTAAAAAAAGACATAAATTACAAATGGCTTGTTTATGTAGAAAAAATGCACCATCTCTTTTAATTACAAACAAAAAATGATTGTAAAGCTTCAAAAACGAAACATGCTTTTCTTAACGGAGGAGAGGAAGTTCATTTAAACCATAAAATTATGCTTTAAACACTTTATTATTTTATTATGTAATCCAGTTCTGTTTGTTAAACATGAATAAAATTACAGGATTTCTTTTCTGTTTGTCATGATATTTCTGAACGGCATATGAAACAGTGTTATTAAGCAAATCGGCTGCATTTAACAATAAATCGAAAATTAGCGTCATCATTAGCAGATGTTGATTTCCAATGTTTCCCGGTATAATAAGGCGGAAAACAATTTCCTACTGACGAAGGCGCCATTGTTTAAGGGGGGTGGTAAGTCTCCATCAGATGGCGTGACGTTGTATCCGGCCTCCCAGTCGAACTAATTGTGAAGCCAGGTGAACGATCCACATTGAAAATTAGAGTCTGCCAACGATATCAGTGCTTTCGAGCGGAATACGCATTCATTAGGGCTAATAATAAAAACACTTTTGGAGGGAACCAAAAGAAGTACTCCTTTCGAACTACTGGATCGTTTAGAGCAAATGTTCGTTGATATTCTCTCTCGGATTGTGACAATCTCTTTGCCTTTCTAGAGGCATGTGCTTCTTGGATTTCAGGCGAACATCTATAAAACAAATTGAGTGAGAGATTGTAGCTTAGAGGAGAAAATAATATGCAAATTTAGGGATGCGTCCCAAGTTTAGTGAGGAATTACGAAAGCTAAGCACGCGATAATACTTATTCAAAGTCTTACAGTGAAGGAACATTCAAAGAAATTTGGTGATCGTTTACAGCTTCGTTTTTATTATAAAATTCAAATTTTTGTTAAACAATATATGGTTTTTTTAACTGCAAAAATCTATACATCCGATATAAATTCTTTGAGTTCTAACTTCATATTCATTCTGTATGCTTTGTAAAGAGTCACTAGTGATACAATTTAGATTCAACTTGTCAAAGAAATGAAGCACAAAAGCAATAAAAACTTTAATTTAAATTCAGTTTCTCTTATTAGTTCTTCTTTAAGCCGTCCAACTTAAAAAAAAAAACGCCTAATAGTGTAAGGTTCCTGTCTCGTTTCTTTCTTTTTCTTTCCACCTTTGTGAAGGCTCTTAATTCTAAACGAATTTTGATAAACTTATCACCGTATGTTTGAGGGGGCGATGATGGATGGATGGTCTGCAGATCACCGGCATGCATCGCTGACTCCCGGATTCGATTAACGGCCCTGGAGCTCAAAAAAAAATATTACTTTGGGAAACACGGGTGGGGGAGGAAAAGGGAGGGGGAAGAGAGAGAAAGCGAAAGGGTTTAACAACCTGATACTTTGTTTTGGCTGTTTGTCTTTCCTGTTAATGAAAGGTTTATTGGATCCCACTAAAATTCTTTCTCATTATCCAGAAACTATTTCTTTCAGGTAAGCTATTAAGAAACTTAAGCGTGACCCAAATAAATATTCTTCTTTTGCTTCTTCTTCTTTTATATGTAAATTTTGAGTTTTTGTATTTTGGAACAATTTTAAATAGAATTGGTATTCGGCTTCACGGACGGGGTCTTCAATTTTAACATACTTCTTTCAACTTTTGTTTTCTTCAATTTTAATCACAGTCTAAGGTTACTAAACAATGAAACGATGGCTGGTTGGTTGGTTTATTAGAAATTTTGGCGTCGACTACTAAGGTCATTTTGCGCCTTTTACACAAGTTATACCGGATGTTTCAAAAATGACCGGTATACCGGTATATTTGAAAAATCAATAAAAAATAAACGGGCAGCGATAGAAATACACCGTTTGTTGCAATATGCTTGGGACAACAGTAAATTTTCAGGCAGACAAACTTTCGAAATTAGTTCACGGTGTATTTCTATCGCTGCCCGTTTAGAGTTTTCAAATATATCGGTCATTTTTGAAACACCCGGTATCTGACGCAGCCCGGGACAAACACAAACATCCATGCCCACGGCGGGATTCGAACCCACGACGAGGTGGACGCGAGAACTAGAAAGCCTACGCCCTAGCCCTCTCGGCCACCTAGCCACAATGAAACGATGCATACAGCATATCGACTTTGGCCATAAATATTAATTTTGAACTAAGCCAACTATGTTATTTATTAAAAAGTTAAAAAGAACCCTCACAAAATTGGAACTAGTAATTATCTTTGATCATCTCGAAATTAATTTTTGCAATCGTCATCTGGTCCACAGTTTTCAGTTTTTTAATCGCAAGTTTGCTCCCAAAAACTATTTATCATTCGCAATTTTTTTAAGTACTGTAAATTTCCGTCCATAACGGAAGTTTGTAATAAAGTTGATTTTCCAATTCTCCCGAGCATAATTAATATAGCTAGTTTGAAAGAACTTTATAAGGCTCTAATCGATCCATCACATCCAGCGGATTTTTGTGCATCTTTGACTGGTTTACTCAACAACTGATAGAACTAATCAAAAATATAAAATTGTTCCACTTTTTTATCATTAATACCGTTCCTCTACAATACTTTCGCATACCTATAGATCGTAAATTACCTCAATGCTCCAGTCACTTTATTTATGTTTACAAAATGGTTTCTGGCCTTATTATTGAGGTGCGAACAACCATACCTAACAGTTTGTTTTGACTTTTAACTCTTGTGAGGTGCGAACAAATAAATAAAAAAATTAACTAAATAACAAATAAATAAACATTTATTGAGAATATAATGTTTGTGATAGAGCATTGTGCAAGGCACCTACAGAAAGAAAAGCCAACAAAGCTTCGCGTGCTCAAGCTGTTTTTCCAGACCGCCGTTAGGTGACGGAAGATTTGTAATGCAATAAATGATGACTGAGCAGCAGAAGTGGTTACGAAGATCATCTGATCTGACTCCTTATAATATTTTTTCTTTGGGGTTATATGAAGGATACTGTCTATGCGTCGCCCTTTCGAAAGATCTAGCAGAACTACGAAGTCGCATCACAAATACCTTTGAAGCGATAGACGCTGATATACCGTAGAATTGAATTAACGTCTAGACGTTTCTCACGCTACAAGGGACTCGTATATTAAATCGTTGTAATCGAAATTAAACTTTGTGAATTTTTTTTTCTGTTGATGTCTTGTATAAGTCCATAAGTATGTTGTCTACAATAGATATTTAAAAGTGTAACATTCTTTTGATTAACTCTGTACTTTGCGTTATTGCCGGAGTTCTTTTATTTCGTTTTAATAAGCTTTTAGAAAAGCTTTGTAACATTATTCGTAAACATAAGTATTTTGTGATTCAGTCCTTAAGGTAAAAAATAAATACAAACGGCAACCTATAGATATTTCAAAACGTGGCGAAAAGCTCAAGTAAATTGGCTATTATTGTAAAAGCATTCTACTGGAGATTACTAACAATGGTTTTACATAAGCGGCATTATCTATTTTTGGTTTTTAATATTTTAGTGACAACAAACTCATCAAAAAGTTGAGGAAAAATTCAACAATTCAATAAAAAGCCATGTCGTGCCTTGAGATGTTCAAGTAGCTTTCAAAAACGTAAGATTTTTGATTAGTGGCGGATCAAGCTATTCTTCACAAACATTATTGCTTCAGGCTTTCAGAAGGGAGAGAATAATTTTATAAGTTTTGTCGCTATTTTTCGTGACGCTTTGCAGAGCTTATAGAACTTCGTATCATGTTAAGACAGCATTTCGGATCAAAAAGGATTCCATTTATATTGGCCTTAGGCCCTAATAAAATAATTTCAGGTCCTTTGAGGACTGTATTTTTCTAAAGATAATCATGTATTCTTAATATAGATGCTAAAATCATGCCAGTTATTTTTAGAACGAAATGAAATAAAATAGCAATAATAGAATTGAAACGATAAATATCTATTTAAAAAATACAATTTCTTACATCGTGTTAAATTAGGACGTTTACGAGAAATTTGTTTCCTCCGAATTGAATTCCAAATTGATCTCATTTCTTTTTCTTAAATGAAATGATCGGAGCGGAGTTTGTTAACATTCCACGAGCTGAGAGAGAGAGAGAGAGAGAGAGAGAGAGAAGGAGAAATGGAGAAGAGAAAGAGCGAAAGAGAGAGAGAGAGAAAGAGACATCGAAATACGGAGAAAATTGCTTCGAAATGACCGCAGCCCGATTCGATGTTCGTGTTCCTGGCGGACCCCGGGCTGATGAGTCCTGAACCGAGGCATCACGGGAAATCACGGCGGCTGGTGAAGAGGCGAGCGCTCGGCAACCGTGATGTGCAATGTCACCTCTGTGGTTACTGGCGATTTGATTAGAGCTGAGCCTAATAGATATGCGTGAAAATTGTCTATTGCTTTCCTACAAACAAAACAGGAGCCATTTGGACCCGAACGGGGAAGTCGGCTCATTAAATATGCAAAAATATGAGAGCGCAGTCTTTCACTCTTTCAAGTGGCGGAGCCAAAAGCAGTCGGAGGGAAACGGGGTGGGATTGCGGAAAACTTATTTTCGTTTCGTCTTCTATCTCTGCTTCTAATTTTGCTTTGGGGGTGGCGAACAATTTAAGCAAAAATAAGAGTAAAAAAATATATACATACACTAAATTTTCTTTTTCTCCTTCTTTTTTTCTTTTTTAGTTCATTTTTTCCCGACGAAATAAGACGCTATTTTATTGTCCTCTCTTGAGTTCGTTTTGGGGAAAAAATAATAAAAAAAATTCAATTCATTTTCCATGCTTTATTTATTCATGAGAAGAAAATTGTTAGCAATTTTCTCACAAAAAGGGGAAAAAAATTTCTTTTTTTTTGGGTTGCAAAGCATCCCCCTTTTCTCTTTTTTTCTTTCTTTCTAGCTCTCTTCCTCCATCTTTCCTCTGCTTATTCTTCGTCTCTTTGTGGCTGTTGCTCTTTTTTCATTCTCCTCCCCCTCATCTCTTTTCTTTCCTCCTCCGTTTTTAAAATGTTTTTCTTTTATAAAAAAATGCCATCAGCATACCATCAAGGAAACTTGTCGAACATCGTCATCAGGACTAGGCGCCGTACTAACTTAATCAAGGCTTTGTTTGATTTCATTCCTCCAAACGTTGTATGCATAAATTATTATCCCCGACAAGGACGGGAGTTTAGGAGATAAATTGGAGCGCTCTTTATTCCCTTTGTGTGGCCCCCCAAAACGGCTTCTCATTGGAGCCGAAACTTGTTCGTCGGTTGTTTGTTGTCATAAGCCTAACATGGCGTCGCGGCACCGGAATCAACATTGCCGTTCGCGATGGTGCTGCCAAAAGTGTCCCGGGGGAGACGGTGAGCATTTTCGCGGCTTGAACGTGCACTCTTTCTCCCGTTCCGTTAATTGCATTAGCCTAAGCCTTCGGGTTGGGGCGATTTCCTACCCATATCCGGAGTAATTGCTAAAGCCAACATCTGTCCAACTCGTAAGCGGTTAGACTGCAGCAGAAAATCCTTACGGTTGCACACCGGTGCGCCTGACGAGCGCTCGAATTGAGACCTCGAGCAGCCGATAAGTTGGCAAAACATTGGAACACACACACATGCACACACCCACGAACACACGCTACGCTCGTGGCCAGAATTGGATTTCTTCTTCCCAATAACTTTCTCCTCCTCCACCTCCGTCCAATTTCTGTCTCTGTATTTCCTTTCCCTTCTTCATTGCCCTCCCTCCCTCCTACCCCTTATCTACCCCTCCAACCTACACACGCTAACATACACATCCCCACCGTTGTTCGCTGTGGTATATGCATTATAATCCGATAAGTAGAGTTCAGAACATTGCAGAAGAAAAAACAAAAAGCGAGCAGTCTGTAAAATCGAACTGTTGAGAGAGAGAGAGAGAGAGAGAGAGAGAGAGAGAGAGAACTTTCAGCGGAGCTTTCGGGGCGATTTCGTGAACCGAGGTTGGAGACCACAAAAACCAACAAACAAATGCGTGGAAGGAATGAGCGGAAAAACTGATGAAAGTTTTTGGAACAGGACTTTTTTTTTTAAACTAAGACACCTCGGGGCAACTTCAATGTCCCCGTTGGGAATCAAAAGCATCCCCTAAATTCACGGGCTATTTAACCCCTCCCCGTCTCCTTTTTTTCGACTGTTATTCTAAAAAGAGTTACACAAGAGGTAGCCCAAACTTTTCCGGTCTCTTTTTCCATCTTAATATTTTGAGTTTAAAAATTATCAGATATCGTTGTTTCGTATTTAAATTTTAATGAAAAAGTAAAAGTTCTATATAAAGCTTGCAAAGAAATGATAATATGTCGAAGTTTACAAGCACAAACCTTGCAACATGTACTAAAGGTATTGTAAAATAGCGGAAGCATAAGTTCAAGGAAATTGTTGAATTTTTCAGAATTGGATTTACTGCGACTTTGTAGACCATTATATCGGGTTTTTGGGCATTTATTTTTAAACTCATAGTTCACTAAAATAAGATTCATACATTGAGACCTTTTTAGCTTTTTGTATCCATACATTGAGACTTTTAGCTTTTTCTATCTCATACATTGAAAGTTTTGGTTCTCACAGTTTGAAAAACAAACATCAATTTAATGATTTCGGTGATCAATTATAGGAAAATTTGTAGAAATATAATAGCCCATTATGCAGTGCTCGCAAGCTCCTTCAATTTTCAATCTTCCTCTTAATATAAGCATTACTGTATAGGTAGATGATAACATATTAATCACAGTCTGTGCTAAAGAGGACGAAAAAGTAGTCATCAAGAACACTGATGAAGCCATTGTTACAACGAAGAAGTGTAATCGAAGATGTGTAATGGAATGAAGTTAATAAAATAAAAGGTTAGAATATCTCGAGACCTCAATGACTCTACAACACCACTAAAGATACCTATTACAGTAAGCCCACGGATATAAATTTTCAGCTCCATGCCGAATTCTTAATTTTTCGCCTTAGCCATTTGTCTTTGATGAGGTGTATGTGTAAACAGAAAGAGAAATGATTATTACGAGGTGCGATCAAAAAGTTCGCGGACTGGTTCATTTAAAGAGAAAGTACTTTATTTAAATGCATTTGCATAGGGTTTCCTTCAAAATAGTTCCCTTGCGAAGCCATACATTGAGTTCAGCGTTCCTGCCACTTCAGGAATGTGTCCTGGAAGTCTTTTTGTTGAAACGAGTCAAGCACCTTCTGCGATTCGGACCGGATCTGCTCAATCGTATCAAAACGGCGACTTTTCAACTGGATCTTCATTTTCGGAAAGAGGACAAAGTCTGCAGGAGCCAAGTCTGGCAAGTAGGGTGGGTGTGAAAGCGAAATCATGTTGTTTTTCGCAAGAAACTCACGTATAAGGAGAGCTCGATGAGTGGGTGCATTGTCGAGATGGAGCATCCAGTTTTTTCAGGCCATAGATCTGATCGCTATCGCCGAACGTCCTCCCTCAGATTGCTCGATGCTCGAATTTGCTCGTTTTCAAATTTAATGTCTATCATAAAATCGCAGACGACCTCACACACGTGGTCACAATAGCAGTATTTTCTCAGTTCCCAATGCAGATGAAACAAAATCCTTTGAAAAGCTGATTTATGAATGTTAGAGCTATAATTTACTGTATTTGTGGACTTGTGCTCACATTTGTTGGCGAGATGCGCAACCAGTCCCGGAACTTTTTAATCGCGTATACTTAATACCAACTTAATACCTAGAGTTGACTATGGCACCGCCAATGATCTTCGACATCCAAATTTATCCTTAACAAAATGAAGATCGCTTTCAATAAAACCGCTTTTATTCTTCATAATCTCACTTCTATTACGGATTTTGCAATCAGGTTGAAATACTAACTTTTTATACAATAATTAAGAGAGCCCACCAGAAGAATTATATAAAATCCTAACGGTTAAAACTACGTAAAGAAACGTCTTAATGATTCTCCGCTTATCGACATACCCGCTACTTCCGTATTGAACCCTCCAATATTGTTCCAGCAATTGCCATAAATAAACTGGATTTATGGAACAATATGCCACTCATTATTAGAGAATTATTCAAAATACAAAGACTGTAAACTTTTGTCAAACATTAAATATCATTAAGAACTATTTATTACAACTCCAGAAAGCTAAATAAGTAAGCTGAAAATTAACTTTAAGATCTTATATCCCATAAGAGATACTAGATCTATTAATAAAAGAAAATAAATAAAATAAAAATAATCATATGTTCCAAAAAGTTGAATAATTCAATAATCTTCATAGGTCCTAAAATGTAGCTTATGAAATAGAATATAATTGTGTGGCCCTGTCGTTCATGTGCAATAGGATCAAGTAAAGAGTTGAACAAAATATTGTAACAAGTAAAACAAGTGTAAAAAGTATATACTAAAATATTTGGTTCGGAAAACTTTGTCTTAAGTATTTCCGATGTGTGAAGCAATTTGTGAAATCAATACATCATAAATTTTGAGTATACACTATGTGATTAAACGTTTCCAGACGCTAATATTTTTGTGCTTTTGTACTTAACCATTTGAAGTTAATATGGTTGAAGCTCTCTTTGCTTTATTACTTTACGTCCTCTACTTGCCGAGGGAGACTTTTGTAGAAGGCTGAGGAATTTTCTTTCATTCTTTCCGAAAAGCAGCGAGTTCAGTTGGACGATTTGGCCTAACTCGTAGCCGTCACTCTAATTCATTCTACAGGTGTTCAATGGGATTTATATCGTAGCTCTGTGCAAGCCAGTCCATTTCTTCAACACCTGTCTCCTCAAATCATTCCTGTTTGTTTTGTGACAAGGAGCATTCTCATGGTCAAATTCGAAATTGTTACCACAAGGCTGATACTGCAGATACCCAAAATATCAAGGTAAGTTACAGACGTCATCGTTACTGCTACTGGAACTGTGCAATAAGGAACAATGGATATTACATTAAAGGTTTGTAAAGCGATTTTTGTAAACAATTTTGTTTTTTTTTTAATTTAATTTTACAGCGTGCAAAACTTTTGAAGTGCTCCTCGTATACGCATGCTTCTTGATTTGCACAAAATTTATTCCGCCCAGCATTTTATTACTTCTTTTAACCAGGTGTATGTTTAAAAAATTAAAATGTTTTGCATGTCTGTAATTGCTTCTGAGTTGCTGAAACTGGCGTATTTTTTATTTTTCATGAATTAATAATCAGTTACCTGGAGTGCTTTTATTCGTCTTTTCAGGTCATTTATTGAAAATTCCAAATGAAAAGAACTCTTTTCTTTCTATAAGCAAAATTATTAATATTACATTACAAACCATTATTTTCTTAGTAAAATCTAAATTAAAACTGAATATCGACTCAAAATCTTAGCAGTCTCGCATGATTTTAATTTGTTTTCATTTTACATGTCACTGTTATTTTCTAACGAAAAAAAAATACTCATTAAATTATTAAGTTACTTTAAAAACAACAACAATTCAGTAGTAGTACCGTAGTGGAAATTTTCACTTTATTGATTGCAAGAGAAACTATGAATTGCACTTATAGTCCCATGTAAAAATCGTTCATGAATAGTAGCTAGAATATAAATTAATTACTTTAGCTAATTAATTAATTCATTCAAATTAAATTAAAACCTGATTAAGGGAATGGCACACTTAAAACTTTTCGTCATATAGATAAATTTAATCAATACCCATTAGGAAGATTAATTAATATCCTCTCCAAAAGTAAATATTGGACATTAATTGAGAGGCCTGTTTATTTATTTCCCCCCAAACGATAAATCATTGCTTAAGACTGAGTAAACATTTTGCAATCCCAGTTTGCTGACCATTTTGTTAATATCATATTCTCTTTCATGTTACAGTAATGTGCTTATAGGCAATGTAAATCGAGTTAGGTCCAGACTTTAATCAAATCGTGTTAATGGATATAGTTTATTTGCGTTGACGTAATTCGCTCATTCCTATAACAACGACCACGGCGATCAATCTCCGAGGGGTTGGATAAAGAGGGAGGAGGGACGGGGGAGGGGGCAGAAATCTCTCTTGCCTACCATTTCCAACTACTCTCCCACCGACACCACCAACACTACTATACCATTACCAAAGCCAAGACACTTTCTTAGAATTCATTTCATCGAAGAGAGATAGATAGAGAGAGAGAGAGAGAGAGAGAGAGAGAGAGAGAGAGAGATGAGGCCATTTAATTACAGAGTTTTCTCTCTTCCTCTCTGACGAATAACGAACGAATTCACTTAATCGTGTGATTCAATTAGGCAACAGAACTAAATGCAAGTCGAATCTTAGATTAATTTAACTATTGTTATGGAGATGAATCACGTGCAACAGTCTTTCCATTTTCTGTGGACGACAGATCCATACATGACTGCTTATTTTTCTTTTTTTTATAACTTGGTTTTTATTAACTTTAGTAGTAAAGTTTAGGGAAAATATTTTGTCAAAACAACTTGATCTTACTTTACATAAATTGAAATAAATCTTTCCTTATGGATGTAAGGTATTTTTTTCAACTTAAAAAAGACAACGAGAATTTTCATTTAAATTATTTATTATTGTTTTTAGCTCGTAATATCGTTTTTTAAAGTACGACGGAACAGAATTGCTTTATTTACGTTTAATAACATTGAAGCTTAATTAAGTTTTTAAACAAAATTTAAATATTAATGCACTTTGAACATTTAATTATATTCAGAAATATATATCTATACTTTGAAAGCGCGTTCATGGTCGAAAAGTTTCGGCGGCGGCGGTATGCCCGTGGCTGACAATGGACAAAGCCCTGCTTGCCCGCCGTCAATTTGCAGAGTAATTGCCAACGGGCAACTTTCATATTCCCGTGAAATTTCACCAATATACTTTAGTGCCTTTGTTCATAAACATTTCAGTAAACCCATATTAGAATCAAAGACGTATAAATCTTCGGCTCATTCTGAACAAACTGCCTTTCAATTCTTAATTGTAGTCCTAATTGAAGTTTCACCCAATATATCTCCCATTATCTTCCTGTTCGTTTAAAAAAAATCTTTATATAATTTCTCATTTTTTAAAGAAGAAACTTGGCTCAATTTCGTCTATTCAGGATTACACTTGGCTCAAATTCGTCTAATTACACTTGTAGGTAAACAGAACAATCTCAAGAGGTTAAATTATAACTCCAAATTGGTTATATAATAACTTAATCAATACAACACAGAGCGAAGGGACTATCCATTCTAAGTAAAAATTCCGAAAAACAGAAATTCTAGGTGATATAACGGGACTTTATTTAACCTCTTGTTGATTTGCCTTAGATTAAAATGATATCCATCTTCACCACCGGGGAACATTACTAGATACATTAGACCCAAATGTTTGTTGCCGTTGACGTAGAACCTCTTATACCCTCTTATTATATTCGAAACTCCCGTTGTTCAGATGTTTCCAATGCCCGTATAGCTTTTCCTGGTTTACTTTGACCAATACTTGTTCTTTCTCTTTCCTTTCCAGACACACAAATTTTTGCCAGTCGTCTGGACTTTTGATAGGGAGCTCAAGGGAGACACTTGTGACTGCTTTGTCTCCTCAATAGACGCTGCCTTATTTATGTCCTGTCACTGCATATTACATTTTATGCTCATTATTAATAAGTCTTAGAAACGAGCGTTCAATCATCGCATTATCAGCATCTCAGTTTCCAAAATATTCACTTTCACACAGAATATAGTCATAATGTATTTTGCCTTATAGAATATATCTCCGCCAGTTGTTAAAATTTTTGTGTCTCGCAAACGAAATTTTCTTATGTATTATTCAATATAATCGTTTTTTAATTGCTGGTGAGAAATCAAATTCTATGATATTGGTAAAAACATAGTCTTTGATAATGAAATTGACGCACCCACAATAATGAACTGATCGTTCAAACTTCTCGTGCAAATACTTTTCAACCGAACATGCAAATGCAGGGTTCTCACAGAAAATCTGAATCCCATTTCCCTGACTTTTCCTGATTTTCCCTGACATCAACGGTCTCGTTTCCCTGAAAAAATCGTAATTATTTTAATACATTATCCCAACATTGGGACCATCCATCGAAAATTTAGTTTATCAATCGGTTATTCGATAAATAACATAATGTCTCCAGTAAAATCTATTTCCCTGACATTTCCCAGAAAAAGTCTCATTTCCCTGACAAATGAATGAAAATGGTCCTTCTTCCCTGACTTTCCCTGAAAACTTTTCATTTCCCTGACATTCCTTGACTTTCCAGAATGTGGGAACCCTGAAATGATCTGAATTTTGCGATACGTTTGAACGCAGGAAGTTTATTGATAGCCGAACCCCATTGGTAGGCTCCGTGGTATCTTCACAGGACGCCACAGAGTGAGTTACACTGCCATTCCTCTTTTTAGGCCTCAAATATGCTGCTGTAGCATCAAAAATGCTACATCTGGCAACACTGTTCCTTTCGTCCCAACTGGGGCTTACTTATATCAAGATAACACGTATTCGTGGATTGTCTTCGTCCTTGCGAAACACTGTATTGGATAAAGCGCCTGATCTCTCTCCACTTTACCTATGACCAACCCAGAATTAGTTCGCCAATTGGAAATCATTGGAAAGTTATTCCTGAGAACACCGGACGGCATCTTTATGGATCCAGACAAGAAGGGAGACCAGCGTCTTACTGAGTTGCAGACTTTGTATAGCGTTTTTTGTCTAAAAAATTATCCAATTATTCTGAGTGCCTAATTATTCTACTTCTATACATTTACATTCCACGATGTCAACTTTTTTTTGTGTCAATTTCATACTTCCTTCTTGGTGCATCGATTTTGTTTGTTTATTTAATGTGTTAAATCGGAATTTCAAGAAATTATGGTAAATACTCAGAGGACTGGGAGAAACATTCGTGGGCTAAAAATTACCAGTTCATGGTAGAAAACTCGCATAAAATTTATACATGGGTTGACTTATCTTTAAGTTTTTAAATTCATCATATTGCTATTTTTCACTCATTGATACAAGGATTATATTTTGACTTTCCATAGTATTTAGAAGAGTATGAAGTGTTAATCTATTTAAATATTAAAAAAGATTATAAAAACTTACAATTTTATCCTTTCAATTTGTGCTGTCATTACATGTTTACGTTTGTTTCAGCACTTGGGGCAATATTGATTTTTTATTCAAGAACTTCGAAAGATTAAAATTAGCATAGAGCCTTCTTCCCCTCCTATAATCGTTGAAAGCAAGCTGCAAATGTGTTTTTGTTTGTTTGTTTCTTTTTTATTTCTTTTCTCCCTTTCGAAATCCGCGCCCATATTACTCGGTTTCTACAACAAGTTATTAATCAATCACGGCAACGAACCGCCGACTGTTTTTTCCTTCTACAATAATTATTCATCCAGAGTCACAAAAAGATTTGAAAGCGTACGATTCCCTTTGTAAAGGCGCCAATGTTGATGGCCACCGTTGCCAAGAGACGAAATAAATTTTTGATACTTTTGTGAGAGTTTGGGAATCCGTTCGCTCAAGAACACAAAACTACCAACAAAACAAGCAACAGAAAAATTAACGTAAATAATGAAGGTAAAATCGGATAAAGATGACTCACCTGAAATCAGTATTTCATTTTTTTAGACTTCATTATACTAAGTCTACAAAGCCAAAATCATAACGGTAGGGAGGACGCGATCTTTGCTTCAATTGAAATGAATGTTAATGTAAGCGCTTAAAAAGATTCTTTGCTAATTTTTTCTTTCGTCCGACAAGAATTGCGTATGAGCAAGCAGTTTTAAATGATTGGTTTGAGACGCATCCATTTTTAATTTGTTTACCATTTCAATTTCTCCTTTTCAACTTTGGAATTCATTTTATAGATTAAGGTTAATTTTTTTTTTTACCTTCTTCCTATATTATTTTTTAATCTTTTGTAAACTTTTATCGGTGCACAAAAGGAGAATTTATTTTTATACTTCCTTAATGGTAGGGGGAGGAAAAGCAATTAAAATAAAATAAAAATAAAAGTTGGATAAAATGAAATCATAAATTATAGATAAACTAGAATGAAGTTTAATATGTGTTATCAAAATAGAACAGGAAATTGAGGATCCCAATAAATAAAGTGTTGGGATGTTTTCATTGCTCGTCGCACATATTGATAGAATTCACGAACCTAATTGTAAATAAGGATTGACGCGGTAACAATTATATCATGGCAAATATCGGATTTTTAGTTCTATGTATGTAAAAATTGATGAAAAGAATGGAATGCAGACGAAGCTTTCTTATATTTGCATGCAAATTTTGCGAATGTCTGATATTCATGGATAGATTATAGATTAAATTATAGAATACAATTGCAAGAGGCATCGAGTGGATATTGTTTTGAGGGTGAAATATTTTTATCATGTATTTATCAAAAAGTCCAAGTTAATATGTAATATTCGCAATAGAAAATTAGAAAAATAAACCTTTTTAGATTATCTGCAGCCATTCCGCCCATTAAAGCGGTTGTTATTTTCCATTAGTCAGAGATTCTGTATTCTCCAATCTTTGCTTGCAAATTTAATTTGAATTTTTTTCTAATTTTAACCATTAGTCTTCTGGTATAGGGGCTTTTCTCCCCTCGTCTAATTTTGTAAATGCTTGAAAATCAGAATCAGTCGGTAGTACCGTCATTTTTGGCTAAAGTAAGATAAAATCTGAACGGCAGTAAAGTAAAAGAAAAACAATGACTTTCTCTTCCAAAAAACAATTAAATGCAAAGAACATTCAATGAAATTTAATGATTTTACATATACGTGAGCATAGTGAATATGAATTTCTGCATATCAATGCTAAACCGACTCTTGAATACAACAACGAGTTTTAAAAAGGCTGTGGCTACGTTCACGGCTACCGTGAAGGCGTATCAGCTCACGACAGTAAGGAGTGGCGTCATTTTTATGAGAAGTGACGTCACAGTTGTTGCCGGGAGTTGGAAAGAAAAGAAACGGAAACATTTTTTGTAGGGGGGGCACGGGGGAGATGTAAACCTTTATAACTCAGAACTTACTCATCAGAAGCAAACAAGTTATTTACAAAAAAAATTTGTCTTAATATGAGGAGTCCGTACATGTCGAATTTATTAAGTTTGGTACGCTGGTATGAACGCTACAGCCATATCTTTATTTTTGG
>JAHWFO010001074.1:5202429-5230635 GCA_023313115.1 Rhysida immarginata
GGGGGGGGAAGGGGGAGATGTAAACCTTTATAACTCAGAACTTACTCATCAGAAGCAAACAAGTTATTTACAAAAAAAATTTGTCTTAATATGAGGAGTCCGTACATGTCGAATTTATTAAGTTTGGTACGCTGGTATGAACGCTACAGCCATATCTTTATTTTTGGAAAAAAATTAGTATCTCCAAACACGGTTAACTAATTGTCATAAAAATACGTCAAGGCACAGTATAAAGTACTCACAAATATTAATTTGGTTCTGCTTTTTGCCGTTTTGGAGGAGATAGTTGCACATAATTGGTCACATAAGTATAGACGGTTTTTTTTTTTTTTTTTTTTTTTTTTTTTTTAATTTCAATACATTTTCTGGAATCATGAGTTTTAAGTCAATTTCAGAAAGAAAAAAATTGAGTTGGGGAAACGAACACATAGGCCTTCACTCTTAGTGAGTGGTAGGCCAACAAGGGGTGAAACAGTCATGATAATAAAGTTTACAAAAACAAAATAATATACAGTGTTTTATCATCCCCGTATTTACTTGTGAATTTACCCACCCCCTCCTCCTCGTCCACCGACCAAGAAACTTGTACTCCAATAAGTTTGTGCATTCAAATATTGAAAATTAAATATTATAAATCTTGGAAAAATTGTGACCCATTTATTTATTATTTAGCAAACAGAATGCGATTTCCGAAGTTGAAAAAATGTTTTTTGTTGCCGTTCATTTATAAAACTCTCCAACTCTTGATACGACATGAAACTTCTTCCTATTGAACATATTTTTCCAGTTGAACATTTACACAATATGTTCGTTCATCGCTACGGCCGTCCGCTGCACGAAAAGTGCCGCGAAACAACTCCTGCCAATAACCTGTGACGGCACTCCTTACTGTCGTGAGCCATTATGCCTTCACGGTAGCCGTGAACGTAGCCACTGCGTTTTAAAAATCACTGAAGTATTGTAATACAAAATTTTGTAAAAAAAAAAAAAAAAAAATCCGAAACATAAGACCCAAGCAGCCGCAGGCTATAACTATGATAACAAATATCATATTTTAAAAATACGTACGTTACTTTTTGTAGCAAAAACCGTAAGTTGTTACCATAAATTAATATCTAAAAATATCTCTAATTAACCTAAACACTCCTTATGGCAAAACTTTGAAAAGAACAAAAAAAATTTAATTTTTCTCACTGCTTTTGAAAGAATGGAAAGGGTTTGTTGGTGTTGAAAATCATTGCCCAAATAGCGAACATCTTATAGACATATCATGTAGATCATTAGTAAACTTTTGGTTCAAGGCGTATTCTAGATTTACGAGGGGGCATTTCAATAAGTAATGCACAATTTTTTTGTTTCCTACGAGTACATATCCAAAGAGGTTGAGATTTGGCAAAAAAACGTTTGAATATCACAGCACAGAAAAGTACACGGCGTTCTGTTCCCCGCCCTACGGTTGGGCATAATTGTGAACTGCAAAACAAAAATAGCATGTGCGCTGTCTTCGTTTTCTGTCCAAGAGCAGCGAGGTGTTGTTCGTTTTTAGTGGGCTCAACGGAAAACCCTGTCTGAAATTCACAAACAAACGGTGGAAGTGTATGATGGTGATTGCCTAGATCGCTGTAACATCTTCAGATGATGCAGGGGTTTTTTTTGCAAACGGATGTGAAGACCTTTCCGATTCGCTACGTTGAGGCCGACTTTCAACTACTGAGCAGGAAATTCAGGCGGACAGACGGGTTCATTTGGAGACTTTGGCAGAGAGATCCAACATTTCGGTCGAAACAGCGTACGATTTTGTTCATGAGAAACTGCAATTTCGCAAAATCTGTGTGCGATGGATTCTAAAGAAATTATCGGACGAGTAAATATGCATCTGAATGATGGCATCATTGGACCATTTGATGCGCTACGCATACACCATTTGCAAATGTGTGATGACTGGCGATGAATCTTAGGCGTACCATTACACTCCTGAATCTAAGCATACGCCAAAGAAATTCAAAGTGACTCCGTTTGCGAAAAAAAATGTTAATGACAGTGTTCTGGGATTTGTAGGACATTCTGTAGTGGAGTTTCTTCTGAATGAGATCACTATGAATACCGTTTCCTATACTAGCACACTGAAGAGGTTGCGCAATGCTCTTCCTGACAAACGCCCCGAAAGAGACCCTGCAAATGTGGGACTGCTGTACGATAACGCACGCTCACAGGTTGCAAAACACGTCAGAGACAAAATTGCCGAATATGGTTGGAAGTTCCTCTTACCCACTGTACAGTTCGGACCCTGCTCTTTCTAACTTTCATCTGCTTGGTCCCGCAAGAGGTTCATTACCGGACAACGATTTGATTCTGACGAGGATATGAAATTGGCCGTCCGCAAGTGATTTTACAACCAGAATGAACTTTTACGCAGATTGCACAATGAAATTGATGTCACGATGGGAGAAATGTGTTGAGCGACTGGGTTCTTACGTTGAAAAATATGTAAACTGTGTAGCTTCATTGTTTGGTTTGGATATATAGAAAAGTTCTGCCCAAGAAATCACTGTACGTTACCTCACGTTATGTATTGAAATGCCCTCGTAGAATGGCAGTAAAATTATGACAATATTTAAGTAAAAAAACCAAAAAAAAAAACTAATTAAATGCTCTCTTTAATGAAGCTCTGAAATCTTCGAAAATTTTTAAACAAAATTAAGCATTTATAAATTAAAACCACTTCTTTGGTGAGCGCATTATTCGACAAAGCCTTTGACCACTATGAACTTCAGACTTGCAAAGATCTCATTTTTTCTCCTGAAGATATTAAATTAAAAAGTTTATTACCACGCCTCCTGAATGTTGTGAGAAGCTAACGTTACGACGAAGTAACTGTTACTGACTTTGATCAATAGTCTTCAAAAAAGTTTAAGAAGCAATGTAAAGGAGGATGGAAACCTTTTCAATAAATTAATGGGCGTTTTCATGATCTATTTATATACTATATCCCGTTCGAATTTTAAACGATTACTAGGCAACGAGAAACTTCATCATATTTATCATAAAATTGTGAGTTGCTTATGTGAGTTACTTTTAAAAAATAGGAATTATGATGGAAAATAGCGATTCAATTCATAATTTCTTAATTTTAAAACAGATATGTTTAAATATTTTCAAAGATTTCAATTAAAGTAAGCATTCAATTATTTTTGCCAAATTGTTGGTTTAAGCGTATTTGTGCCATTTTAGAATTAGAATATGCCTTGAAGCAAGAGTTATTATTGATTTACATACAATATAGTCAGTGCATTCAAAAAACTTTGATATAGAATTTAAAAAAAAGAAAGCAGGAACAAATAATGGATGATTGGAGTTTTTAAAACTACAACCAAATTCTGAGAATAGCAAACTGTTGTTTAATATCGCAGAAACATATAAATATTTGAGAAATACACAGGATTGACCGAGAATGCGGACATAACGCCCACTCGAGAGTTTTTGAAGTTTTTGACATAGTGGGATTTAATTCGACAATCAAAATATGGTTGTGATCTAATTTTACTTTTGATTTCCGCCGTAAAATTCCCATAAAACCACCGTTTCTCATTCGTCGATCAAATTAGGGTGTCGTAGTCGACGTGTCTATCGGATGTTTCTGCTAATTTTTTTCTGTCTTTCTTTTTAACTTCCCTCATCCCTTTCAACCCTCTGCCTGGGTCGTGCATACCGCTCTGCCTTCCGATGGGAGATTTGTGAATAAAAGTCAGGTTTTCCCTCTCTCTGTCTCTCTCTCTTTCTCTCCCCCTTCATTTTTATGATTGTTTAAAAAGTGACATTTATCACTGACGTCGATTGGAAGGCTAACGCCGAAGCCAAAGGGAGAGAAACGAGGGAAATTCGAACTGGCCCTCTTTTACTCTAGCCCCCCTCCCTCTTCTCGATAGCTCCTGACAGAGCCATAAATAATCAATGGTTAACATAAAAAAATCCCTTCACCATTCTTGCTTTCTTTACCGAATTAGTATATTCTTCTGTTTGTTCCACTGAAATCGGTATCGGCGTTCCAACGTACAATACTGGCAGAATTATCACGTGATTCTACCTCCTTCCAGATTTGACTTTTTACCGAATCATATTTTGCTTTATCGCAAAAAAAAAAGCGACCTTTAATCGTTTTAACCGGTATTTACGTTTAGAATGAAGTACAGCTTCATAAAAGTTACCTTTACGCTGTTTTCGCAGGTAGCCGCTAGATGACTTCGCGTCGGCCGCCATTAAGAGAGTGCGTTTGAAACTTATGAACTATGCGATTCCGTGCTTTTAGGCTCTGCGTTACGGTTGTAGAAGGAGTAATCGTAATGTTTACTGAAAGCAGAAGACCCTGGTTATCCAAATTAAATAGTAAAAACGTTGATTCAATGAAGATCTTATCAGTACGTTTGTTTCCTAGGCCCTTTTTTTCTTTGGTTGGACTGAGTTTTTACGTACATTTCGCGTCTTTTTGAAAATTAAACGATCAAAATCTTTTTTTAATGTGCTGAATAAGTACCTCAGAAAATTTCTAATAATTTCCAGATAAAAGTTACTCACATCTTTTTGTTAATGGAGTGCCTACTGAAAGAAATCTTTCTCCACAACTTAAACTTGGTTTTATTATTAATCGATTGTTTACTTTTAAGCATATATTATTTGGGTTTTAAGAATATATTAGTTCTTTTATCGTGGAGTTATTCATCTGTGGATTGCAGTGTTAAATGAAAAAACAACTGCAAATATAATTTATGGGATTATTATATTTATTTTAAATACTTGCACTAACTTCTTTAAGTTTTAGTTAACAAAATATGCAATTTACTTATTAAAATTGTTCTTTCCATTCGTTTTCAATTTTTCTTTTTAAAGTACTAACACATGCTTTCCACAATCTCAAACTGATGGCGCCACCACGCGAAATTTTACATGAACTAAAAAGGTGACTATCTATATAGTGACGAATCATTGTACACAGATGGCCGAGTTTGGATCTGGCTGATGAACGCTTCATCCGCGACTACGTGATGCCCACTGTGAAGTTCGAAGAAGGCTGCGTCATGGTATGCGACTCATTTTCATAATCTGGATTGGGCCAACTTAATCCAATATCAGGAATTACGATGTCTGTAACTTGTTTTGACAATTTTGACAATTCTGCATTACTAACATTGTGACAACAGGTATTAGACCATTCCTGTTCTACCATGACAATGCTCTTTTTCACAAAGCAAGTTATGCATAGAAACCGTGTAAGCAGATAGGGGTTGAATAAATGAACTGCTCTATACAGCGCCCCGATATAAATTCCCAATGAATAAATCTAGGATGAATTGAAGTGATGACTACAGATTAGGCACATCGCCCAACATTTGTGACTGAATTCATCGGCGTTCTTCGGAAAGAATGGAAGAAATTCCTGAACCCACTGTATCTACCAAAATGTAGTTGAAAGATTTTTTTCAGAGAGTAGAAACCGCAATAAAAGCAAAGCAAGGTTCAGCACCTTATTAATTTTCGTGAAATGACGATTGCAGTGCAAAACTGCAAGTGTTCGGAAAATATATGATCACATAGTTTATGCTTTATTCGTTATAACTACATTTCTCTTGAAATCGTCATACTTATGCCTGCCATATTGGGGTCAGTTTTGTTAGTAATCGTCTTTGCTAGTTTTAAACATGCAAATTGGGTAATGAATTAGACATTAATAAACAAGGTAAAACAGCTCGTGAAATTTCCCAAGTGAATTTTTTTTAAAGAAAGAACTATATCAGTAAATAATATATTAAAAACTATATTGTAAACAAGTTTTACATTTTCAGTCTGTAGCCAGTAAAGTACGAAAACTACGAAAATGCGAATAAAACTTGTGTTTTGTACATCTCTGTCCTTGCTACTAGATGTATACCGATATTTATCTGCTATTGTTCATACTTAATGGGAATACTTTAGATTAACAAAATAATCTTAGATTAGAAATTTCATTAAAGGATGATTTTTCTACATATTTTCTACATTTTTGACTTAGCTGGTTGAAATTTGACGGATGTAGAAGGACGAGATACAAGAATCCTGGAATAAAAATAATAAATAATAAAAATTAAACACAGGGTGGTAAGATCCTGAAAAAAAGCTGACGTTTCAGATCGAATGATATATCACATGTCGAATGTTGTTATAGTGCTAATGATTAAGTGACTGCCACCCCTACAACTCCGACACCAGTGGGACAATTTGACCCAAACTTCATAGTAATGTAGATCTTGCCTAGAGGATTCTGCATACCGAATTTCACTCCATTACCTACATAAATACACGTAGACCTTTTGCTCCCCTCTAATTCCCACCCCCGAAACTCCGACCCTAGTGGGCCATTCAAGACCAAACTAAATATTGAAGGTGCACATACTTATAGTAAGCTACATTCCGAATTTCAACCTTCTATCTAAAAAATGCAGAAATTACGAAAGGGACAGATGGACAGACGGGCGGACAGACGACATTGTAAAAACAATAAGTAGCGCCATTCTTCCGCTGTTTAATAAATAGGAATGATACAATAGAATCCACATGTAAGAGCTCCGGATAAAAGAGCGCCCAAGAAGAAGCAGATTCGACTGCAATTAAAAAGTAATAGAATAAAATATTGATATGTAATTTCTGATACATGCAAAATGCTTCTTTATTCTGTTTAGATTTTCTTTCTGCTCTCTTCGACGAGAAGCATTTTAGTTCGTAGACATCCGATCTGTTAATACCTGGGATCTTATCTTTGACAGAAGCCAGTTAACTTCTTAAGTTTCATCCACTTTTATAGGCAACATCTATTCCAAAGCCACGGAGAATTTTGGTATCCCTTTGTTGAGTCCTGGATTGTAAGGGAGAACAAAGAAATTCGTAACCTTTGTGCTCACGTTTCGAATTTCCATCTGTTTTCTTTGTTTTTTGATGAGCTGGTCGACCGTTTTACGTTCGTATCCGTTGCATACCGCACAATCCATAATATTGGAGAACTCTTCAATTAAACTGTTTATAGTGCTTTATTGAAACTACTATCAGCATTATTACCTGCTCTGTTACAGTATCTATTCGACTAGGAGCCACATATTTGCAGGCCATTTACTGTTAAATTTATTACGCAATCAAGGACCCAACTCACAAAGATCACTTGAATCAGGTCCGGAAACTAAAGCCCAGAAAGAGTGGGCCAAGCCCAAGGGATTCAAATGCAAGAAAGGGAAAAAAATTGAATGTTGGTGGAAGTATGGGTGTAGAAATTTACCTTTTATGTAGACAAGTGTTTAGGATTGTGGCTTTCTGTACGGTTGTTTATACATGTAGTCAATGTTATCAAACTTTTATGTAGTGAGTGTGGAATAACCCAGTGGCAGAAAGAACGATAGGAACAATCTGTTGGCTCCCCACAGGCGTTATATTTCGTGTGCAAAATCTGTATATTTAGTGATTTTGTCTTGTATGTCTTTCCTAAATTATGTGCATTGGGGTGGAAATATCAGTTAGATAGATTACTTTATTTTATTTATCTATGAGCCTGAGTGTTGTTATTATTATTATTATTATTATTATTATTAGTAGTAGTAGTAGTAGTAGTAGTATTAGTAGTATTGTTGTTTTGGAAAACCAAATTCGTATCAAGTCGGGAAGCCAAATCTCAGAGGCGGACCCAAGACAGGGCCAAGCCCAAGGGACTCAAATGCAAGGAAGGGAAAAAGGGAAGAATAGTTGTTATTATTATTGTTATTATTATTATTATTATTATTATTATTATTATTATTATTAATAGTAGTGGTAGTAGTAGTAGTAGTACTAATAGTAGTAATAGTAGTAACAGTGCAATGTTATTCATGATTAAAAAACAAATTGACGCATTTATTGAGTGAAAAGGGCTAAGACGTGAGGGAGGGTGAGAGACGAGGGAGTGGAGGAAGAAGAGGGGGGAAAAAAAGAGAGAAATCGAAACTGGAAAAGCGCGGGTGGTTTCCATGTCACTTTCTGAAGTAATTTTTCCCCTATAAACGACACCGATAATCGAAAATGGAACCCATCAACTTTTGAGTAAATGTCAGACACTCTGAAACGCCAATCAAATTATTTTATTTGCCAGATCTAGCAAAAAAATTTCTGCTTCGAAACAGATGTTTGATGCAATAATGCGAAACTTTTTACTGCCCCTTCTTGGAGGGGAGATAGTTAGATTTGAAAATTTCCAACAAAATCTGACCTTAGCTATTTTTTGCAAAACATAATTTTTTGCTCCTGCTATTTATCAAGAAATCAAATATACGACTTGAGGAACGTGTAAAACTGAAAGAGAATTTTCACTTGCGTTTTCTTCTATGGAAAATGATAGTCTTGAAGATTGTTTTTTAAAACTTATAAAGACTGTGTGAGGTAAGCATTATTTCTTGTAGAAGGCTTGGGAAAAACACGGACCACTTTAAAGTACACTTTCCGGTTGTTGTTGTATTTTTTAATCCACTTCCGAGCTAAATGTGCATTTGTGAACAGAGACGTTAATGTTTAAAAAACAGAGGGGGGCGGGTCAAGGGATGAGGATGTCCAACACATCATCGCTTGGGGAAAAATCGAAGCGAGACCGACTTGACCATGGGGAAGTGTTGAGGAGGGGGAATATCCAATGGGAACCGGGGAATGCACTTAGCGCCCGTGCAATATTTCATCAGCCATCATGTTAAATCAGTCGGATAAAGCGGTCCTTTTATGTTGTGTACTCTCACTTTGGTAGATAAACTGAATTATTGTTTCTCAGCCAGATTTCATCCTATGTAAAGAACTCCATACACGGCTTCTCCAGTTGTTCTATGACCAGCAACACCAGCTCCTCTTTGAAAATTTTTCCGTTTCATTTGGAAGCTGGGGGGCAAATTTTTATTTTTGTCAATATTAACAATTCGACGCAGATTATAAGTAGCGCCCTCTGTGTTGTTATCCGACAACTTCCTGCGCGAGTAAGCAGAGAGATCCGCTGTCCACCATGGTGTGATTGGTTTATCTGCCATGAATAATAGACGAGAGAGGCTACAGAGTCTAATTGTTCAAAACGGCCCTAACCCCTTATTTACATTCAAACATTTGAGTTTACGCTTTTCTAAGCATTTGTCAAAGTGAACCTCGTAGACCTTGCTTCGCTCCAAATGATAGTTGAACCCAAAGTTAACATGCTCCATTGAAAAATTAAATATTAATTGGATTCCATTATAAAAGCAAACACAACAGTCTCCCCCTCCCTCCATCAAATAAATGCGCGCTTTTTTACTTTCACATGTCTTCCTACGAAAGTAAGATCCAGAAGGAAAAAACCCTCTCCAGCTCTTTCATATTCTATTAAAGAACTAGGAAAATATTTCTGTAATGAGACTGTAATATATTAATAGCAAATTATAACGATTAAACATTTACTGGGTAGCTGACTAGGAACTTGTTAAGTACTGAGTTTGAAGCAAACACGATTTTCTTTGGTTTACAAATTTCCATTCAAATGTAACAAGTTTACGTGTTCCTTTCTAATCCATGTTCTCTGTTAGAGGACGACACGAAATCTAAATCCATAGTTACGATGAACAAGCTCACGAGGAACTTGTTCAGGGGGAACTATTAAAATGCATTATCCGTTCTGCAGATTTCAAAGTATGTTTCACACGATGCATCATGCTTTACGAATTTTCCCCATTTGACGAACATTTCGCATATTTCGCAGAATATTATTACTTCTCTTGTATAATATACAAAGTGATAAAATAGCCACCAGCAACGATCAGAATTTTCGCTAGAAGTATAAGAAAATGGGAGAGACGTTAAGAAGACATTCACAAGTCCCGTGTGACTTGACAAGTTGTGCAAATGTCCGCACAGCTTTTGACGATTACCATATCAAAGGATAATCAACAGGTGACATTACTCCACTTCAAGTCATTATACAGGGTGTTTCAAAAGGCATAATCCAAACTTCGCACACAGGTAAAAGGCGTGAAGGTGTGAACAGATTCTGTTAATACATGAGGGGTCGGAACTCAACCATTGCCAAGGTAACGTTAGGGGGGTGGAGCAGTAATCAGAGTGCACATGAAAACACATGAGTAAGTTTGCACTGTGCACACATTTATTATGGAACTGCGAATCCACTGAAACTTTACAAAAGATGCTTAAAATGTGAGCTATCCATGGCCTCACATGCATGGTATCGGCGCAACATGGACTCCCGTATGCGGCCAAAGATTCCGGGTATTTCTCTGATGTCGTCTGAAACAACTGCGATACGAGCTGCCAGATCTTCAATGCTAGTCACAGGCATTCGGTACACAACAGATTTCATGTGGCCCCAAAAAAGGAAATCCTTGCCAAAGAACTGCAATCTGTTTGTGTTGTGCCATCATTTGCATGCTTTATCACTTCTCATTTGCTCCCCCATTAACTTGACAATGGTTAAGTTCTAACCCCTCATGTATTAACAGAATCTGTTCATCTTCATGCCGCCTGTCTGTGTGTGAAGTTTGGATTATAACTTTTGAAAGACCCTGTATGCTTTCTTAGGAGTAGACTGAATCTTCCTTGGTGAGTTAGGTACCATGTCGCTGGGATCCGCTGCAAATAAATGATTCGTAGGACCCTGAAAAAAATCGCTCGCTTAAATAATCAGTGTTGTATTTATCTGATGCCTAGAGACACACTATAAAATGCGATAACCCTAAGGATTTATTTAATGGTCATGTAATCGATTCATTTCTAATATTCAAAACAATTAGGGAAATGAGAGATAATATAAGAAAAAGCACGTTCAAGTATTGAACGTAAAATAATATTTTTTATATATAACGGTACGATATTTATATATCTATACAGGGTGTTTCATAATTGGTGTCCCGTCTTTAGGTCCAAATAACGGCTCAAGGGGAACAGGTGGGGGGGAAATGAATATTGATTATTTGATTTTGATGTCCCCTAATTCAGAATAAAAACATTTCGCGTCCCTGGGGGTGAAAGGGTAAATTTTGAAAATTTTAATTTTGTAGGGGTAGGGGTTAGACTCCATGTGTTATTTAAAAAGTTGTAGAGCATCATGTAAAATGTGGGTTTAGCAAAAAAACCGGTGAAAAAATCTCATGCTCTGCCCCCTTTACCGAGTGGGTAAAGTGAAAGGTATGGCTAGCCGATATGGACAAAAACCATACTTATTAGAAAACAGTAGGGCCTACATTTGGAAAATTAATGAGAATGAATGAGTAGTTACCCTGAAAAGCTAATAAACTCGACCGGGCTTTTCCCCCCAGGAAAAACATTATGAAATTTGAAAACTGTACATGGGAAATGGGAAATAAGTTTTTCTAATTTTGTGTACATTGGCTAGCCATACCTTTCACTTTACCCACTCGATAAAGGGCAGGGGATGAGATTTTTTCACCGGGTTTTTTGCTAAAACCACATTTTACATGACGCTCTACAACTTTCTCAATAACACATGGGGTCTAACCCCTACCCCTACAAAATTAAAATTTTCAAAATTTAACCCTTCACCCCCAAGGACGGGAAATGTTTTCATTCTGAATTAGGGGACATTAAAACCAAATAATCAATATTCATTTTCCCCCAATCTGTTCCCCTTGAGTTGTTATTTGGACCTAAAGACGGGACACCAATTATGAAACACCCTGTATAAGATAAAATGTCGTTTTGACGATGGAACTGACCTCTTATAGGACATAGAACTGCATATAACGTTATCGAGGATATCTTGCGAAATTCTTTTTCATTCCTCAAGATTCTCCAGCCCACGAAGAGTCAAAAGAGGTTCCTGGCATGTGCATGCTAAATTAGTTTTAAGATGGGGAACATTTGAATTACGCAGCTATTGCACACCAGCCAGGCTGCAAACGTTTAATAAATTTATATTTTCGAAGAGTAATCTGCCTTTTCATTTAGAATGTGATTAAGACCGGGAAAGCAAGCCTATGGGCTAACATTTGCAGAAAATTTTACTGGCACAGCCAAAGTACACCAGAAATCTAATTACCCTTCATTGTATTCATTTGAGGGTACTGAATACGAATCTGAATGAAGATTACCAGTTGGTTCTAGTTTTCAAGAGCCAATTCAAGAGCCATTCTTCACTTTTAAGATGGAAAATGACTCTAGTTGGTTCTAGTTTTCAAGTTTCACTGAACTTTTCCCACGAGAAGCACCTCGAGATATTAAGCGCTAGATTATGTTTGTTTTTACCCCGGAACATTTTGGTTTTAATAATCTACCTGCAATGCCTATATTACAAGAGACCTGTATAGTATGTCAATTCAGATCTATATAGGTCTTCAGACACATACATCAATTATGTGTAGGATAATTCTAAATAAATTGAAGTATTTTACGTCTTTAGTACAAAATGCTATTTATTACAGACAACGTGTATTAATGCATAAGAAAATTTCAAATTTTTATATCTGAGCTTGATCCGCATCCATTGTTATTTCAAAATGGCTATGTAAACAGAAAGATTAGTTTCTTTGCGCCGTATCACAAAACAAAGTGTTCCGCTTTTTTTTTTTTCATGGAACCAAATCATATCCTGGAGTAGCTCCTGTCCCATTATACTAGCATAGTGGAATGAACTTTGTCTTACCGCTGGTTTGGCCATGGTATTGACAACGAACTGTGAAGGACACTATAAGTTAAGATGTGCTGTTACGTAAGGCTGAAACCACATCTCATCATCTGGCGGGAATTTTTTTTTCCCACTCAGATGGTCCGTCATTTTTAAGGGAAAAAAATTTTTCTATGTCGTAACGGTAATGCATACCGTTATAGCACAGTTGTGCAGATAATTTTCGGGGATTTCTTCTTTAGATAAGGTCGTCTTGATTTTCCCTTTACGAATGACAAAAAACACATGATGCCATAATCCTTCTGAAGAGATAAAGAGAAATTAAATCGCCCCAATCAACGACATTTTTTCTCTACAAAATAATCCTTACTTCATCTATCCCATCCTTTTCTTCTTACAGGCTCCCCGTTAATTCAAAATATCAAAATTATACAATCTTAAGAAGTCCCCTGACTGATACTATCACCTATCTCTCACATTTTCCATTTGGACACAATCCCATTTACAAAGCCAATCACACCTTTTAAAATTTCATCTCCACTGAAGAAATCCGAGTTTGACTCCCATGTGAGTTTGTAAACGTTGGTAGCAACAGTCAAAAACTAGCTTTTTGTGAACTCCAACTTGTAGCCTAGCCCTTTTAGAAATCTCGCCATCAAGACCACCTTCTCTATTCCAGAAGAGCCCCATTCCTTCACTTGCTTCAGTAAAGTTTTATCTTACAATTCGTTTAATCCAGTAATCTCTCTAATGCAAGCATCTTCGTCTTCTCAATTTTTATTTTGATCTTTTGCTTTTCACACACTTCATTCAACCTTGCCACAAGCACATGTAGAACGTAAACCAGCATTACTTTCTTATTATCTGCATATAACAAACTTGACGTTCTTTTATCACCCACCCACACAACAAGCCTCTCGCATGCATGAATCCATGGACACAATTAAACAGTCAAGGTGACATCACGTGTAACACCATTCTCAATATTAAACCATTCTGACATGGCTTCATTCAATCTGACAAATCCACGACTATCCATGTACATTGCTTTTACAATAGTTCTAAGTAATGGCTCATTCACACCATATCCCTATAGCACTCTCTAATTCTTGTTGATATTCACTGTGTCATATGCTTTTCCCAGATCTGCAAATGAAATTGCCCATCCAACAGAAGCTTATGGAATCATTTATGATTCACTAGAAAGCACAATTGATCATATGGGCGATGTCTTGATAGAATTACTTTCAATGTCGAGCGATTTATTTCGATCGTATGCTCAGTGGCGATCAAAAATCCACTAGGCGGCAATCCATCGCGATCCAATTAGTCACTGACATTTCAAAAGATGTCAAAGGTATGTTTATTTTAGAAATAAAGTGCGTGATTTGAAAAAAAAGTTATCTGTAGGCTTAACAATTTTGCAAAGCTACTCAAATGCCTGGCTAAGCGTGTTATAAAATTATTTCACAAATTCGTTTGATTCGTCTTAATTCATTCCTATCTTTTTAATATCAGTAAAGAAAAAGCTCGTTAAATCGATGGGGTAACAATCTTTTGAATTGCTTTTTCCCAAAACAGTAGCATATTATTTTAATTATTATTCTGATTCATTCTTTATTAAGACTAATTGGGCTGTTTCACTTGTTGGGTTCTCTTACGAGAGAGAGAGAGAGAGGGTGGGGGGGGGACGTCAAGCTAAAGTTAGACAGTGTGTATAAAATGAGGCCAGTAATTTCTACCATCACTATGCAGCACGGTTTCTACTGTGTACGTTTGACCCTAATCTATGCTTTTTCTGGTTGCGGGCCTACTGGAAGCTTACTGTAAGGAAGAAATGCGTTCAGCCATCCATTTCTTACACGCTGAAGATGAGTGCCCATCAGAAATCTATCGACAAATATCCGAACTGTGTGGTTACAACTGGATTGAAAAATTCGTTTCAGAAATCTGAATGGTCGTCAATACAAGGTAGAAAGCAATGCATTTGTAGATGCAAGATAGTGCAACTGTATTGAGAAGGGTAGAGACCAAAGTATAGCTACAGGAAGATCAATAAAGAATGGTGCAAAAGTGAAGTCGATTTATTATTCACGTTACACCAGTACATTACAAATATTCACTGGGGATGCTCTTAGTGATACGATAGATATCAAGACGGTAGCTCAGCTCAAATCAGCATTTCCTGAGATTTCTTAACCCCATTTCTTCGGAGATGCGTTGTTTTGACGCCCAATTCTTGTGACTCATATATACTTTTTCTTTGATGTATTCGCAAAAAATTTGCAAGGTGTTAAATCTGGCGATCATAGTGGCAAATGCAGGAATAAGAAATCATCGTTTCCATTGATTAAAAAAAATGGTGCAAAAAGAAAGATCGGTAACGAGAGTGATAAAAAATATTAACAGGCCAGATAAAGCTTAGTTTCTCATTAGAATAGCTATCAACACGTGAATGTTCGCCGATACCAGAATGATACCTTAAGGTTGTTGCAGATCTGGCGCATTCAACTTAGCTTTCGGTTGCCGAAGCCTTTACACATTCAACGCATTACATGCGGCACTCGGCTAGGAGGTGACAATCGCGCGGCTTTTGGATTTCGAACCAAGTTGGAATTTTCAGAAGTCGCCCCGAATACGCAGTCAATCAGCTACGAGTGAGCATCTCTTCCGTCTCAGAATCCTTAGCGACGGTTTTCTAATTCATTTCCTCCAGTCAAGTTGACCATATTGTTTTCCGTGAAGATGTGCCTCGTTTTCAATCGTTTTTCTTAATAGTATCAACAAAACAGAGCGACTGATGAAAGAACGAATTGGGGCCTCCCCGCACCATCGACCACAAAAATACACCTTCGATGGGGCCTCATCGGGCAATCAGAGATGAGTTTGCCTATAACCCGCTTCGTTTCTGCTGAATGTAAAATGACTCCGAATTCCAGCACATGTAGCTTTGTGACGCCTGGAATGCAGCGCGGTTGCTTCACGCCTGAAAGATGCAGATTCTTCAACGGCCTTTACAGGTACCTTAAATTGGCAGTGCTGGAAACAGTGAACTCGGTAGAGGTGGAAGTAGAGGCGATGAGCTAGGTACTCGTGATCCCTAGTTCGAATTTAATCTACAGTATTCATTTATTGGAGTAAGTTTCCAGCCGATCCGCCATTTTCGAAGCTGCCGGGTTCTCATTTATTACGTCACCAAAAGCGCAAGCCAGGGTCAAAAGCACTCACCAGAGAGCGCAGTACATAATGGTGGTGCAATATTCAGACTCCTTATTACCGATCTCATTTCATACGCATTTTGACTCCCCTTGATATTAGAATCATTAATACATATTGGCCTTTCTTGTATAACGTATGATATAGAATTTATCCAAATTTAAAACAATACCCTTTTCAGTATGCTAATTATGTAATCTATTTATATGCCCCTATAATGTCAAGGCTCCTGATACGAGTCAACACGCAAAAATTTAATTTGAGCTCGTCTGCATACAATGGCAATTTAGGCCCATCACTATCGATGATCTGATCTAATAGATAAAAATTTAAAAGCAAAATGCTCAGACCATAAAGGAACCCTAAGAATACCACTTCTAACCCCTCTTTCAAAATTTATTTGCATGAATAATGGAAATATTAATATAGTGGGATCAAGTTCGGTTAATATAAGTTTTAACTTGTAATGCTCATGGTTAACTGAATTCAGATAAATCTACGTTGAAAAACATCTAATTGGGATCTCTTTTGTGTAATGCCAGGGAGATCCGCACTGCTTTTTTTTATGTAGATTAGTAAAAGTATAACGTCCTCGAGAAAACCCATGCTGTGTTATTTCTGTTAACAGTTTTGAAAATGCTAACATGAAAGCAAAACGTTCTTTGATAGTATGAATTATAGAAATGTCCACTAATATACTGTACAACATAAAGGAAACTCGTAGAGATTAGGTAATAGGTATGCAAATGCAATTTTTTACAGCAAAATGTGAAACAGTTCCGTTTGGTATTTGAGGTAGATAGCTATCTTTGATTGTATAGATATAGAAAAACATCAATTTTTAAATATTCTGTATTAATTTTAATACTCTAATTGACTAAAATTGTTTTTAAGCTTTAATTTCATCATTTTAGATGCTTAAAATTTTTTCGGCGACTGGATTTCATAGCCTAAACCGAATTGTCGGAGATCAGAAATTCATATTAGTTCTCTCTTGTCTACCGTCACGAGCAGCTTTGTGCACGTTTCTGCGATTGTTAACTCTCTCCCATTTTCATTTATTTCTTTTTCGGTCAAAAGTGGAATTCCCTGATTTTTAAACAACTCATATAAGCAACGGTATTCACTCCGTTCGGTTCTTTATGTCCCTCCCAAATTCAAAAGAATCCGACTGATGTGTGCCGTCAGCGCCGAGTCACGTCCCTTTAGCCCGGCCAGACGGACTCCACTGACGGACGGTGCATCGCCTTCAATTACGTGCGATCATTCACATTGATGGCTTGACGTAAAGAGGGGAAAGTGACTTGACGGATTAGGTGTGAAAAGGTATCCTTGAAGAATACATATTCGACATACACCATTAAAAAGCCCACCGTTCCCTTGACGAAGATTAAGCCTTCGTCTCTTCAAACGCTATGCGCATATCAAGGGAGAAGGGAGAAGAAGACCTCGTGTGTTTAACAACGATTTCGATTATTTGAGCAAAAGCTTGCCGTTTTTATTATGCTCCATGAAAATCCTTTTTTATACAGGAATTCTTACGTTTAATTAAAGAGGTTTGTAGTTTTAATGAATATTATATAAAACGGTGGAAGAAGCTATTCTTAACTGTCAGATAACCTTAAAAGTGAGCTTTCTTTTTTGTTATATTCAATTTGTTTTCGTTTATATTTGCTTATTAGGAGCTTTAGATAAAATCTACTTATAAGAATGCACGCTTGGTCTGTACGTTTATCCGGCCGTCCACCGTTTCCATGATAACTTGAAAACGGATTAACTTTTTCAAATTCTGTTATCAGAAATATGGCCATCAAGATCTTAGCTCGATTGTATCAACATTTTAGGCTTTTTCATGGGACCCCTTCAAGTCGATTGCACGTGTTAAAAAAGTGACCGTGAAGAACCAACACCTCCTAAAAAGAAAGCCTATGCACTGAAAATTGATACATTGTTACATCATCATAAAAATGCATTGTTAATCGTATTTCTACCAATAATAAGCACTAAATTATGACTTCTTATGATCATGTAACAATGTATGAATTTTCCGTGCACAGGCTTTCTTTCTAGGAGGTGTTGGAAGAACACCAAAATAGTGGCGTGTCATATAACAATCGATTCGTCAAGAATGAATACACTGCTAATTTCTATGTATCTTTTACGCATTGTTGACATGGGCAAAAATGAATTTCCGTTCGCTTTGTCGCAGCTAAAGTTTCTTCTTGGAATGTATACAAAATTTTATTTTCCATTTTATTTCATCATATTATATTAAAATCCATTTTTGTTCATCACGAGCCAATGTACCTTTAGTGATTTAACATTTTCTTTTGTTGCGACATCATTTTTAGAACGTCCCAGTTTTTCTATGATTAACATATTTTGAATTAATAATTCAGTTTACCCCATTCACCTTTTAAACTACACGTTACAGAACAATATAAAATGTAAAAGCGAATTAAGAATATGCAATGCATCTTTGTTTAAAATTTTTTTATGATTACTACGATATGACATTAGTTTTACCATCTATCTATCCTTCGTATACTCTCGTCATTTTAATATACGTTGTAAGTTGTAAAAGGTTCAGCTTACCCCATGGAAGTCATATTGCTATCCACTATACCCTGGCCGGCCAGGTGGCCCGGAGGGCTAGGGCGTAGGCTTTCTAGTTCTCGAGTCCGCCTGGTCGTGGGTTCGAATCCCGCCGTGGGCATGGATGTTTGTGTTTGTCCTGGAGTACAGACATAGCTTGTGTAAAAGGCGCAAAATGACCTTAGTAGTCGACGCCAAAAATTCTAATAAAACTAAACCACTATACCCTGTCTCAGCTTCAGTTGAGAGTGACATCAGGAGTGAAGCGCTTACAGTTCGTCCCCATAAAGAAATAGTTTAAATAAATTTCTATATAAAAAGTTTAAAATTTCTGTCGGCAATCATATTTCATATATTTCTCCTCGTTATAATAAAAAAATCGGCGGATAGAAAAGCCATTTGACGAAATTAAAAAAAAAAATATGTTAACGGCGGAAGGATACGATGTTGTGTACTATGTCTTATAAGTGACGTTTTTCCGTGCAGTCACTCTCAACTAAAGCTGAGACAGGGTATAGATCATCAAACGGACAAAGTCATTAAAATGTTATTTGTGAAATTAGCTTTGCGTATATCCTCAGTCGTTAATGACTCATATTAGCTCGTTCATTATGATGAGTCGGTCTCGTATTCAAGAAGGATGGAGCTCTAGCCTCTACTATATCGCTAGTGCGAATCATTGCGAAGTTTCGTCATCATCCCAAGAAATGAGCAGCCCGCTGTACTGGATCAAGTTCTTGAGTATGTGGTCGAGGACCCTTCGACGAGTACTCGCACAGTAATTCGTGGGTTAGGCGTTTCTCAGGCAACGGAATGGAGGACTCTGCATAATAATCTGCAACACCCGTTCCACATTCAGCGAGTGCAATCACTGCTACTTGGGGATTACCCAGCACGAAGAGCATTTTGTGAAGGAATACGGCCCGTTTATTTTCTGCAAAGGTGACGATGGAAACTTTCGATGACATAAGAAAACATTGATTTTCTTCAGAAAGATGACGAAATATGGCAAAATTGGGCGAGGTATTAACAAACTGCGCGAGTTGTTTAGGGGTATAAGGGTTGGGATTTCGACATTTTGCATGAGGAACTTTGTTCATTTTGACCCACAGAACAGCGCTAGGTACTTTTGATTCACCATTTTAGAATCACCCTGTATAAATATCAAGTAACTTAATAAATATGACCCAAAAGTCTTCTTAGCGGCATTTGTGTGACAGTGTAGTCAGTAGAGATGGTCTCGACTTAAAACCAATTTTGTTTCTACGGGTATAGTATATAAATTTATTAATGATCGAAATTACGAGTTTTATATAAAGTAAGTATGTGTTACAGAACAACGTGTAAGTTATTAATATCTTTAGTTTATGTCGGTGCTTGATAATCATGCATATGTGTTGTTATATTCGATCTGAAAAGCAGCAATTGTGGACTACGGTGACGTGCTGTAGTTCTTAATTCCCCAATTAGATGAAGACTCGAGAGACTGTTTGTTTGATAAGATGGCGCAGTACCCCATTATCACAACGTAGTCCGGCGTTATCTGAATGAACATCTATCTCATCGCTGGATTGGCCATGATACTGATAACGACCAGGTAATTTCGCAGTTGTCGAACCAGGTCACCTGGTCTTACTCCCTATAATTTATTTTATGTGACGGAAGCTATTTATGTTCATTTCAGTCACAAAATTTTCCCGTGTTAGATGGCGAATTACTGCTGCCATTGGCACCATCGAGATGGATCTTGCAAGACAAGAATTAGACTATTTCCTTGTGACAGTTGGGGAGAGTTACCTAAGTTGGGACGCGCCATAAAATGGGACAAACCGAATTTAAAATATTGAATAGCTCTTGCTGTTACCTATTGTTACTTTTGTGCAGTTGATCTCAGGAAAAAGTAGCCGCGATAGTATTGCGCCGAAGCTTCAGCTGATTTCTTTAAAAAAACAAAAACAAACGCGGTAAGTTTTATTTTCAGTTCTAAAGTAAAATGTGTCACCAATGCCTCGTGCTAACCGTCGAAAGATCAAAATAGATCAACTGTGAATATCCTATTTTGATTGGTATATCGACGGGTTGCTTTCATAGTGCCATTAGATTTTCTATGGTGCTAGATATTCATAGTTACCGTTTTCCTAAGTCGGGCCAGTTTTCAGAAGATGGGACAATGTTTCTCAAGGAGCAAACATGGAACATCAAAACTAAAAAAATAGCCACAAAAGAATCTAACAAAGTTACCACAACAGAGTGGTTTTGCATAATCTGGAAAGACCATATGTACCATCCATTAGCGACTGAATCCAGTGCAAAGAATTAGCACGTGAAGCGTGAAGATAAAGTCCGTTTTACTTGTTTTGCACGTAGCAGCTAAAAGCCAAAGTTGATATCAAAAGTCAACATAAGAAAAGTTAAGTGCTTTGTCCCATTGGATACTGTAGTTTGCTATGTCCCATCTTAAACTCCTGGCTCCATAAGATGGGACATTGTTACAATTATAAAAATCATATGTACCATATAAATAATTTAGGATTCATTTGGCATTTAGTATCCATAATTTTTCTTGTTTTGTATTAATAACTTCTGTTGATGATTCATAAATTGCTGTCTTTTTTTAATATAGGATTATTACAAAAAATATTTTCTAGAAAACGTCCAACTTGCGCAATTCTCCCCTACTACTGGCTCGACACATAAAAAGAGAAATAAATGAAATTTTGGGCCGTAGATTATTCAGATGAAGGGTGGAATGGACAACTTGAGAGGAAGAAAGCAGAAGAAGAATGAGCAAGTCAAGCAAACCATACGACGGTCAATGGCGGTCTACTATTCCGCATATGTCTAACGTATATTTTCGCTCTAAGTTTGCTAAACTGATTCTTCCTGACGTTCGTTCGCTCAGAGAGAATATTAGCTCAACCGAAGGCAGGAAAAAGAGAAGGCAGTGAGGTAAAAATGGAGTCAAATGGTCCTAATGGCAAACTGCTGGCGGGACCGTCAACCTGACAGCGTTGTTTCCAGTACTCGAAGCCATACGACGGTGAACTACTCCGCATATGTTTGTTCTCCCTTTAGGCTACCACTCCTGCGGCCACTGACTTGACGAACTGCTCCCTTTACTGCTGCCAACCTTGTGTCATTTAAAAGTTTCACTAGCTTCACTCCTTGACAAATGAACTGACACTTACCAATCAGTTAATTGACAACCAAGCCCTCTGAAGAAGTCACTCTTTGTTTTACATACAAATCTAAAAGCTCAAATAGGCCAATTAAGCGTGACTGCTTTGTCTGAGCAACGGTCGCCAGCGCAGGGGGGCGAAAGGGCTATAAAACACACATGATTAAAGGGGGGAGGAGTCATTATCTCAGCGAGGAATCATCCGCCTCTTGAGTTTTCCCTCAAAAAAACTAAGCCAAACTCGAAACAAAGAAGAAAGACTTACTTAAAATATCCAGAGAAGAATTCATGAATATCACCAAAAACAATACAAAATCCAACTAATCCGGGTTCAACGAAAAAAGATTGGCTGGATTTTACCACAGCGACAAATGGTGGAGGGGGGGGGGATTTCGCAGTAAGTTCCTAGTGATTTTTATTACACTTTTGGTGGTATCATGTAAGTAACTTCGAAAGGTCGTAAATTGAAGGATCTATGTAGATTTGTCGAGTTCGGTGATTTTGTCTGAACATATAATGGATTACTCTATCAACAGTTAACAAATAAGCCGGATCAATGGCCGAGACAACGACTCGCGTGTTCGATTCCCGTTGAGGACATGGATGTTTGTATCTGTCCCTTTTTTTACTAATAAATTTGGAAGACCAAGCAAAGCCTTAGCAGGTTTTCTTTAATTGATTGATTCTTTACTTTCTTTAATTAGTTTATCAGTTACAGATAAACTGGTTATAGGTCATAAAGATAAAAATGTTAATTTGTCAATTGATTCCAAGATGAGAGAAAAGATAATAAAAAAATTCCTCCTTCCCAATTCCATCATGAAACATGCTGAACAAAAGGTTCACGCTGAGTCTCTTTCTCCTTTCTATTTTGATCTAAAGCCGCGCCAGAGAGAAGAACAAATACGAGCAGTTGTAAAAAGCGGCCATAAATAAACTGCTCTCAATTGATTATCCAGATTAAAATTAAAAAAGACCGGCGATCTTTTCTTATCATCCTATGTTTCGTGCTGAACTCGTTTTCGTAGAAAGAGGGAGGAGAGGATATTCTTTTGTTAAGAGCGAGATAACCGACCCCCTCCCACACTACCGGTCGCATATCGAAAGACAAGTCGGGAAAAAATTTAAGGGAAATTATCGTGGCAGATGGGGCGTGGCTTGTTGCCGTAGTGACGCCCGTTCACAGGCCACGCGACCAGTTTAAAAGGACCCTGCCTTGTTGAATTCTTAACTGGACCATCACGCAAAGCCGCTCTCTCTCCCTCTTTCTCTCTATTTCTCTCTCTCTGTCTATCTCTCGCGCACACCTTCTCCACTAGCCTCTCCCTTACCTACCCCCTCTTCTTTTTGGGATCTTTTCTGTTCCTGTCAAAAGGAAAGGCCTCCATTAATAAGTTTTTCAGAGCCATCTCCGATTCTTTGCTCGTCTTTGATTTACAGTGCCGAAGATGTGCGAGGAGGTGCGTAGGCAGCGCGCGGCTCGTTTTGAACAACCCACAGTCACGGAAGAGCCACCTATCACTCGTTCCTAATATTTTTTACACGGCGTTGCCATTAGCGTCCCTGAGATTCAATCATTCCCCCGATTCTATTGTTCCGTTTTCTTTCATTTCCATACGTTTCGCACTCTCTTTTCTCATTTCGTCTCTAGGAAAAAAAATTATCCGTTAAGATTTTATATGGATCGTACTGCCTTTCAGAGATAAGCATAGGTTCCACGTGGCACGTAATGCACTTGAGATAGGTCATTCGGTTTAATTTTCAGATACCTTGCTTTTGTAATTAATTACAAGTAAAATAGTTAAAATATTATTGAATATTCCAAGTTAAAGTCAAAAAATGGCATTGTGTCAGTACTTAAAAATCGCTTCTTATAAAGAGACTATGAAAATAAAGTTTTAAGTCCTGTGTTAATTTTAAAATTTTGCAAAATTTCCTTTGAAAACAGTATTGATATTCTTTATTAATTTGGTAATTAATTCATGAAAATTAGTCTTAATTTTTTAAGAGAAATAGAGTTAGCTAAGAAACGTTATTTTCCAACCACAAACATCAACAAGTTAATAATTATGAACCGGAGATTGTCTCCAAACACAGGTAATAATTTTTCGATTGAAAAATGGAAGGAAAAATTCTGCGACCCAGATTCGAACCAGGAACCTCGACTATCATGGCCGAAGCGTCTACCAATTGGGCTATCGCAGAATTTGAGAGCCAGGAGCCCGTCTCCCATTGGGCTTTCAACCGTGACAACTTGGTTGTCTTTAAGACATCTTGTGACAGCTTGGCTGTCCGGGTATCTGCGATAGCCCAATTGGTAGAGACGTCGGCCATGATAGTCGAGATTCCTGGTTTGAATCCGGGTCGCAGAATTTTTTCCTTCCATTTTTCAATCGAAAAATTATCAACAGGTTCTCAAAATCGTCCGATTAGCTAGACGGTGCATTTTTTGAGTCTTTATAGAGAATATCTGAATTAAATCTTCTGAATACAGTATTCTGAATATAAAAGGATATACTGTATATTCAGAATTAGGCACCAAATAAGATGCACTCTGAATTCCATCCGTGAATTTATCAAGAAATAATTGAATAATTGATGATTATGGTAACTATTTTGAGAACCTGTTGTAATTGTGGAAGTCAAATTTGACTTACACTTATTCCTTGATAAATTTATGTGGAATAGTGGTTTCTTTTCGTCTTTTCTTGTTAACCTAGTGTCCACAGTTTTGGATGTTTATACGTTTTATTACTTAAATCCAATAACTGACTTCCAGTTTTGTTTACACCAAGAGCTTGTTTCAGAGGATCTTAAGTCAGCTATCTAGAAATCAAAACTTGGGACTACGTCTCGCCGGATTACATTTTATCCTATTACCCTATTTGCCTAGAAAAATACATTCTTCTAGTTGACTGACTTCGTGTTTTTGTAATTGAAAGTTGATCAACCAAACAACCGTTGAAGGCAAATTTGTTTTTGAGGATGTGTCAATGATAATACTAATATTATGATTAGTTGCACCATCTATTTCCGCTTTCTGTAAATCTGTGCTTGCCGCGCCAACTCTTTTCCACTCGGCGATTTTTGGAACTACGAGGGTTGTTCAAGAATTTTTGCCTTCATGGCTGTAACTTTTTTTATTTGTTAACCGATTTTCAATATTCTTTTTGTATCTGATACTTATATTTGTCCTCAATGTAATGCACTATTCACTTTTCGACATAGTCCCCATCCCTTTCCACGCATTGCGCCAACGCGTGAGTAGTCGGGTGAACCCGTTGGAGAGGAATTCCGGGGTTGTTGTCGACACGAGGATTGAATGGCATCTTTCACCTCATCGTAAGAACGCAACGCATGTCCCTTAAGGTATTTTTTTCTTCTTTAGGAAGTGGTGAAAGTCGCAAAGTGCAAAGTCTTTCATCTTTGAACTGCGGTTTTTCACCTTTGAACTGTAGGCACTGCAAAGCCTCTGGTGTGTGGCGATTGTGTGCGGGCGTAAGTTATCGTGCTGCAGAAGAGGATCCAAAGCTGCCATTCAATTCTGGTGTCGACAACAACCCCAGAATTCCTCTCCGACGGGTTCACCCGACTAGTCACGCGTTGGCGCAATGCGTGGAAAGGGATGGGGACTATGTCAAAAAGTGAATAGTGCATTACATAGAGGACAAACGTAAGTATCAGATACAAAACGGATATTCCTGCATGCTTTTTTAAGCAATTGGATCAGTTTGGCCTGGACAAAGTCCGTCAATACTGTTTATGTATTTCAAAGGCCTTTGATACAATTTCCAGAAGTCAATTACAAAAGATCTAATCTCCTTTGGGGTGGTCGAACCATATATTCATCGCGTAAAAGATTACTTTACAAATCGTGTAAATCTAATACAGCAACCCCATGATATTAAGAAACCATCAATCAGAGGAATCGTTCAAGGGTCTGCAGTTGCCCCCTTACTGTACGCCGTTGCTAATTCAAAGATTTATGACCACCAATACAACTTACAACTATTAAGCTATGTGGATGACAACTTTCTTTTCAAGTCCTACCGTCCTCGGGACCATGAAGCAATCATGACCCAGCTAGATCAAGATATTACCTACCTCCAAACTTGGTAGAGCAGGAGAGGCCTTAAACTTAATAAGGATAAAACATCAATCTTTATAGCGTCCAGAAAAGACCAAAACCCAAATACTATGAAGATCCTAGGAGTCATGTTTGACTCTAAGTTGTGTTTCAACAACATGATTGATCTGATTATTGCTAATCTCCACAAGAGAAAGTATCTAATAAAACTTATCCGGCCGTTCCTTTCGCACAAGGACATGACTCAGTTCATGCTGACAGTGATATGTCCTATTTTGATTATACTGTAGTATTTTGGGGTAGCACTAAGAAAGCTAACTTACATCGACTAGCTGTTGCTTACAATGATGTCCTTCGCATGGCTTACAAGCTATCTAATTATGAATCGATTACTAGCAAGTGTCAACAGTATAAATTGCCTACGCTTGAAAATATAAGAAGTGGCTTGGTCAGTGAGTTATCTAATGCTATGCGTTATAGTGATCATCCAATAGCCTACGTTCAACAATGGTTAATTTGTGGCGATCATCGTCGCAGAACCAGAATTGGGAAAATACAAACACCCTACCAGACAACAAAATATTTAGACCAACACTTCCCGTTTAATGCTATAAAGCTTAGAACGACTTACCGTTTGAAATTAGACGCCTGGCCTTAGACTGAAAAGCACAAACCTACACGACGTCATGTCAGCATTTTAAAAGACAGATAAATAATTTTTCTATTGACGGACAGGCCTAAGCCTATCAAAAAATTTACTAGTAATTTTAAGAGTAGTTTTACACCTACAGATGTGCATCAAGTTATAATAATAATAATAATAAGAAGAAGAAGAAGAAGAAGAAGAAGAATTTTGAAAATCGCTTAACAAATAAAGTTACGGACCAGGAGGCAAAAATTCTTGAACAACACTCGTATTTTTTTCCATGATAGGAATCTTTACACAGCAAATATTATGGCGTTCTAATTAAGGTTTATTTCTGCGGATGGTACCGAATTGGATACTTTAATTTGGATTCACTCTATGTATAATTATCGCAATAATAGCATTTCAAAACTTATGATTACAGAAACGAACCATATACTCTAATAATTCATCTCATTATTTTAACTCATTTTCAATATTGGCATTATCACAAGCTGTAATAATAGAGAGAATGACAACACAAATCTTTGTTAAATAGTTTTTGTTTTTGAAAGTAATAAAATGATCAGAGTCGTTTTACATTGTAGAGTTATGATAAAAAGACTAACTTCAACATTAAGTCCCAAAGCTCTGACTCTAGATCGTAAATGCCCTAGTTTAATAAAGCAGTAGCATAAAAGTTTCATAATGTCATAAAACCCAACATAGCTTATTTGAATTCACGCAAACCATCAGTCGATAGAACCCAACTTGATTCAAATATCTTGAAAAGAAAAATTACAAGCTCTTCTTTTTCGTCGAAAATGTTAAATCAATATCTCATATTAAGATAAACACCCCTTTTGACTTCTGACACTTCTAGAAGAGCACGACAGCACTTGCTAAGGAGGCTGGCACAACCGTCACTCAGTGTTCACTTGGTTGTGTAGATATTTTATCAATGCAGTCTTGGTTTATTGTCAAAACTTAATGATGTTTGCAATATTTTATACAATCCATGTTTTATAGTCATTTCAACGCCACAGAATATAGTGCCTTTGGTATTCTGTATCTGTGAAGCCTAAGCATAATAACATCGTTTATGCATTTATTCTCTTATGTTCAGAGTACATCAGAATTTGAATAAAACGAATATAGCATTATTCAAGAGTTACTAGAATATGAAAGCCATTATATCATCTCTGTTATCTTTAAGAACAATCTAAGCCACTTGCTTTGGATAACATTCTTCACATAACAATTAGCCAACCTCTTGTCGGTGTTTCTCTTCTTTAATTCTTATTTATGGTTCATTTTACCATTAATGGATTTATTCTGTCGAGGTCAACTGAAACATAGTTTTGTTTTTCACTTTTATATAAGTTCTTGTGGCTTTCATGTTTTAGTGTCTTTATAAAAACCCCTGCAGAACATAAAGGTTTCATCAGAAGGAGAGGCGAAGAAACTATCATGGAATGATTCGTTCAATAATATAAATAAGAAGGCTAGGCAATGGGATAAGTGTTGTCAATCCGATGGAAACTACTTTTGATTGCAGTTTCCACTTTGAAATGAGTGTGGCATTTTTTTTGGATTTCTTTGTCATACACCTCCGCCGACAAACGCAAATAGCGATTGTTATATCCGTTAGCTCGTCCCTATTGGCAAAGGTTTTTAATTTTCCGAAAATTAGTTTTAATTCATCAGGTATAAAACTTTTTGAAAACTTTTCATCAGTAAAAGTTAAAGAATATAAATTTAAGCAGTTATAAATTGAAGCATTGTTACATCATTTGATTTTTTTCATCTGTAAATTGAAATAATTAAATTGTTATTATTGCACTTTTAAACACGTG
>JAHWFO010001074.1:5231035-5530531 GCA_023313115.1 Rhysida immarginata
ATTGTAGAGGAAATTATATTGTAAGGTAAATTAAATTTTGTAAATTTTCTGATATACAGTAAATATGATTCTTGTAAATTTTGTAAAAACTATCTTGATTCGAATTGAAATAAATTGAAATTAAAAAAATTGAAAAAAAAACAAAACATAACAACAAAAAAAAAACAACCAATGCTTGTATAACTTTACCGTTTGGGTCATGTTTGGTGGATGAAATCTTGTGATCAGTATTTCAACTCCTTCCACTAGTCCGATCTTGCTGAAATTTTGTACACATACGTAAAGTTGGCGACAATGCATAAATCTAAAAAACATTTCAAAAAATCCAAAGGAGGAGGGGGAGGAATTAATATGAAATATAATTGGTTTATGTTTGTATGTTTGCTCAAGAGATGGCGCTACCGCTGTTTTTTAAAAAAGTTTTTTCATGCAGTGATTTCAACTTCGAGCCATCATATTTCAACGAGGTCGCGATCTCTGTGGTCTTTATGAGCCTTATGCCAAATTATTTCTCGTTCACGGACGGCAGAAATCAAAATTTCTCTTAACGTGGTCTCCTTTTGCTTTTTTAAAGCATTTGCTTGTTTTTTTAATTGCCTTTCCTTCCTCATGAAAGACGGGAGAATCGTTCATGGCGTCCATGTTGTTTTTAGCTGTTGCCTTTGCCTTGCTGCAACAGGCAGCCAATCAGAAGAGCGGAGTGCTCTGATCGGATTGGCTGGGATCTGGGCACTTTCTCGCTCTTGCGCACCAGAGCTAGACTTTTCTGTTTCAAACAGAAAACTCTGGCAACACCTTTTCTGGCGCCAGTTGCGTCCAATCGCGCGAGAAAGACCCTGGCGTATGTGTGAATGGCCTTGCGAGAACCGTATCTGGATTGAATTTTCTGGCGTGGCTGAACTTTTCTGGCGTGAATAGGTCTTTCTCGCGTATATGTGAATGCGGCTTTAGCTGCGATGAAGTGATCATCACGTGCTCGTGCCTATGTCAGAAACAATCTACTCATTCTTGACGAATCGATTGTTATATGGCATGCCATTATCTTGGTATTCTTAACGGTCACTGTTTTAGCATGTGCAATCGACTTCAAGGGGTCCACGAAAAAGCCTGAAAAGCTGATACAGCCGATGGTTATTTTTCTGAAAACGGAATTTGAAAAAGTTAATACGTTTTCAAGTTATCGTGCAAACGGCGGACGGCCGGATAAACGGACAAACCAAGCGTGCATTCTTATAAGTAGCTTTTTGCTAAAGCTCCTAATAAGTTGAAATTCCACTGTTTAACAAAAACAATGAAGTATCCCGATAAAATACATTATATTGTGAGGGCCTGAAAGTCGGTATGCAAATGCCTATCGGTTAGACACAAAGATGAGTAGAATTTCGCCTACACTGGGCATCGAGATCGTTTCTAGAGTGTATTTGAGCCATAACATTAAAGCCTGCAGAATTGTTTCAAAATGTCAACTATAACGTGACTGAGCCGTCAACAGAAGATTTGCAGATTTTTGGTCGCTTTCTCGTGTCCTTTTGACTATATTTCTGTTGACCACGAATTACAGGTAAATTCATATGAAATATAGCTGTTTAGCACGATAGTGGTGGGTGGCATTGTTGCATTGTACAGAAGGGCGATTACGATATATGGGAACGATTTGGAACAGAAAGTAAATGAAGAAAACCCCTTTCTACATCAACGGTCGTGTTCTATTTGGGGACCCTGATTGTGGACTGCTACCCTGCACACATCTTCCACTGTCAAAGAGATGTCTGCAGAACGTCGAAGATGATGTTGTTCCGTTCCTTTTTGCAGGCTTTCCAGAGACCCTCCATGGTTGTTGGAATGCGTAGAGCAAGGGCTTGTTTCAATAACCCAAATCCATAGAAATCCATCGGGGATGCATCTGGTAACTTGACAGGATATCATGAAACGGTATAACGTGAATTCCAGTTTCATGAAACGGTATAACGCATACTTCCAAATCCAACATAATTGAACGGTCGAATTAGACGTATGGCTGCAGGCTCTGTCTTGATGCAGCTAAACTTTGCTTTTGTTCTCTCCATACAATGCGGGGATTTCCTCTCCATACAAGGCTATGGTTAACTCCATGCTGTTGATAGTAAACCATAGCCTTCCTATCCACTCTTCTAATTGTGAGCTTGCCGTCGTACGAGTATCCTGCAAAAATCTTTCCTTATATTACTTGGACTACATTTTGATATGACTTCTCTCACATGGACGGTAGAAAATCGCGTTGGAGTTGTCACTTTGGATGAAGCTTAGTGCGAGATAACTGTCATAGAGCCTCCGACAGTTCCTCTTCCTTTCTGCGACGTGTCGTGGCAGCAGATTATGAACATGACTCTTGTGACGCTTTTCCAGTTGCAAATCTTTGTTTATTATTTTATTTACGATACATGTGAATTTCCTACAATGTTTGGGAACCCTCTTTGGATTGCTGGATTTTAACACTGGACAAGTTGCTTGATCTTTCGAATGACTTGTGGTGTTCGGCTTGTGGGGACTCGAGGATTTTCCATTTCCATTCAGTACTGCCGATACCCCTTTCTTCTAAACAGAGAAATTTCATGGTTTACATGCGCAAATTATAGCAGAATAGCTGTAATCAGCGTCGGAAAGGGCAATAATGTACTCATTCCAGTAAGGCCCTATTTTCAGAGATATTTTTTCATCGAATTTATTGGTTTCGAATGAAACTCAAGGATGTGAATGTAATAGCATCATTCACGTGCTTTCTGTCACGCGCACGTGCACGTGACGCGCAGCATCCACGCAATAAATTGTTACGAAAGATTGTAATCAACCTTCTGTATTTATAGCTGCCGCCACGTAAGTTGAACGATCTTTTTGACATGCGCAGTAAGTCTTCTCATCAATATGCTTTGTCTGGGTTTTACCCATGATGCACTTGCTTTACTAAATATAGGCGGAGATATCGTTGAAACGTGGAAAGTCTATTAAAAGCAGTGATGTGTTAGAAGAACTAGATCGGCGTCTTGTACTTCCGTTTCCGTCCAAATTAGAAGCCATTTTGTTTAGGGAAAGAAACGATTCACGCACGGAGGTTGCCTGCTACAGTAAGGCGAATTGGCTCGACTCGAAATTGATATATATTATAATGTAGTATAATTTATTGGCTTTGCGCTGAGATATGGTAAATTCTTGCGTGGCATATAACTGTACGAATCGAGCGGGTAAAAAAAACATGTATCGCACTCTTCAGAACCATATATGCAAAGAAGTACAGTTTAAAGCTGCATCAAGGTACCTCATCAAGGCATCTGCTGACTAAAAAGATTCAGTTTAAGCATCGGTGAAAATTATAACTGGCAACAGTGGAAACCGACTGAATAAAAAATTCAATCTTTCAATCCTTTATACAGTACATATAAATGATTAATTTCATAAATTTTAAAAACTTCAACAATTATGTCTAGATTATTCCTAAATTATTATCAGGCTATATGTTAAAAATGTTATTAGGCTATACATAAAAACTGTTTTAATTTAAAAATTATTTGGTGTATTAAGAAATTTTTAATTCATTTCTGAAATTTTTATTAAACATTTCATTTCATTATGTCGATTCCAATTTTATTCGATTAAATATGTTTGAAATTTACCATATGCAATAGGCCGAGAGGCTCTTTCCGCCATTTAGAATAGGGGAAGATTCAACCTTCAATTTGGGACAGCCGCTAGCATTAAGAGAGATCTAGTTCTTCTAACACATCACTGATTAAAAGTCATAATATAAAACAAATTGCCTTCGAATCGACTATTCTGCGTCATTTTTTAATTTATAAATTTATTAATTTCATTTATCTGCTTTAAAAAAACGAAAATAGAAACTAAATAAAAATACGAAAACAATGTTTCGAAAACGAAAGCGGATGCTTTCATGGAATAACTAAGCGATTTACTTCCCGTTAACGTCTATTGGCTGGCGTTAGAAATGACGTCATCCTGTCGTTCAACTTATGTGGCGGCAGCTATAGTCGTGATTCCATTTCTGCTTCGATGCCGATGGGTCATCTCATTCTTTAGCGCCGTTAAAAGTGTCCATGATTTTAATTTTCATGGCATGTCATATCACCATTTATTCTTTGATGAAGACTTTGGTATCCTGTCGATACGTCGAGGGCTTCTATGAGCGAGCAATACATGTTATTTACAGTATACACAGATGCTCAATGAAATTGCATCACCTCCTTATAGTCTAGATGTTTGAACTGATCCATTGAGGGCATCACCTCCTTAAATCACGTAATTTTTGTTACATGCTAGTTAAAGAGGCCCGATACCCGGGCCGGGTGGGGCCGATCAGCGGAAAGCAATTGTGAAACTTGACCAACACTGGCCCACTAGCAATTTTACACGGCTTTGCTTGTGTTGAAATTTGTGTGTATAGCTGAGTTAAGTTTTATGTAGTGCCGGAGAAAAAAAATGTGTATGTGATTTCAAAAATGGGAGGAAATAGAATAAAAACGAAATAGAATGCCGGTCGTGTTTGTATCAGCATTATTTAGAGTTTATTATTGATAGAAAAGGATTAAATATGACTTTTTATGATGATGTAACAATGTATGAAGTTTCCGTCCACAGGCTTCTCTCTAGGTGGTGTTGCCTTAATCAACTTTACCTTGCATTGTTGGTAATTAGATGTATTGTTGGTCCGTGCTATTGTTGGTGAATTGCGTGTTGAAACAATTGTTGATACAAACACGACGGGCCTATTGTTGCCTTGCATTGTTGGTCGCGAGATACCTCTTGTTAGTATGCCTTTCCATCTTATGAATATTGGGTCACGTCCTGGAATTCAGAGTGCACCTTGAATGTATCGTCTGTTCTGGATGTCTCGGAAGCTTCCTCTGAAACGTTGTTACTGGGGACAGAGGGCTTCTCTAGCTCGACACAGGCGGGGGGGGGGGGCTCACTTTCGGACGTCCTTCTTAGAATTGATAGTTATTCGAACAAAACATTTTCTTGGAGTAACATTAAAAATGAGCAGTAACTGGAGATTATGTCTCTTAGCAGTCTGCTGAGAGACAGTGGAAAGGCGGCAGAAGAAGCAGTCCCTTCGCTCGGCGCTGTATCGTTTTCACCACAGAGTGCGAATTACAACGTTTGTTAGACAACTGAAAAGAAATACGTGTATCTCCTTTGACCCCTCGAGAGAGACTGACCTATCTATATTGTTTGCTGTACTGATCTTCTCCTCATTGTTAATAATTCTTGAAAACGGATATTCTATTGCCAACCCAACGGAAGACGGATGTTCTATCATTGCCTTATCATTGTTAATAATTCTTGGAAACGCACGGTTTATTGCCAAGACAACAAAACATGAAAGTATCGTTGCACCATCATCACTTTCAACCACGGTCTGTAGATATTCATGGTCATCGAGCTTCGGCCATTTTCCATTGTTTCGAGAAGCTAAGGAAAACAGATCGCGCCAGGTGCCGCATAGATCGCACTAAGGCCGACCGCAACCTGCGATAGAGATTTTCATTGAAACTGAATATGAAAGTAAAGTTTCTTTCTACCGATAGGGCGGCGCTGCAGGCGCAGTTGGGCGGATTGTACATGCAGCGCCACTTTTCAATAGAGTTCCCGCCCTACCGGGAGCTAGAAAGTTTAGCTTCACTTTAACAATGGAGCTCGATGACCATGAATATCTATAGACCGTGCTTTCAACTATTTTTTATATTTTATATTAATAACTTGCCCTCCTCTAGAGAGTATCCTGCCACCCTCCCAATAGAAATCCTGGCTATGCCATCAAGGTTCAAGCTTTCTTGTATCAATTAATTTGATTATGTAAATGAGATGATTTCATATTAAACTCAATGAAATGGCAATTAACTTCGAGCAATAAGAATTTGTGAAATTTCAGGGTAATGCGATTTTATTGAGCAACACTGTAAATTCTAAATGATATAAATCATATAAATACCAAATAATGTTTTCAGCATATTGCAGTTTATCACGGCTAATCGATATTTGCTGGTAGTTCTCCAGAACATTTGCGCATTGAAACATGTGTGACTCATCGGACGGTAGTCTTCTAACTAATGCTGTTTACAGATCCTTTGAAAAATATTATAAGTGACTTTTTTAAAACACAGAGAACTCAAATGAAAATTATGGGCAAGAGTCTTCTCATGTCTCCCATACCATATTTGTACGAGTCAATGTTACGATGAGTCATGGAAATTCCCCAAATTAACTGAATTCCTTTGCTGTTCATATAATTTATAATCTTGAGTTCTGGTTATCTGTTTGGACACCTTTTGAATGGAACAATTTAAACGTTCGTTCCTCTTGTCTGGCAAGTTCAATTTAAACTTTTTCCTATAATAGTAAAAGTATACGATAAATTAGACAACATCAAAAAACATTATCAAAAAATTAAATCCACGAAAGAACTAAATGAACGACCGGATTCAATGTTATTTATAAATTTAAATTTTCATCTTTTATCCCATTCCCCAAAAATCTATAACATTTTGATATCTGTTCATATGTATAAAATTGTGGGAGGTATTTCGAAATTTCGAACTATTAATCGATGAATATACTAATATTTTCTCTGGATATTTATCATCATCATTCGTTTCAATTTAATGAAGTTTGTAATCTGAAGCATTTTGGCCCATTTTTCTCATTAATTGTAAAACAACAATGTTTATGCGTTATGTGGACAAATGAGTAAGCTCCAGGTATCACTACGTGAATATACACTCTCATACCGTTAATATTTGGAGATCCCTCCATGGATAGTGAAACTTGTATTCCAGATAGGCTATGCATTCAGAATTCACAGTATCTGCTAAAGAAAACACATGCTGGGCATCATACGACGAGTAACAGTAGGAGTGCAAGATGCCATGTTCAGCGGAATTAACAGAATTCCAAGTTACGCGAAAAACTATGCGCGCAATCGCAATTTACAATAGTCTCAAGTTAAACAAACTTTCTAAAATAGTATTAAGGCTAATGTCAATAGTAATATAGCGCGAAGGGCACCCTATGACTTGGGTTAACAAGCTATTGATCTCTTCAATAAATGTTAAATACCGAGTTTAAAGGGCGTGTATGAATGTTTCCCTTCTACGTGCAACTTATTGTTTAATCACTGACTCTTTGAAGGATTTCTGGCTCCTTGTAACAACCACGCCTATCACTGATGAAAAGAGGGTCTGTCGTGTTTAGAACTACTTTCTGTTCGACCGGATTTATTCTTGTCGCATGGTCTACACTGGACCAATCTTTATTTCACATTTGAAATGGTTTTCTGCACCTCACACTTTGTTGGAATTGACCTCACCCAGTTTCCTGCAAGTTATGAACTTACATAAATGTACATTCCTGTGATATTTTGCGTTTACAATGCGCACTATGGAAAAGCCAACGGTGGATAAGTATCAGCATCGTCCAATAAGAATTATTCACCTTATTTTTATTTAATCTAGCGTCTCTTCAAAGTATTATCACTTTGAATTTTGGGATGTTGCATTCCACTGAAGCATAATGTAACGTCTTAAATGATACCCTCTCTGAAAAGCAGAAGTAGAAAACCGAGCAAATAATCTTTTTTCCTAACTTAATATTTCAACAGGATGGAGGTCCGTCACATTTCCATCAGTCAAATCCGTGACTTTTACCAGAACACCATCCTGTCAAACTTACTGCGGTTTTTTTCTAACACTGCAATCATTTGTAAATATCCTGCACAACTTCATGTACGTATGTCTAAGAAAAATAATAGTACTGAGCTCATCAACTGCCATCAGATAGTAATTTTTTTTTGTTTGAACACTGGGAGAAGGGAAAAGGGGTTTAAGTAAAGTTCTTATATTCAATAATTTACCTTAAAAGGTCTTACTTCAATCTCTATGATCTTTATTCTGTTTCCCGGTATGCTTAATCTTGGGAAATTCTTCGCTTCCTCCTCAAGGTAAAAAAAAAAGTCCTGATTATACCCGTAAGTGGAATTTAAAAATAGCAAACATCTTCGAAATAATAAAAATAAGAAGAAACTATTACTGGAAAACCAGTAAATAAAGGATAAAAACCTCTAAACTACCTCTAAATCTCTTTGTAGTTTAGAGGGATGTATCCTTTACAAACATCCTCTTTCTTTATAAACATCTGCTTCAGAGAAGTGTACATTGCACTGAACTGTTTAAGGGTTATGTAGAAAAACATAAGAATGTTTGGTTTTTGATTATGTATTAGATAAACTTCATACACCAGAGAACATGTGCACCTTTAATAGCTCCTCTACAAGATGGCCATCCTGATGATGACATTTTTGCCACCGTTCTCTAAGTTTGAAAATCGCCTTGGGGTAGAATTCTGCTCCAGCTGTTTATAACAGCAAAATGATGAAACCAGCTTTTGCCATACCTAAAGTCGCCTTGAAACACCATGGCGTTTAAGCTGGACCAATGTTGTTTTTTTGTCACCGCGAATACTACAGACGACTTATCTCTAAATTGTTTTGCTTATGATGGTATTTTTACTTGACTTTATATGATCTTTATATTATCAAATTATTCATTTACTTCGTTTCATTTATTGAGCAACTGCAAGGCTCATGTGTAAGTCAATTAATTTTGTTCTTTACAGTATTCTTAAAATTAAATATGAATAATAATAAAAAGATAAAGATTAAAATGAAGGCTCTAATTTGTAACCTTCCCCCCTGATTGTACCGCTTTACATGAAGGGTGCCAATGTATCCTATATCTCTTTGATTGGACCACCCCCCTTCTAAATCAAATCACCACCAGAATCCAATGCAATGAATTCAACAAAACAGCTAGCTCAATATTAATCCTTTAAAAAACAAGAAAATACTCAATCAAGGACAAAGGTTGGGTTCTTTAAAAAGTGGCAGGTTGTGACTTATTTATTTCAAGATAGGCAAGGATTAAAATTAAATAAACATCTTTTATTCAAGGTTAAAAGAATACCAATGAGATACAAAAATTTAAATGTAAGCCTTAAATCTAAAGAAAAGAAAGTTGATAGTTCTTAGCACAAAAGAAGAAAATTAATATTAAAATCCCCAGTTACTTACAACTATGATAAATATGCAAAAATTCAATAAATGTAAATAAGATAAATATTCAATGAGCAAATCTCAAGCTCTTCAATCGCTCTGAGGATAGAGATAGCACTACTTAAAACTCATTTCTAATAAAGTTCTCTCAAATTGTTCTGTATCACACCTTTGTCATGACAACCAAAGAAATTTTACATATCAAAGCTCTTTTCTACTTACAATTGCGTAGTTTCAGACACCTGCAGACTTGTGATCACTTTTAATCCAAACTTGGGCACAAAACACTTTTTATTTTAAACAGGTCATAGAATATTTCACTTATCACACTGAAGCACAAAAAACACACCTGAAGATAATCCGGATCGATTAGTGAGTGAGTCCACTGGAGGTCTCAAAGTGTCCCCACTAAGTTCAACAGAAGATTTCAAATATGTAGTCGTCTTCCTCTCTCAATGTTGGGTTCCTAATCATGCCAATCACTTGAAGAAAATTCCGTTACTTGCTCCAATTTGCTCTGAAGAATGTCGGGGTTCCAATTTCCAGATTCTTATTTCCAATTTCCAATGATGACTCTACAATATGCTGATTACGTCCAGATTCCATTTACAAACACTTAGAGAGCGTTCCTCACTCCTTGCAATCCGTAAAAGATGTGCATTTTAATGAAAACAAAGAAGATAAAATGGAGAACAAAGCATAACGAATCTGATTAACGTCAATCAGATTGATGCGGACATCCCCTCCTATAATGGATCTTTTGAATTTTCGGTTACACAATATATAAATTGGAAAGTCAAATCGAGGTTTCAAAGGAGATGCCACCCTTAACAAGGGGTTTACCCATATTTATATGTTGATGAGTCTGCGCATTCCCAAAATTGAAAGGAGAAGCTATCTGATTACTTAACAAACTGTGAATTCAGCACAGAAGCCCTTTTCATCAATGCAGCCCACCTTCCAATTTCCATTGAGCCTTAAAACACATTTCCATACAAGAGGAGAGAGCGCGCAGCCTTCCTCTAGCCAACACCTTAGCAGAACTCATGACTTTCGAATTCCCACGATCTAATTTATAGGAGCCAAGCATCCGGCCTCCTTTCTCTCTCTCACCTCTCAAAGATCAACCAAAAACACAGTTTAACATAATAGCAATAAATTCCATATTTATTCCATGATACAAGTGATCCTTAAATCATCCAAATAATTCTTCCCACCAATTAATTCACAGACCAATTTCTGCTCAAATCACAAAAATTCTAAAAAGAACAGTCTCTTCCTGTCAGAACACCTCCCCTCCACTACTCTCACAATTGTTTAGTATTATACACTATATGATCAAAAGTATCCGGACACCCCTGAGAGACCATCGATTGGCCCAATGTCACATGATAATGACTTGCACATCATTTAAATAGCTTCCCACACCTACAGACACAACTCTGCTTGGACATTGGCAAGAATGGGTTGTTCGGCAGAGCTCAGTGAGTTCCAACGTGGAACCATCGTTGGATGTCACCTATGCGGCAAGTCCGTGCGTGACATTTTCAGCCTTCTTCAGATACCCAAGTCAACAGTAGGCGATGCCATTATGAAATGGAAGACCCGGGTATCAACAACAGTTCAACAACGAACCGGTAGACCCAAGAAACTAACGGACAGAGACCGTCGAGTGCTTCGTCGTGTCACCCGCAGCAACCGGAAGTCCTCGGCGGAAAAAATTGCCACAGAGTTTCGAAACGCCTCTGCAAATGATGCCAGTACCATGACAATTCGTCGGGAACTGCAGACGATGGGATTCCATGACCGTGCTGCTGCCCACAAGCCCCACATCAGCAGGGTCAACGCCAAGCGACGTCTGGATTGGTGCAAAGCCCACAGAAACTGGACAATGGACCAATGGAAACGTGTAATGTGGACACACGAATCTCGCTACACACTCTGGCAATCCGATGGACGAGTTTGGGTTTGGCGCATACCTGAAGAACGCTTCTTACCTGAGTGCACAGAGCCCACAGTCAAGTTCGGAGGAGGAGGAGTCATGGTGTGGGGCTCATTTTCATGGTACGGACTGGGCCAGCTCGTTCCTGTGCAAGGAATCATGAACTCCGACCGTTATCTGAATGTTTTGGACAACTGTGCACTTCCAACGTTGTGGCAATTTTTCGGAAACGGGCCATTTCTCTACCAACACGACAATGCTCCGTGCCACAAAGCGAGGCGTGTACAGCAGTGGTTTGCGGACTCAGGGGTCGAAGAAATGGGTTGGCCGGCACAAAGTCCCGACCTCAATCCTATAGAGAGTCTGTGGGATGAATTGGAAAGACGCTTGCGGGCCATATCACATCGACCAACTTCTGTATCTGAACTGATTCTCGCTCTTCGGGAGGAATGGAGGAACATTCCGGAAAGTACTTACCAACATGTGGTGGAAAGTCTTCCCCGAAGGGTGGAAGCTGTGATTCGGGCAAAGGGATGTGCAACGCCCTATTGATTTCCATGAAATCGTGGCTAGAGCGCAAACGTGCATGTGTCCGGATATTTGTGATCATATAGTGTAGGTGTCCAACACAAAAATAATCAATTTTTATCAACATAGCATAGACAAATCACCAAATTTAATATTTATTCACATTCCCACCATAGAACTGAATAATACCTGCTATTATTCCACTAACCAAGTTCCCCCCCCCCAAAAAAAAATCTGTACATAACACGTGATAATGTCACAAATTAATGATAACACTGGGGAACAAAAAAAAATTTTTTTCGTGGTGCCTGAAATTTTTGAATTAACTCTGGGTATTTTGAGGTTGCTGATTCCGAAAATGCCATTCATTTTATTCTAGCAGATCTAGTTTATGAGAATTGTTGAAATCATTATAATTTGCTCTTATTGCTACTTTGTTTGTATCTCACCATTTGTAAATTGATTGTTTGCATAATACATAATATTGATTAAGTTTCTTCCATCCCGGCCCGGGTTTGTTGTTCCTCCGGATCCTCCACATACTCCGGATAAGTTCAAGAACACCATCGTTTATTACTTTCAAGACGGGAATAAAGACGAGACGTGTGATATCTGTTTGGAGCATTTCGCTGAAGGCGAAGAAATCCGAATTCTGAGCTATAACCATCAGTATCATAAATTTTGCATCGATATGTGGTTACATACTATTGATTGTATGCATAATACATCCAAGATCTATTGTTTCTGCATATGTATAGTGACTTATGCCCTAGTTTCACATGAATGCCTTATGCCCTAGTTTCACTTGCAGTTTCACTTTCAGTTGCACTCGGTGCACTGCCTTATGCCCTAGTTTCACATGAATGCCACAATAGCGCTATCCTCAAAATCCGTAGTCATGGTTACTACTTGTTATAACTCAGTGCAACATGGCTTCGTCAAAAAGAAAATGTTTAAATAATCCTGATGTATTTTGTTTCATCTGTGGGGAGTACACATTCATTCAACAAAGAAAACCCATAACTGACTTTATAAAACAAGCTTATTTGGCATATTTCAAGGCAAAACTGGGAGACCTAGATAAGGCATGGGCACCTCACATTGTATGTAAAACGTACACAGAGCATTTGCGACAGTGGACAAATGGGAAACGGAAGTGCTTGAAATTTGGGATACCAATGGTATGGCGAAAACAAATAAACCACAGTGATGACTGTTACTTTTGTTCAGTGAATGTAAAGGGCATCAATTGCAAAAACCGGAAAAGGTGGATATATCCCGATATACCCTCCGCAAGACGCCCCGTTCCATGTTCAGAGGAGATACCTGTTCCTATATTTACCAGTTTTCCAGAGTTATCAGAAGAAGAGGACGAATCAGCCGAAATCTATGCTGAGCAAATTGACAGTGATTTTGAAGGATCTTCATCAGTTGCAAACGGCTTTAATCAAATGGAATTGAACGACCTCATTAGAGATCTAAGTCTTTCAAAGAAGCCGTCGGAATTGTTAGCTTCCAGGCTGGCAGAGAAACACTGTCTGTTACCAGGAGCAAAAGTCACATTCTATCGCAAAAGGGAAACGTACTTCCTGCCATTCTTCACAGAAGAAAACCAATTTGTTTTTTGCACCACTGTTGAAGGACTGTTAATCAAACTAGGTATAAGAAAATACACACCAAGTGAATGGCGGTTATTTATAGATAGCTCCAAACGCAGCCTAAAATGTGTTCTTTTGCATAATGGGAACAAATATAAGTCAATTCCAATTGGTCACTCATTTGCTATGCGTGAAAATCAAGCTACAATAGCCACAACCCTCGAGAAGATCTCATATCGCAACCATCAATGGGCTATCTGTGTCGATCTCAAGATGGTGAATTTTCTTCCAGGACAACAAGGGGGGTTCACCAAATACCCATGCTTTATATGTCTATGGGACTCTCAACATTGGGTGAGAAGACAGTGGCCTCTTAGAGAAAGCATGATCGTTGGAGAAAAAAACATAATCACAGAACCTTTGGTTGACAGAAACAACATCATATTGCCACCACTGCATATTAAACTTGGATTAATGAAGCAGTTAATCAAGGCTTTGAATAGAGATGGAACATGTTTTGGCTATATATGTACAAAATTTCCTGCATTGAGTATGGAGAAAATAAAAGCAGGTTTATTTGATGGATCACAAATCCGCAAACTCATAAATGACCAGAAATTTCAAGACTCGATGAATGATACTGAGGCAGCTGCGTGGTCATCATTCTGTATGGTAGTAAAGAATTTTCTTGGAAACTATAAGGCTCCGAATTATGAAGAACTAGTGGAGAATATGCTCACTGCTTTTTGTGCACTAGGTTGTAACATGAGCATAAAATACACTATCTGCACAGTCATTTGGACCGATTTCCACATTGTCTTGGTGATGTTAGCGAGGAACAGGGTGAACGTTTTCACCAGGAAATAAGTTCAATGGAAGAACGGTATCGTGGACGATGGGATATACATATGATGGCGGACTACTGTTGGAGCATCCAGCGTGAATGTCCAAGATCAGTGCATCGGAGGAAATCGCAGAAACGAGGATTCAGTGACCTAATGGAAGAAACTTAATAAACCAAATGCGACTTATGAATAAATAAAGATGATTACATTGATACGATTGCTAAATAAAAAAGAAAGTGCTTGATATACGCAAATGTTTTCTGTTTTTAATTATAATTGTATGTAGTTGTATATGCGGGCCAGGAGGTATGGTTAGTTTGACATATAATGTGAATAAGCTAAAAAACTAGAGCTGATGGGGCAAAACTGAATGCATTTTTGGAATCAGTGACCCACATATACCTAGCAATAAGTCAAAATTGTTAGGCACCAAAATCATTGTCCCCAGTGTCTGAAATTTTAACCATAATAGAGAAAATAGTTTTAAAATAAATAAGAGCTTGAGAAAAACCAGCTGAAATATGTAGTGAAATGGTTTTCTCTTCAATATGCCAGATGCGGATGATAAATGAAAATTTCAATTAAAATGCGACAGACTTTGAAGTGAAAATAAATTATCATTTTTATGTATATCTCACACGATTTCTATACTTAATCGTCATCAGCCCTGGGTCTTTATGAATACTCTCTCCAAGCTTAGGTAACTTTTATTTTATTTTGCATGTGGCAAATAAAATTAGAAGTGCACTTATAAACTCTTAATAAAGCAATTTCTACATTTTATAGATTAATGGTAATATGCAGCCGAGCGTCAAACTTTTCGCTCCCTCGTTAAATATTTGTCTGCAATGACTGTTTCATTACCTACAAAATGAATAGGTAATCGTAAATTTTGAGTTATTCTGAGGAACAGATGTCAATTAGAAAAATGAAAAATAAGTTGAAAATTTCATTTTCAATTTTTTTGTACTTGGATAGTATTTAATTTTGAAAAGAAAAAGAGAAAAAAATACTTCACTTTCGACTTGAGGGAAATTATGCATGTTTTTAAATTACTATTTGGCTGACGCGTTAATGATGTAAAATTGACTGCATATAGAAAGTTTAAAGCTATAACTGAGCATGCAAGATTTTCCCTATGCTGATCGTTGCGTGTGGCGCCGCCATTGCAAAGGCTGTAGACGATAGAAAAAGAATCTATCACCCTTATTTATACACCAAAGTGAATCTTAGAAATGGAAGAAGGAAAAAGAAAACATCCCAATCTAAAGTATGAACCACATTCTTTTGTATACTCTTAATAAAATTTGAAATTTCGCCGCGTCATTGTTATTCTGTGCGGATTGACATTCGCATTGAGATAAACGCAGAATTCATTTGGATTAAATATTCAAATGCATTGACACGTGTATTTGGTGATATAAAGCTGATTTCAAAGGGGGAAAGTGGCATTTAAATTCCAATCAAGTGATTAGAGTCTTTCGTGTGTACGTGAACATTTTCCTCAATCTCTAAACACGTCAAGCCCCTGTCTTCACTTATGTTTTCACAGTTCTAAATGAATCGTGGGACATTCGTCATGCCACAGAGCATTTTTTTAATCATTCCAGAGACATATTTTTTTTCTTTCCTTTCTTTATGTCACTTTTGATGGATAGTTGTATCATACCCAGTATTATTAATAAGAAAATGAGACATCTTAAAAATAAACTTTACTAAAAATTAATGTTAACTTTTATTTCTCCTCTTATCGATAAACTCTTAAGAGTTTTTAATATGAGTAAGAACCTTCATTATATGCAGATTAAGAGTAATAGCTCAATAAATAAAAACGCCATAGTTTAGATATCACAGTCTGAGAGCTTCTCTAATTATAACTTCATTCGACGCTAACAACAGTTGAATAATGCATTTTGATAAGCGTAATTTAATGAAGGAGACAGAAAAAAAAAGAAGAGGAAAAAATACAAAAGCCGAATCATTTATTCGTTGATTCATAATAGGACATATCCAAATTAAAAAGAATTATTGCAAAGAAAAAAAAGAATCATAAACCTGTTTTATCGTTAGCACTCACATCATCTTTAATTATTCCATTTCCCTCAAGCTCCCCTCCCTTCCTTCATTATAATTTTTGTTATAGAGTAATATTGCCACACGTTAATGCGTTTTTCCCAACAGCCATTGAGACGGGAATAGTGGTATGGCAGAAATTAGCGTCTGACGTCAACATTTCTCAAGAAGTTTGTCGTCGTTAATACGGGGGAGGATTGGGAAATGAGTCTGAATTGACAGCAAAAGATAGCCCATGATGTCAGCTCAAATTAAAAATGGTCTTCTTCGTTCCATATACATATGATCTAAGTCGTTATTAGTATTTTTGTATATAATCTCGGAGAAAGATGGGCTGAGATAACGACTACTAAAGTTGAGCTTAATAGATGTTGTTGTTTGCTATTTAAAAAAAAATGGGATTAAAAAAAGTTGTTTCCCCTTCTGTAGTCATTTAATTAAACAATTAATAAGAGTCGCTTAATGAAACTGGTAAGTTTTCATTCGCTGGAGAAAATGAATTTTTTGACCCGATTTCGAGCGCCGTTCTCGAAGCAAAAACGAAAAGAGATTTGTGCCAACTGGCTTTCAAGTACCTTATATCGAATAATCTTTGATATTTTTTAATTAACTTCATTGCGTGAATTTCTTTAATTATTTTCTTCGGTGATATCATCATCTTACGAATGAAGGCCATTCTTCCTTCGATATAAGCCTACTACCAAGTTTACAACACCCAAAATTATGTTCATAAAAATCTGCGTGACAACATTTATTTGTGGCAGTGGAACCTTTAAATAATGCAATAGATTGGAATGGGATATTGAGATAATAATGCCTTTTTAATTAAATAAATCATTTTCATTGAAGGAAAGGGGCCCAGCTGCACCCTCGGTGTTTCCTGAGCGCATTTTATAATGTTCTGATCGTTTCTTCGAATACATGCAAGAAAAAAAAAGAGAGAGAGGAACCTGTTTGGAGATAAGTGAAGTGTGGTGTAGCCACTTTTCTTAATACTGGAATGTAATCTTGTGAAATCATTAGGAATAATGGATTTGCGATGTTGGGCCCCGTGTTCACTCGGAGAGAAGGGGGTGACGTCATCGCCTTAATGACGAATTCCTCGAAGCTCCTTTGAGCTTTTAACCCAATTATTTTTGTACATTTAAGGGGTTTTTTTAAGGGAAAAAAAAGAGTAACCTTTAAAAGGAGCTTTATGCTTTTCATCTCATTTTGGAAATCACTTTTCGGCGCTGTCCAACTGAGTTTAAACCATGATGACAATACCGATAGAGAGAAATTTCAAACAAATACCTACAGCTTGAATATATGGCATTTTTATCTTTACTCACCTAGACAATTAAAATTTTACAGTGATTTCTTTTAACTACTTTGTTTTATAGTCGTTTTATAGCAAAGACGGGCAGTTGTTATTAATGCCAACTTAAACGAGAACTGTATAAAAATTCAAACGTTAATAAACACCTGCCGTAAACATAAAAGATATTAGATATAATGGAATATCTTGAAGAGACATCTTAATCAAATAAAAATTGTTTATCGGTGACGTTTAGTCACATAATATGTAGATAATAATACGATTTGATAAAGTGTGATTTGCCCTGCACTGCATAAGTGTGTTTAATAATCCATTATTTCGATTAAAAATCTGTTTTTACATTTCAATTATTTTCCTATTGCTTTTCTCTTTGCTGTCACTATCTCTTACCTATCTAACAATCTCTCGTGCTTAAAAATAACTTTATCTATAGATTTGAATATATTATTTTTCGAAATACGTATGAACTTAATCTACCGGATTCATAATAGAATGAAAGCTTGCATTATCCGTCAACTTTATAATTGAGACAATCTATTCTTAAAATATGTTTTTCTCTAAAAGTTACTTACACATTCAGATCCCATTATACTAATATAAAAGGCAATTGCAGAATAGTAAATCTCAACCAGATAGGAATATAGAAATAATTTATTAGATTAACTGTTTACAAAATTTGTAATATATAAAATAATTTTAACAATCTAATAAAAATAGAATTTATTTATAAGGAAAATAAGAAAAAAGCAACTACCATGCTATATATGATATTCTTAACATGTTAATTATACATTATATAATAATTAGATAGATTGCGATTAATTATTCAACTTCTTATTTCGAATAGGATATCGTTCCACGAATCAAAAAAGTTAAACGAGAATTCAGTTTTGCAAAAATCGGAATTAATTCCACTGGGTTTGATGAAAAGAGATCTTGCATACATGCAAACAGGCAGTTTTTTTTATATAGATGTTTATCAAAAATAAACTACAAAAATTGCTATCAAAAATAGAAAATAAAATCCTCTTAAATCTTTTCATCTGAGAATCTCTTTCAAGATAGCAGCGATGATGTTTCGTTGAATGCTAGCATTTCTATCAGTTGAAATTTTCAAATTCATGTTGACCGTAACTGTTTTGAAGGAAATGTTGGTTGTTGGGTGGGACCCATTTTGGGCGATTTTATATTCTATTTTTGACATCAAACTTTTCTAATTTGTTTTTGATAAAAAAAGATCTATTTATAAATCTGTTCTTAATAGATATTTAAAAATAAATGTATTGTAAATTTAAAATAAGTGAATATTTTTCGTCATATTTTTCGTTTCGAGATCTTTAGAACTTAAAAGATAAACAAATAATGAATTGAATTATGTTAAATGACAAAAATTACATATTGGCTAAAAGGTATAGGCTTTTAACTATTTACAAACATGGTTTTGCGTTATTGTAAACTCACGTAGATAAAAGAAGAATTTTATCGTTTCTTCTTAGACCATTGTCGTAATCACCGATAATTAATTTATAATAAATTACTGTGATTAATTACGTATGCCCTCTGTCCGAAAATATGGTATACGTTTCAACATATTTCTAGACTATTACAATGGGTTATATTTACTTCATTGTGGAGGCCTTCTCTCTCGGTGGTTATGACACTACGGAACTGGAACTTAACTTAAAAAAATATATAAAATAAAAATTTTAAAACACACACCTTCACCTTAAAAAGTGCAGCAAAAAGTAAAAAGTATAATTTTTTTCTTTTAAAAAAAAAAGGCAAACGTGTGGTTTTATTATGTAGGATTTTTCTTTTTAAAAATTTTAATATTAAACGCGCCACCACAGTTTTACCTTTTTTTAACTGCATATTTTAAGGTGAATGTGTGTGCTTTAAAATTTTTATTATAAATTTTTGTTATTCTTTTTGGTCTTTATTTAAAAAAATAAGTTTTTATATGATAACTATAAAACCAAAAAAAAATCTTGGAAGTCTGTCCAGTCGGCTACATCTGTATCTCGGGAAAGCGTTTAGAATACATTACGCTGGTTAATCATAAACAATCTTCTCCACAAAGACGTCACAGTTAACAACTTTGCTAGCATTGATGATCAATTAACAACAATTATATACAATAGTTAACATGCAGTCGTTACGTCATGATTGCACTCCCTCGGGTACCTCTGCTAGTACGAAATATTTATTTATTTAGTTAGTTAGTTAATACAGAAAATCTACATCTGTTCCCAACGAGATCCGGTATGGTAAGAAACCGACAAGTAAGATCTCGCGGGGACAGAACAGCCACAAAGGCTGTGTATAACTATAATTACAAGCGTTAAAAATAAATCAAGGGATTAGTTATATACACTGAACGACCAATTTATTAGAGACACTCCGCTAATAGCGTGTTGCGCCTCCTTTAGCGGCGAGAACTGCCTGAATACTTGCTGGCATGGATTCAACAAGGTGTTGAAACCGTTGCGGAAGAATAGCAGCCCAGGCTGACATCACAGCGTCCCATAATTGGTGCAGGTTGGACGGTAGTGGGAGAAGGCGTCGGATGGTTCTCTCCACTTCATCCCATAAATGCTCGATCGGGCGACCGAGCTGGCTACTGAAGCAGGTGGAAGCCCGCGTCGTGTTCCTCGAACCAATAACAGTCCAAGACCATTCGAGCACGATGGCAGGGAGCATTGCCCTGCTGAAACTGTCCGTCACCACTAGGGAATACAGTCATCATGAACGGGTGCACCTGATCGGCAACAATGTTTAAATAGTGTGTCGCATTCTGGGATGTGTCTACGGATATCAGAGGACCCAGTGTGTCCCAAGAGAAGTCACCCCAGACCAGCACTCCTCCTCCACCCGCTTGTACGGTTGTCTGCTGACAGGATGGGTCCATGGCCTCGTGCTGTCTGCGCCAGATGCACAATCTGCCGTCCGCATGATGAAGTAGGAACCGCGATTCGTCGGATCAGGCGACCTTCTTCCAGTGTACAGTGGCGATGCCTCTGTGCCCATAGCAGACGCGCTTTCCTATTTTGTGGTGACAGCGACGGTACCCGTACTGGCCGCATGTTGATAAACCCAGCTCCGAAATGGGTTGGTGTGCTCCGAAATGGGTTGGGATGCTCCCTCATTGAATTGCGCTGCAATTTGTTGGTCTGTTTCCGTTCTGTTGCTGTGGATGATTCGTGCCAGTCGCTGTTGGCCTCGTTCATCCATGGCCCTGTTTCGTCCGGAGTTGTGTTTGTTGGAGGTTGTTTTTTGGGATAACTGCCATTCACGGAATATCCTTGACACTGTTGCACGGGAAAACCCGAGGAGGTTCGCGGTTTGCGAAATGCTCAACTGCGCCCGTCGAACTCCCTCAAAGAAAATATAATGCCTCGTTCAGAGTCGGTCAAATCCTTGGATTTACCCGTATTCAGTCCACTTCTGCTGCTGACTGCAACTTGTGATCCAATGCATCCCTTTTATACACCGCTTCGGTCTGTTCCTTTGTTTGGGTGTCACTGGGAGGCCGATCCATTTTTCGTAAGAGGTATCTCTAATAAATTGGTCGTTCAGTGTACTACTGGAACAAATTCAGGTGAACAAACAATAACAAATAGTAAAGACAGTAATAAGTATTAGTAGAAATACAGATACAAGATGGCATCAGGCGTGGCCTGTTATAGCAACCACATTAATTCATACTTACTGTCGGCACGCCACGAGAAAATATAACTTAAATATTAAATTACCTACGAATAAATGAAAGACTAGTGAAACTAACGGTTGAAACGTACATTGTCATCGATAAGAAGCCGTTGAGAACGTTGCAGAGCTGTAGGTAGTCTGGAAGTGGGCAAAATATTGATTACAAAATTTGCGCACAAACACACAAACAAGTGAAGTTAATTAAAAGTGTGTAATAAAATCAACACTAAACATTTTTCAGCTTATTTGATTCACAACAATGACTGAATATTGTCTTTACCACAACAATCCCTGGCTTCGGATTGTTGTAACTTTCTTTGTTGGCTTCAGTCAGACAGACGAAGAGAATTAGTGTATTAGATACTGTAAATTTCTACCATATTTTTCGACATAGCGAGTATTTTTTTTTATTCCTTTTTGGTTGGGATTCACTATTCTGCAATTACATTTCATACCTTTTTTTTTTTGTTTACTAATTGTTACTGTGTTGTAATTTTCAAGGATCTTAAAAACACCATTACTGAATTTGCGAAGTCAATAGGTCTGTTACCAATTTTTTTAAATTTGATTTTGATTTTAGATTCGAATAGAGCATCAAAAAGCAAGTGAAAGTTTTAGTAAGCACACATGTTCTATCTATTCGGGAACATGGCCAAAATGGCGGTTAAAGTTAACATTTTGGTCCTTCGAGCAGGATCACGGAATCAAATTGTGTAACCATCATTTTGGCCAAGTTCCTGAATAGACAGGACATGTGTGCATATTATAACTTTTACTCACTTTTTGATGCTCTATCCGAATTTGAAGTCAAAGTCAAAAAAAAATCGAAAGAATTGGCAACGGAACGATCGACTTCGCAAATACAGTAATGATGGATGTTTTTAGCTGGCTTGCGCTTTTAACATCCTTTTGACAATGTAGTGCCACGCATTCTCAACTGGTTTTTAGTTTCGTTATTTGTAGTTATTTGAGTGTAATTTTTAATAATAGATGTTAAAATTTATTAGGCATATTATAATTTTAAAAAAATTATAATTTTAGAATTTTTGCCGAATACCGAGAAATAGTATTGTAAATATATATTGTTGTAATAAATATCTGCTCTCTGCGTATGTGTGCATCTTGATTTTATATTGAGAAAAATATATCATTTAGCTGTAAGAAAGGAGTTGTTTTCGTACGTAATGTAATTGAAAAAAAACCCTTGGATTTTATAAGATTTACTTTCCATTCAGAGCGCCTTCTTTTAAGCTCACTCTGTCATTTTTATAATTGACTAAGTACAATGTTTAGTGGCGAACGATGGCGTGCATTCTGTTTCTTTATTTTCTCAGTCCATTTCTTAAAGGATAAACCACCCAAGTTAATTTTATGGTTTATATTTAAGAAATAGAGCCGTAACGCTATTATAATTTATTACTGTTATTATTATAGTTTTATTATAGCACTGCAACACCGTTTGGAGCGTTGCGTTTTAGCGTTGTTAGATTTTTATTATTATCTTAACCACCTCTGGTTTCGCTCCTAACCCTCTCTCTCTTGCTTTCACTCTTTCCCTCGCTCTTTCCATCAATAGGTGTATTTTAATTTCTGTAAAACGCCGAGTTTTCTCTTTCGTGTTGAGCGGATCTTTTTCTCATCCCGCCGCCCGCGCTTGTAATTACGGGGATGGAGGTGGACCTCGTTACAGCGAGTACGGGAGGGGGGGGGGGGGTATAGTTCCCGATGGCGCGTGCTCATATAGACTGAGAACACTGATTATCTAGCGGGTGACGCGGTACCCCCCTTTTTTTCTTTTTTTTTTGCACGCGACGTTGATAAATTTGCCACGAGATTTGGTCCGTTCGCTCCTCGTGGGCTTGGCCGGCTCTGCTTTAATTGACTTCGTCGTAGCGGGGTTCCATTGCGCGGGAGACTGTCGAGGGGGAGGGGGGGGGGGACCTTTAAGCCTATGCGGGTAGTCAATAGCAATCCAATCTAAAAAGGTTGTGCTCAGCCAGTCCCAATTGTCGAGTTCATTAGTTTGATAGGGAATGCATATTACTCTTACCATAAATCACCACCTCGAGGGGGTGTACATTAATAAAATTTTCTCTTTTCTTTCCCTTTCCATCACCGTGACCAGGACATTAAAAAAATAAAAATAAAATTAAAAAAGCGAGAGTCAGGTTAAGAGACATGCGTTCGTACGTACGGACGGACAGACGAACGGAAGCGGCAAGAGTGAAAGCAGAGCTGATAAAGATGACGATGTAAATGCTTCCATTAACATGGTTCTGGACATTAAAAAACATTTAAATGAGAATGATTTACATTGCACGAGCAGCACCATGTACTATAAAAGCATTACACCTGCAATTATTATTTTAAAATTTTTTCTTCTTATAATCAGCTTTCCCGCAGCAGTTTAATCCATTTAGCCGATTTCGTTATTTTTTGAAATCGGTTTTCCCGCAGCAGTTCTATCTCTACAGGTGATGCGGGGCCTAGCGCGTCGCATACGCTACTTTTGCTACAATATCATCCCGCTCTGGTTACAATACAAGTAACAAGACTTCAAAAATAACGAATCAAGTAACGCTGACTAATTTGCCCATATATCAAACAGTGCGTTGTCAATTAACGCATATAAAAAGAACGCGTTAAACAAAAGCAGCAGCTGTAACCTTGCTGAAACGGCGTGCTTGTGGCGGTGGAAGGAGAGAGAGAGGGAATGGCGCAAAAAAGAAGAATAAATAAATAAGAGAAGCCGTTTTAGTTCGTGAAGTGACCAACAGGTGTCAGCACCAGGAGCGCGGTTGCCGCGAGCGATATTGGCAGCGTTCGAAAGCGCCACATTTGGGAGCGAGCGATTCGGGCAGCAGCGACAACGACGCTTCCCGACGACAAAGCGAACGAAACGAGGCGCTGGAACGAGCCATTGCGAGTGGAAACGGGGGTGGACGATCAGCACAGGGTAGTCAGTCGTAGTCAGTCGGTGGTGCCGTGTGCCGTGCCGTTGTGTATCTGCCGTGTGTAGTCGACGACAAAGGGACGAGCATCGCTCCGTGCGGGTGCAGAAGGAGGAAAAATCCAGCGGAGTATAAATAAGAAACCGATGGCGTGACCCTGATTCCACGGGACCTGCGCACTCCGTCTCGTACCGATCGCGGAGGAAACGAGAGCCCCCGAGAGCGAGCGAGACACTCAACTGACGCACTCCCAGGCAACGGAGAGAAAGAGCGAGCGAACGAGCGAGAAACTCAACCAGAGTAGTAGTAAAAAGGCAAAAAAAGAAATTTTTTGCTGCGAGCCGTTCGTTTTTATTTGACGAGGTGCGTGTGACCTTTTTGTTATACAGTCCCCCTCCCCCGCGAGTGGAGTTACTACGGCCCCAGACATGCGTTTACGTTCGCCATCTACCACGGGAACTGTTGTTCAACGCACGTGGGATTGAAGCAGCGCGAGCGCCATTGTTTCCAACCTTGTACGAACTGTGACGGGCGTGCTCTTGCTATCGTCTCCCCCGCATGTTAAGCGTCATCTACCGGACGCTACAACACGCGGGGCCATCGTAGTCCGAGTCAACCAAGGTAAGCAACGACTCCGATTCATTTCTCTTTTGCCTTCCTTCCCTCCATTGTTCACCTCCCTTCTCCCAGGCGACGATGACGACGACGATGACGGCCAGATCTTTCTCCTTGCACGGTCGGTCGGTCGTCCTCGTGGCTCTTGTGCCGCCGCGTCCGTTGACAGCGTTGGGAGCTGCGCGATCCCTCACCCTTCCTTTTTTTGTACGTTGGTTGGCTCCATTCTCATTTGGGAGCCACCTGGAACACACGTTCGTGTGTCGCATGGCGAGGGCCCAGCCAGCGAGACTCCAATTAATGACGACGGCCTCAATAACGAACAGGAGCCCCCGTCGTCATTACCAGAGACAGACTGGCTGACCTCGTATCATTAGCCTGGCGGCTCGTGGTTGCGCGTGGTCTCGCCGCTAGAGGCTCGAGGGGTGACGGCGGGAAAACAGCCGCCTTCCCTGGTCCACTGTCATCATATAAACGGTCAGCACGAAAAATAACGGACCTCCCTCCCAAAAAAAATTTCACACCTTCCTTCCTCCTCACATACATTTGACGTGTTGATTGGCCTCGTAGGCACTCCCGCCACAATTGTCATGTGACATTTTCTTATGTATGCCACCGAGCTAGAGAGAGTGAAGGTGCTCGTGTTGTATTGATTTACTTGTTTATAAATAGACAAACCCATTGTTTCGATTGTAATTGGCTGCTGAATGGATTAAACTGCTGCGGGAAAACTGATTGCAAAAAATAATGAAATTTCGTTTTTAAAATCATTGATCCTCTCTCTCTCTCTTTCTTTCTCTTGAAACACTCCAGTGGATCCTTCATTAATTAGCTACACAGTGTGTGTGTGTGTGTGTCTGTGTCTGTCTGTCTGTCTGTCTGTGTGTGTTGCTAAGAAAATCAGTCAATGACAAGTTCTTCCAACGTTACAAAGAATAGCAGAAAATCGTTCAGTTCTTTGTATTAAAGTGATCCAAAGAAAAGAGGTTTTCCGTGGACAAGTTTTGAGTATTAAAAAAAGAGGCAATAAATTACACGCGCTAAGTAGGTGGGACTGCTGCTGAATGTTAACAACTTAACGAGAGGTAGATTAATTCCGTCGAGTATTTATGGCATCGAGTTTTCGAAAGGCTCAACTTTTATGTGGAACCTCCGACACACATTGCGCTTCTTTGCAAAACAAGAGAATGGAGACAACGATAAACTTCCGCCACAACGCGATTCGGGTGAAACAACTGTATTTCAGTCCGTTAACTGATGATGGCAGTTGTGGAAGGAGAGCGTATGGTAGGTTGGGGTATGGTATACTGGAGGGACCCATCGTGTGTCAGTCCACCCCCTCCCTTATTCCTACCCTTATTCCCGACCCAGCAGCCAAAAAGCAGTGGTTCCTTTGTCCGAACTGTTACGGGACGGGGATCGAGCGATAGAGGAAAGGCCCGACCCTAGATTGAGGTAATTGGCAACCCACAGTTTATGAATGCTAGGTCAAACTACGCGCGTGTCCTATGCCATTCACCCCCGCCGTCGCTTTTAAACTCCCCCACGACGAGTCAACCCGCTCCCGTCACCGTCCAATCCCATTACGACCGCTCAAAAGACACAAACCCCCTCTCGCCCAACACCTCTTCCGATCCCCTAAAAAAAGGAAAGCTGAAAAAACGTCAAAATAAATAACGAATTAACCACGTGCTAAGACATTTTATCGAAAACGCGATATCTCTATACGTATGTATGTTTTTGAGTACACATCATCTTCGAAGACCCCCGCATTAGCGAAACGCCAATTAGCACTGCGTTTGCGTTGCTGCCTGGAAATCGTTGCGAGGTTTCGTTTTTAATTTGTTTCGTCCGTTGTGATGGACCATCGATTCAGTGAGGAGAAGCGAAGCCAGCAAGCAAAGCCAAGCTGGGAAGGAAGGAAGGAAGGAAGGAAAGGGGAATAGACAGACTGACAAGAGAGTGAGTAAGTGCAAGAGAGAGAGAGAAAGCGTCCTCTCTGTACAATAACCCTTCCAACCAAACAAAAACTATCCACATATCGAAGTGCTGCCATATGCTATCATTTCGTAGAAATCGGTGCTCTGCATCATGTTTTAGGAGCAAAACAAACATCGACGTTGGGAGGGAGGGAATTTTCTTCCAAGCTTCTCGCAGAATATGACAATTCCACCTGAAAGAATATTGATTTTTCATTTAAATTAATTAAAAAAGCTGTTGATAAGAATCCCATTACTTTTAATAGACCTTTTCTTCCCGCCCTCCCTCTTCTTATTCTTTTTTGCTTTTTACTTCACCCCTTTGCTCTTTTTAATTCACAAAACATCAAATAGGTACCAGCTACTTTAAAAAAAAAAAAAGAAAAAAAAAAAGAAAAAACATACCCCCCCTCCAAAAAAAATCTCATTTTATAGCCTCCCTCTTGCTTCTACTAATTTTGTAAGCACTTTCTTGTTTCGTGTCACTACATGTGCTTTTCCTTATACTTGTATTTATCTTTAGAGATAGATTTCGTTAAAAATCCTTAGTCATTATTTTTAAATAAAACTCGAAAATAGGCCTAGGGGGATTTTTCTTGCCATATCTCGTGATATTAATAAATATATCCCGATGCTATAACCACTAAGCCACGGTAACCCGAAGGTCCCTGGTTCGAGTCCAGGCCGTGGAATTTTCTTTGCCATTTTACACTATGTATTCATTAATTTTAATATTATGGACAAATGTAAATAGTTAAGATAAAAACTTTCTGATTGTTTCACCTGTCCTTTCTTTTAAAGTAACTTAATCGTACTGCATGGCAGATGCAATATTTTAAGAGATTAGTCTTGTAATAACAATACTAGTAGAGGAAATCACAATAGGAGCAAAATGAACTTAAAATCGTTTGGTTTCCTCTACGAATTGTTTGTATTATGTATTTTTTTAATAGATTATTTGTATGCAGTACTGCTACGTATATCAGGGACCGTGGGAATGGTCCCTTCACAAGAACTGTTTTGTCCCAGAGCAATTTTTGTTTTGTTTTCCAGCATATATTTGAAATTTGAATGCATTTCAATGGTAAAATTTGATTTTAAGACTTAATTTTTGATCAGAGACCTTTGTAACATTATTATTGTCTATGTAGGTAGTCAGTTCCTGCAAATTGTTGGCAACCAGACACTATATAATCAACTTTTCTTTTATAATGGGCAATATTGCTTCAATAATAAGAAGTAAACGGCCCAGGATTAGCAATGTAATAATAAATATTTATTTCATGCCGACGCGTTTCGGTATTGTCACCATCTTCTGCGGGCGTAAACCCACAAATGAGATTCTTGATCACTGTTTAAAAATTTGTAAAACTTACAACAAAGGGAGTAACTAACCTTTGATAAAGATCCATTGTTAAATACAATTAATCACCTGGTTAAGCAGCCAGGGATGACGCCGTCCTAATTGTTGTCAATTCCTTTGATGCGTTTGGTTAGTCACTCCCTTTGTTGTGAATTTAAAAATTTTTAAATATTGATCAAAAACTTCACTTGTAGTTGTATGCCCGTAGAAGATGGTGGAATATTTAACGCGTCGGTATTAAATAAATATTTATTATATTGCTAATCCTAGACCGTTTAGTTCTTATTAATTTTGCTTTTGCCTGTGTGCATTTTCGACATTACCTTGTATGTTTGAAGGACAAATTTTGGTAATTTCTTTTGAATGTTGAGATCTTTGGAGTGTCCTACATAAAAGACCTTTGAATCCCAAGTCTGTCTATTCTTGTCTTTACGTAAAGCCTTTATTCATAGTTTTGATTTTTATTATTATTAATCTAAATTTGCAACCCCAAGGGATAAGATAAAGCTGACTAAATGTCACCGTCAACTTTTGATTTCATCATATCCATCAAGTGATTGGCATGATTCGTATGATTAGAATAACCTGGCATATTGCGGGGTAGTTCTCAAATGTATTGGTAGCTGATTCCACCAACCGAAAGAAATGAGTTACGTGAAAATATACTTGAGAAAAAAGGGGGAATTATTTGTTATTAACTGGCACTTCTAAAAGTGTCGTTCTTTTCATGTTCACTATAAAATAGCACAAAATTGCACAAACTATGCAATGTAAGTACGCATATTCTGTAGTTTGAAACAGAATATGTTGTTGTATGGGACCTTGACTCCAATGACAAGAGCTCTAGAAGCTGTAGCCTGTATAACTATATTATCTTGATGAAGATAACCAGTTCATAAATTGTCAATGTCTTTCTAATTTTTTTAAGTTGAATATTAATGAAAATTATGAACATTTGAGGTGTAGCGTAGAATTAGATCCCTCATTAACCGTTCTGAAGTCATTCTTTGAGTTGACTAGTTAATGATCTACACGAAGTCAATATATTTTTTTGTTTTGCTAATTTTAAAAACTGAAAGTTACCTAATAGGTCGCTTGTATTGACTTAAAAATTCAATTCAAGTTGGAATTATTTAATGAACTCCAGGTATAACGTTCTTTAGAGAGGATAATAATCATGAAGTAAGCAAAAAATAGCATAAGCAATAAACAGTTTCCTCCTCCTTTATGTATGCATAGATATACATGTTTACTGAGGAGGTTAAGGTTGTTGTTGCAGGAGTATGGAAGGGAAAATTGGTTGGTTAGTTTATCTGTTTTTAGCAGCATTCGTTGCCTATTGATTGGCAATTTCTATTACGGACAGTTGAAAAGTGATCTCATCCATTCGCCAGCGAAGTCATTTAATAAATAACAAATTTAATTTTGAAATGAAATGTCACTTAAGTAAATTACACTTTGCATTTCGTATTTGATGAAAAATATAAAACATTCGTTTCAATTTGTGATATGTATATACATTTATAATATTGCTCGCAAACTCTTTACTCGAAAGATAATAAATTATTCACGATGCTCTTAAGCTAATCTACAAATACATTCACTTTCCGGGGAAATTGATGAAAACTTAGTAGAAAAAAAACATTTTTGAAAGTGCACATCTTTAAAAAGAAAATTAAATTATTAAATATTAATTACTGCAAAAATATTTACTTCGTTTAATACATTTGGAAAAATTTAATCTTGCTGTTTATGTAATGGGAATTTTATTTGTTTATTTATTTATTTATTTAATTTCTGGAATCGATGCAATTTCAATTGAAGTTACATTCGTCAAAACTTCGCCGTCCGGAGAGAGCAAAAACGTTGGGTTTTTTTTTCTCCTAATCTCTGTGATGAAAATTTGCAAATAACCTTTCTCGTTTGGAGTGCTGTTCCCTATTATCCCATTCGATGTTTACTCCTCCTTCCAACTGCCTCTTTTCTCTCTTTACCGACGGTGAAAACATCGCCGCAGCCCCCTTTTCTTATACCCCCGTGTCATCCAACGTTTCCGACAAATAAAATTGAAATATTAAACAAATTTCACGAGGTGTGTTATTGTTGTTAAGAATTTCGCTTTTGAGATGTCTACATTTCCGCTGAAGAAGAGATCGGAGTCTTGAGAAGGGGGTAATGGAGGAGGGTGTGGAGGGGAATATCCACGACGGGAGAATTTGCTCGTCGAGCGCTCTGTCAATATTCCATGATTGATAGAGCCACTCGTACCTTTCCTGCTGAGTTTTCGAGTACACGTGTAGAGCGAATGGTACGCATGCGTTTCTCTTTCCGTGGTGCTTGCCCGGGCGTACAGCTGCTGTTTTGCTGCTGCTGAGCCTGAATCCTATCACAGACAATGCTCATTCATGCCAGCTATTGCAAAATTTATGTTTATTATTATTATTTTTTTCAAAGGTGGTGTTGTTGTAATTTGGCCTGAGCAGCTTTTTTCTTGCTTTTTTTTTTTAAGCGAAATTAATGGAATTATTAATTTTTTTTCATAGAATATAGCGAGGATTTGCGATTAATTTAAGTTAATTTTTGATTGGCTTAATAATTTATTATATTGTAATTTTTTTTTTTTTAATGGGTGTGCGCAAACTCAAAAAGGATGTGAAGCGATATTCGTTCCGAACAATTGATTGTTTATTTTGAACGAATCTATTAACCTTTTCTTTTTTCTTTAATAATAAAATAATCAAATCAATTATATTTAGCTGTCTAAAAGATTTTAGTTATGTCGGAATAGCTTAGTTAGGAAGATCACTTTTAAAATAAATCCAACTAATTTATAGTTTAGCTAGAAAATAAATACTCAAAAAGTTCTACCACTGATTTCATTATTGTTAGTGATAAAAGCAACTTTAATGTTCCGAGAGTGTTTAAGATATCAGGAAATGACTTGAGGATCATGAACTCGGTCGGAATTCTGCTTAGGAAACCGGAAGGAATTCCATTAATTATCGTTCGATTAATTTTCGAACCAATTCTCCTGGAACTCCAATTAAACAGAGACTATGAGTTAATTAACGGTGTTGATACGGACGTTGGCGAATGTTACAAGAGTAGCCTTACTGTGCACGCGCATTAAAACAGTAGACAAAGTTTCGCATTGAAATGATTTCGTTCCTTCGCTTACCATGGAATGTTCTCAACGTTACACGGTGCACGAGTCGCCCGATTGTAGCTAATGGAAGAGGAGACCTGACTTGTTATAACAGTGTCGCTGCTGTATAATCGCGCTGATCATTAATTTGTCACTACCAGATCGAACCATTTCATTTAGAAACGATCTGATTTAAAGACGACACATCAGTTATCAATATTATCACCAATACACCCCATAGTTCCTATGAATCGGTGCCAGCTTGGTGGATTCTCTTCTTTTCTTGATCCTTGTAGCTATCCAAAAAGAGCGACTTTGAAAAGGAGAAAGGAAATGCTATCGTTTGCGACCGAATTAATACAGAAAGTAAGTAAAATTAAATGACCTCTTGTGCACTATTTCCTTTTAATCGTTATGTTCTTCGCTCATATTAAGACACATACTTGCAGAAGAATCGAAGCACTGTGTAGGGCGCGTTCATTTAAAATAAGAATAACAATGTCTATGGGTGTAGATAATGAAATGATTACAATGTGAACGTCATAATATTTTATGACTAATAGCTTCAATATACAGATTACAGGTGTGTACTCTATAGAACATTCGTTTTATGATCCGTTACACGGCGCAGCATGGAGTTGTACAGAGCCCTGATGTCATACTGTCAAAGATTTTGCCAGGCGTTCTGCAAGTTCTGCTGCAGTTGTCGGATATCCTGTGATGTCTGAACTTGAAGACTCCTCACATCCCACATATGCCCGGTAAGCGAAAAGTCTGGGACTTTGCTGACCAAAGAAAAGTTTGAACAGTACGGAGACGTTCTAGAAATGCGTGCCATATGCAAGACATTATCATTATCCTATTGGTATATGGCTCTTGGTAGACTTACCATGAAATGTATTAGAACTGATTGCAGAACGTCATCCACGTATCAATAATGTATGTAAGACGACTAGAAGGGACCTTTTATATAAGATGACCTCATATTGTGACCAATTTGTAGTAATAGCTGTATGTCGTCTACTTGGGAGTGATGGTCTGCAGTAAATTTTCATTGGTACGGAAACTTAATCACTTGCGTCCTTGGTAGAAAAGACTTGGCTCACTAGATTTCGTCTTGATCAAATTGTTTTTCAAATTTATTCGATTTTTTTGTATGTTCGTAAGAATGTCTGATAGTTGGCGTTGCTTTAGATTTCTTCCATCCTTGAACAGATTTAACGAGTTGTTGAAATCACTCTAAGATTTTTTTTGAGGTAGTGCTAGTAGATATCTTAGAGATTTCTAATAGAAGGAACGCCTAAAATACATGGTACACTTTTAAGATATTGCAGTACGGAAAGTTTTTGATTTGAACGTTAAGTAAAATTGGCAAAACAGATTAGTAGGATTACGTTTTAACTTTTATCTAAAAGTCTTCTTACACTTTTTACTAGATCGATGTAAAATTGGCAGAAGTTCTGTAAACAGCACGCAAATTTTTTTCTGAATGAACATACCACATTTTTTCTATTGCTCTATTGTTAGCATTTCACACCCATTCTTGCTAAGCATGTATATTTCTGGTTGATGAGATTAGAGTTGAGGCCAGCGGAGAAAATTCCGAATCGAATTCACTTTCCTGCCTGCCTTTTCGAAAGGAAAGCAGAGGAACGGTCTGTCTCGTGGAGTCATTTTCTTGCTGTACACTCTTGACATTCCCAATTTGTTTTTAAACTTGTTTAGACTTTGCACAACCTTCAAGAATTGCTCACAGTTCACCGGGATGCATGAGTAATACTTAATAACATTGCTCTTGAAGGAAATCGGTATACACTGTGTCAAAGCTGTTTAAGGTTTGGCATGGAAACATTATTATGAGCTTTTCTGGTAATCTGCGTAATTGGATTGTTTCGTTGTAATGGGTCTAGAAACAATATGACTAAGAGGTTCGGTGATTGAAACACAGCTATGACTCAAAAGCACGGGAAGGAGAAATGACAGTCTCTCTCTCTCTCTCTCTCTCTCTCTCTCTCTCTCTCTCTCTCATCAAAGTAAGTAGAGGCGTATTTATGAGCCCCAAGTATTTCTTTGCAAAAGGGAACTAGAGAAGATCTCGTCGCTCGATAGAGAGAACGTCGATCAAAACTGGATCTCTGCGGGAATTCTCTTTCACTCATCTCTTTAGAGTTGCTTTACTAAGTACATATTTGCCTTTCCCCTACCCCGCTTTCAGTTTACACATTAATATTAACTTCGACACTTAGAAGCACTTGGTTAAAGCAAACTTCCTATAGAACAGTACAGTTTTAAAACTTAAGCAGAAAGCTATACAACCTTAATTATAATCGTATATTCAAGTGGGTACGTTTGGATGAACTACATCCTATTCGCTCGCAGATGAAAAATGTTTATTATTGCTTGTAGCCTATTATGGTATAGTGTACTTTTGTTGGCTTGTTAAAAAGTCGTTTCAACATAAAACACTGCAATTAGCGTGTGTGTGATTTTTTTTTTTTTTTTTGGAAGTGGGTGGGGGTAGGGGAACGAGATTGAGTCGTTTTGCTGGTGTTTGTCCGAAGCGAACGTCACTTCTCGGGAGTCATTGGTAGTTCCTCCTCAGCTTCAACTGTTTCATTAGATTCGTTTAATGGCTGCGTCTCGCCAATTAGCTTTTCCTGACTGGATTTCATTTTGGTTCAATCTCATCTGGACTAGGGTTTTTTTTTTTTGCCCCCCCCCCTCCCAATACACTCACCTCCTCCTCCTTCTACCCCTTTCCCATCAGCCTACACGCTTTATCATTTATAATTTTTTTATTTCTTTTTCTTCTCTTCCTTTCAATTTTCTTTTGACAGTCCGTTTTGCACTTAAGATATTAATAAGCTACTACGTTGTCTTCGCAGTGAACGCCAGAAGAAACTGCACCCTTTACCTTCCCCTCCGCGTCTTTAATTTTAATTTTTTAAAAGTTATTTTTCATATCCATTTTCTGTTTTGCTTCTATGCCATGAAAACAATTGGACTGTGCATGCGCAAGTGCTGACGTCACGCTTCGCTGCGTCGTCCGCTGAAATTTCAATTAAAACTAGGCCTAATTGGCTGTTTTATCCGAAGGTCCCTGGACTCTATGGAGGAGTTCATTTACAATTGACGGTGTGCCCGCTATGAAATTCTCCTCCACTTGGGCAGACCAATCTGCGTTTACGAAAGGGGGCGCTCGCTCAACCCCCTCCCCAATACCCCTCCTCCCTCTTCCCTCTCTCTCTCGCTCTCTCTTTCTCTTTTGAGATCGACCTCTTCGTTCGACTGCCATATCTCCCTTGCACTTATAATTGTGTCAGAATGGACTTGCCTCCTCTATTCGAATTGTGTGGTGAAGCATTCGCGGCTCTCCCACCACCCCCACCCCCTCTCTTCTCTCTCTCTCTCTCTTGTCCTTCCTTCCCTCAGGTCATTTCGCGGACCTCATTGAATAGTCGAAATAAAATAAACGCTCTATTTTACTTTCCCCAAAAACGGGACTGGCAACAGATTTCCAATCCCCTCCCTATTATTATTTTTTTGTACTTTTCTATTTTTCTTTATTTGTTTGCGAGGCGGTCGTCTCTCCTCCCACGACGGTTAAGTACGTCGTCGGTGGTACGCGTCTGCTCGCCAGCGAAGGAAACCTCTTGTCAACCCTTTTCCCCCGTCGTCTTACTTCGTTTTCAACCGTGTATTCCAGTCATCTTCCGGTCTGCCGACGATTTTGCTCACTTCAGAAGGGATCCCCCTGTCTCTTGATTCTTTCTTTCTTTTTTTTTCTTCTAAATAACAGAGGTACTTTGGAGTGCTATGTATGGGACTGCTGACACACCTTCTTTCTATGCTTTTACGCAGATTCCAATTAATGTAACTGCTAACCTCATCGGAATTATACAGTACAAAAAAAGTTTTACGTTGTAATCAAAATTATATAGTGTAAATATAGGACTATTTATACAAAATAAATTTCTTAAGAGAATTATTATTTTGGAAGAAATTACGCACAAACTTTTTTCATAATCAAACGTTCAAAATTAGCCTCGCATTATATGTGCACGAGATTCAGTATTTTTTTGTAAAAATTCATTTTCAAGATTTAGATAAACTTTTATCTAGTTCTATATAAGGAACAGTTTTTTTCCCTCCTTAATTCCAAAGGAGCTTATGAGTTTCATTTATTTAAATTCTATGACATTTTATCCCATCCTATTAATATACAAAATGAGACTCCCAAAGTGGTTCAACTTAACGATTCATAAAGAATATTGATGCTTACATAATTTCATTAAGCACGATGATGTAATTATGAAACTAATAATCCTGCGTCCTAATTGTGGGAAGTTTTAATTAATCAGTCCATCTTTAATAGTAATATGTATCGCGAGTTGACACGAAATTTTCGATTCAGGAAAAAAAAAAAAAAGAATGTATTAGCTACACATGATGGATTCCTTTATTTTATTAACGGGAAGTTGTTGCTCACCCTCTAATTAAGGCTCCTTAAAATGTACGCCTCATGTATATTACTAATTAACTCTTTTATTATTTAAAATCAAGTATCTTTGGAAATTGTGTGCTATATTTCATAACTGCTTATTTCTCATAATGCCCTGGTTGACGACCTACTCGTATTTTTCCATCCGCTTGTGTTTGTGTCTGGTCTTTGTAAAGGCGTTTTACATTTTGCAGGTGTTTAACCGAAGTGCGCTGTTCCCAGAAATTAATGCGACGACGACCGAATACTTTACCGGGTAATTGATAACGAGTGTAATATCGACATTTAAGTGGAACTTGATCAACTGAGAAACTTCTGCTCCAAGAAAATCGCATAAAAAATTTGCATTTCAGAGTAGGAGATGAATCATGGATGAGAATATTTTGCTTTTGTTTTTATTTCAGATGTAGATATTATGAATGGAAGAATTCTATATAAATATTTTACTTAGCTTATTTGAATTATGTTTCCTCCTGATAAAATATTGTAAATAAATAAATAAATAAATAAATAAATAAATAAATAAATAAATAAATAAGCCATGAAGGTAAAGATAACCACTTCTGAAATCTTAGATAAATCTTAGATAATTGGTGTCCCGTCTTTAGCTCCAAATAACGACTCAAGGGGAACAGATTGGGATAAAATGAATATTGATTATTTGGTTTTAATGTCCCCTAATTCAGAATAAAAACATTTCGCGTCCCTGGGGGTGAAGGGGTAAATTTTGAAAATTTTAATTTTGTAGGGGTAGGGGTTAGACCCCATGTGTTTTTTAGAAAGTTGTAGAGCATCATGTAAAATGTGGGTTTAGCATAAAACCCGGTGAAAAAATCTCATGCCCTGCCCCCTTTATCGATATGGACAAAAAAACATACTTATTAGAAAACAGTAGGGCCTACATTTCGAAAATTAATGAGAATGAATGAGTCGTTACCCTGAAAAGCTAATAAAGTTCTAATAGGTTCTAATAAGTAATAAAGTTCTAATAAGTTTCTAATGAGTTTTTCTGTTTTTGTCTACATTAGCTAGCCATACCTTTCTCTTTATCCACTCGATAAAGGGCAGGGGATGAGATTTTTTCACCGGGTTTTTTGCTAAACCCACATTTTACATGATGCTCTACAACTTTCTAAATAACACATGGGGTCTAACCCCTACCCCTACAAAATTAAAATTTTCAAAATTTACCCCTTCACCCCCCAGGGACGCGAAATGTTTTTATTCTGAATTAGGGGACATTAAAACCAAATAATCAATATTCATTTTCCCCCAATCTGTTACCCTTGAGTCGTTATTTGGACCTAAAAACGGGACACCAATTATGAAACACCCTGTATATGTATTTCTGTTAAAAGGCACTTCTGGTTGCTGTTGATGGTTTTTAGAGTGATCCATTTGCAATAGACTTAGGTTTCTTCTCTGTTCATCAAACTTTTGGTATGTTGACGGAGATTTTCTAGGATTTATTTTTGTTAGTTGCTGATACGCGATTACGTCAACAAAAAAGAACCAAAAAAAGTCCATCAACAAATATGCCGTACACTATTCTCTAAATAAATAAATAAATAAAACAAATAGGCCAACATCAATAAACGACTCTAAAAACTACATTGAGAGATATGTATTAGACAAGTCTTCAGAAGCGATTATCTTTGCCTTTATATATAGTTATTGATTTTTTAATTTTATTAATTATTTATAATTACAATATTTTTTATCAGGAAGAAAAATAAATATACTCATTTAAGTAAAAGTTTTTTTTTATTGTTAATTACTTTTGTGTCATTGGATGCATTTCGAAAAGACATGACAATTTTGAAGTATGGGATGCGGAAGTGAATAATTATGTGAATGAAATATGGCTGTATTTTTGTTTGCGTGTGAAATTTCGAAACGCAGGAAATGCTGTTAATGCTAGAAACAAGTTACGGAAATTCCATTATTTTCAGTGTTTGGATTAGTAAAATACACTGCGAGCTTTATTAGATAAATATGCGTCCGGGTTATAATCACATTGATTGTATCCGAGAGTGAGCTGATGGAAGTTCACCACCGTTGGGAAGGCTGTCAGCGCTCCTTTAACAACTGTCTATTGGTTGATACTAAGTGTATGCTTTTTGACTGTAGTTTTAACTTGGTACTTATCAAATAAGTGATTTCAAAAGAAATTAAATAACGTTGTATTGAGGAGCATTAAGACCCCCTCTTCCCTTTACTTTGCTTTTAATGCTGTAATCCTCGTTTTAATTCTTAAATTTATAGTTTTAAGATGCAACTGTCTTCCATTATTATAAACGACTTAAAGCTGCTGCTGCTTCCTTTTTTTCCTTCTTTTCCCTTAAACAAATGGTTATTTTCAAAACTACATTTCGCCATTTTCTTTTCTCGCCAAAAAAGTATTAAATAATGAATGTAATTTTAGGTTTCCATTTTAATTAAAACGTTATTCACCCGTCACAAAAAAAATCAACTGAAAAAAAATTCACTAAAATTAAAAGAGAGAAAAAAAAGTTTTTTCCAATTATGAGCTCTTGTTCGAGTTGGGCGATCATATTAAAAATACCACAGTTGTAAACCAGTTTCTCTCTCTCTCTCTCTCTCTCTCTCTCTCTCTCTATTAATTCTTGTGGTGCATCAAGAGAAATCGGAGTTTAATTTTCAGTTCTCCTTCCTTGGATTCAACCCCCTCCACTGTATCATCCCCCTCGTTCTTTGGAGTGTTTGCATAATAAAAGGGAGGTTGGGGTGGGGTGGGGGGGGGGGAGAACCATTCCTTTCTAATTAGCCTCAACAAACCTTCGTAATGAACGCGTTTCATTTCCGTTCACCATTCATTCTACTCAAAATTAATTTGCTCGCAAGCGGCGATAGGTGGCAAGAAATAAAAAAAATAGAAAGCTCCCTTCATAACCGGAGGGAGGGAAAGTGAAGAAGGAGGAGAAAAGAAAAGGGAAGACAAAATTAGAAAGGGTTCACAGGGTCTCCCTTCAATTTTTCGGCAAAGGTTTTTTTCCATGGGATTTAAGAGACGGGATTGAACGGATGGACTGAAGCCTGTCTCGACGGGTTTCGCTCTTATCGATTACAAGGGCCAGGGAAAAGTGGGAGGGGAAACCTCTCTGTGTATTAATATCTGTGTGTATGCGGTAACTTTTTAACGATGCCTTAAAATCAAATTAAGGCGAAAAATGGAAGCGATTTTTCTGCATTAAGTACTTGGCGAGAACAATTTTCCCCCGCGAGTCAATCATTTTGCAGGAATTGTCGCCGTCGTATGCTCTTGTCTTTTCCTCCATAGTCAGAAGGATTGTTTCAGTCTTTTTCCGTTCATTCTACGCTGTTTTTAGTCGCGTTGTGACAGGTGCTTAGGCTACATCCCATCTTTCTTATGTTTACCAACAAAAGTGGCATTGGAATATTCTCAGTATCTGTTAACAAGCAAAGCTGGTATGTTTTTTTTTAGTAAAAAGACGCACCAGCCCATTAATAATAAACGTTTCATCAACTGGAAAATACCATAAAGACCATAAATACTATCTTGACAACGCATATGAAGATTACTTTTTCAAGATTTAATAAGATCCTAAAGAAATGGTTGGGATAACAACCATAAAATCGTGCATTTGAAATAGTTACTATTAGGAATTACGAGGGCAGGAAAAAGGATAGTCAGTGGCTTTTTATGGTGTAAGAGAAGAATGATGGATATCAAAGGGACAGATTTTGATTAAGTTATAGTTTTTCAGAAGGACACACGAAAAAGGTGCGTTAAGGAATTTGCCTCCTTGGAGAAGAAGAGTCAATGTGATCATCCATTTTCTTAGAAGAATAGTGTCCTATATCGTACACGCATTATTTCCTATACATTATTTCGTGGAAAGACTACAATGCATTATAAATTTCACATATTCCATTATTTCTGATACCTTTAACGATCTTCTTATTGATGTGCCCATCGACGCTTACTGTGATTAGCAGAAGCTGCACAAGGCCCTTAATAAGATCAAAAACGCTTTGCGGGAAAGCTCGTTGTTTCTGTACAGCTTCTAAAATTTTCCACTGGGAAGCCTGGAAAAGTAGGTGAAATAGCTTGCGCCATAACGGTAAAACTCAAAATGTGCTATTTATGTTCGTGGCCTCATTAAAATGGGCCCAGATGTCAAGTTAACAAGGGACAGAAGAGCGAGCACTACTTGTTACACAGAGACAGCGAGAGAGAGAACTGGCCGATATCCAAAGCTATTGGAACAATTGGAAAGCAGGCTAATTAATATATAAAGTCATATTTAAATAAAATCGCTGATTTTTGGCATACTCTGAAATGACAAAAGTGAATACTATCTATTAGTAGGCTAAAGCTAAATCAATTCTCTAATTAAAAATTAATGATACTACAGAAACTGTTTTCTGTTAATCTCTCTTTCTTTTTTTTTAACTTTTGGCGGGTGTAGATAGGAAATTATTTGCAGGTTTAAAAAGTTCAAATGATATAAGTGTTTAAATAAGAAGAGCTTAATTTTCCTATTACCAATCACGTGGCTACAATAATTTTCGCCATAGACTCTTCTCTCTTCCTTGTTATTATGGCCTGAACCCTTTTTCCGCCTTTCTTCGTTGGCTTCAAAATGACTCACTTGTCTGACGAATAATATTCTCGATAAACAATTCCAGTAATTTGTTCCATATCCTTTTATCCACTTAAGCTGACGAATGTCGATTTCTAAATCCGGTTCTTTTATGTCTCGCAGCTTCTCGAGTACATTTTCATTTTCCTTTATATCGGACGTGGAATTTATCCATATTTATAGGCAACAATAACGTGTACACCGAAGTGTAGCTATATATATACAAGCAAAGAGAACTGCTTAAATATTTTCCTCTTATCTACTCTGAACTGAGATAACCTTGCATCGTTATCTCGCCATAGAGTTTAAAATCGTGTTTTCGACTGAAATCAATACGGTTAATTAGTAGGCTTCCAAATTAAGAATTGATTTTTGATATGCAGCCATTTTGAAATTTTAAAGTTTAAAAGAGGGTAAAACTGGTTGTGGTATAATTTATTTGATTTTACTCCTTTAGAATTTTGTAATCGTTTTTTCATCTATCTTCAACTCCGATTAAATTGATTTCTTTAATTAAATTGCAGAATTACACTTAAATTTGAAGAATTTCGAGAATTTATAAAGGAATATTTTTCTGAAGTATTTCGTCAGGGGTTGTTTTCTATACCCCCTGCTTATTTATCGCCCGATTCTTTGGAGAAGATGTTCCAATTAACAAGCGTTGGATCCGCCGCCATCTGGCGTGACTCATTTGGCTTCTCCGCCGCTCTCTTCTTCTATCTTCCTTCACGTCTCTCCTTCATCCTTTTCATTTTTTTTTTAAACAGTTCTTTATGAATCAGCAACTTTTTGAGTTTTTTGTTAAAATTTTAGCAGTTTTCTTAATAAAAATACTTTGTCAATCTTTTTTTTTTAATCATTTCCCATGATTATTAAAGAAAGATCCTTTTGCTACATTGGAATTGCTAATCGCTTGAGACGCCACTCTTTGTTTCGTTAGGAAATGCAATGATTCTTGCTTTGTTTATTGCTTTTGGGCAGGGCATTACTCGGAAGTTTTCTAAACCGGAGCCTTGTTCTTACACCTCGATCAATATATATTTGTTTACGGTTATGACAACAAGGAAGTGGAAAATTATTTAACTTGGCATTTTTAACGCTTTAAAGGAATGACAATTACCATTTAAGTTTCTTCTAAACATGAAGAGAACGAAACGCTTCAGTTAATTAAGCATTTCGCTTAGACCTTCCTTGGTAATTCTTTTAGTGTCTTATCCGATAGAAAACATATTTGCTTTTGAAAGTCGAAATACTAGTTTCATATCCCCTATGAGAACAATAGGAATTACTTCTTTAAAAAAAAAAATCGGACGAAGCGTTTCTTTAGAAGAGAAGTAACGCGTCGGTATTCTGAATGCAGCGATCTGAAGTAGGCAATACTCCAAAGGTCGACACCAAACAGTAGTAGACCGGATTTTTAGTATGAACAAAACAAAGCATTTGTTTCAGTGCATCCCAAATGGAGATTTAGGTTTCATAAATGGAGTAACTGCATTGCAATTTACAATTCCTCTCTTATCACCAAAACTGCAAAGCTCCTTACTGGGAGATTCATGGTTTGGATTTAGTCTTTTTAAACTGGAAGATTATACAGGGTGAATCAAAACAGGTTTACAAACTTTAAGGGTGGTTCTTCACACCAAAACAAGAAACATAGTCTATACAAATGTGTCCGAAAATCCTTGTATTAATGAAAGTTTACGTTATATCTCATCTCAGAAACTCATAACAAATATCAAAATGTCCTCCGCGTGTTTCTACACATGCATGCACGCAGCTGCCTTCGGCCTGGAAACGCCGTCTTATACGCGGTCTGGTCAAAAAAAGATCGAACTTTTGACATCCTAATTTTATTAACCTGAATTACAAAATAATACATGTTTGTCTCCTTCAAAGTAGTCTCTCTTGCTTGCAATGCACTACCCTCATCGTTTCTGCCACTCTTGGAATGCTCCCTGGAATTCGTTTTTTGAGATAGCGCGCAGCTGATACTGCGAATTCTGTTTAATCTCATCTGCATTTTGAAAACTATGTTCTTTTAAGGTGGCTTTCAACTTCGGAAAGAGGAAAAAGTCTTCTGGGGCCATGTCTGGAAAACACGAAGGGTGGGGAAGAACGGCCACTTCTTTAGCGGCCAATAAGCAGATTCGAATGACTTGGTCCATTGTCGTAGTGCAACACCCAGCTCTTGTTTTTTTTCACACAGAGCCCATCTTCATTTAGAATAGTGACTGCATGATTTCACTTTGGAAGCTATAGATCTCTAACGGATAAAGGTGGAATGACGCACCAAACAACGTTTTATTACCAAAGGTTACCACTAGATTGGCGCTACTTACAGGAGCTCAATAGGTGTAATGGTTAGTTCGCTATGGCAAGAGTCCGGTCTTTTTTTGAACATACCTCGTACACCCGTTCAGCCTCGCGGCCATACAGAAAAATCATATCTGCCTGCTGACGAAGTGGATATCCTGCCATTGTTAAACGGAATACCTTTCAGTTAACTCACTACTACACAAGTGAAACTTTGAGACAGACTAACCATTAATGAACACCAATGACAAATGTAAACAATTCTCCATGGCAACACAGCGCCATCTGGTTGGTTGTAAACTTCTGTTGATGGAATATACCAGAAACCGCTTGAACGTAAACTTTCATTAATAACCTCAAACTATAAAGATTTTCGGACATGTTTCTTGTTTTGGTTAAAGATACACCGCCTCAAAGTTTGTAAACGTATTTTTGATACACTCTGTACAGAGTATTTTTGAGCATTATATAGCATTTAAGTCGGCGAAGCTGTTAAGACATGCTAATTAATAAAAACCCCTGGTCCATCTCAATGCAGCGCCTGTCGATAATGTGTTTGATTATGGTAATTTGTGAAATAACCCGTTTAAGTGTTATTTAATACTATTGGCATGTAACTGAATGTCCATTTCTTATGGTACCGTCATAAAAAAAGTCCGTAGAGAGTTAAGTTGGGCGGCTGCGGTGGTCACGGATTCTTGGAAATCCTCGAAGAAATATTGGATTATCGAACATGAACGTGGCTTGACGTGTTGCTACCCCACCCTTCTGGAAATAACCTGGAGTAAGTTAATTTCAGAAATTCTTAAATAAAACATTGTGCGTAGCTCACTTAATACATCATGTAACATTGTATCAACTTTGTAGCCGATAGAACACGATAATAAGGCTGGGTGGACGCGAAGGGTCCTTGCCTATAGTAATTTGCAGTAGATTCTTCAGAGATAGGGATTGATTAGTAGTGATTTTATTATAAATTTTGGACTATTTCATTTTTAGAAGAAACTATGTTAATTCACTTGCAGTATTTGAATATGTACAAATATTACGGTTTTGAACGATTGATTATTCGTGATGAAAATAACTGATTTCAAGCGCTTTTACATGTCAACAATTACTGTATGAAAACGAATAGAAAGCGTAATCCATTGAAGGTTATGTATGCAGAAAGTACTGCAAAGCAACAGCTCCGCATCCACTTTATTAAATAAACTCGAACAAAGGGTGACGCGAATAAATAAACGAAATGAATATAAAACTGTGGAAAATCTCCAACTGCAGAAGACGTTTCGTTCTCTCGAAGACTGAAGAATGTTGAGGGCCAAAAGACGTTTTTGAGACAAAATGCTGACTTGCCAAGGCCGAATGTCGTCATCAAAGGTTTTTAAGGCTCCATTCCAAAAGAGCCTAGCCTTGTTAATATCGGAGAGTTTCTTTTGGTATCCTTCAATTCTTTTTTGGTTAGGAATTAAGAAAAGAATGGAAGTTTTATTTAATTCCAGAAATGCCGTGTTTGTTATTAGAATTTTTGTATTATTATTTCGATATAGTTTATTTAAAGTGGTAATCTAGTAATGGAGAGACTTCTCAGCGCTGTTATGTCCTTTTGGGGAGACAAGGGGGTTAATAAAGATCTGCGGTTCGATCAGAGGTGGCGGCCTTAATACGATAACGGCATTTTCGGCCATTAGCTTGAGCATTCGACTGAAGAAGTGATCAACAAATCCGAGACAAAAGGGTTAGATTTCATGGGAAACCCCTCCGTAAAGGCTTCTGGGAAAAGAGCCCGAAATTCCCAGTGTGGCACGCGCCTTTCTTTCAATGAGTCACGTGATTTAATAATAACGTTATTGTTGGGCGTCGGTGGTGGGTTCTGGCCCCAATAGTCATTTATCGAAGCCAGTCAATCTATCACATGTCACCGATCTGTGTCCTTTTCACTTGGTGCTAGTGTCGAGTAACGCCACCTGGTGCAACGACGGCGAATTAGTTCCCAACAAAGGGAACTCGCAACGCGCGCCTGCGCAATAACGCTTTGTTTTGTTATTCTCCGGGAAGATGAAAAAGAGAGAGAGAGAGAGAGAGAGAGGGAGAGGGAGGGAGGGTCCGTAATAAAAACCATTATTGCATTATTCTTTCTTCCTTTTTCCTTCTCCGATCCTTCTTCTACCTTTTTGAGTTGTTCTCTGTAGGGAGAAAGGAAATAGAACGCGTGTATATTCAGAAGAAACGTTTGTGTTTTGTTGCAAAGCGACTGTAAACGTCATTTTAAAAAGTAATAATCCTCTTTTCCACCCCATCCCTCATTCTTTGGACGTCTTGATTTCATTTTGGAATCGTGATTTATGGTTAAGGAAAGAATTATTTGAATTTCAAAAGGCCAATGTATTAGAGGATGATGATAAATGTAATCGTCATCATCTGCAATTCCGACTTTAATGAAGCTTCCTAGAATTTTAGTATTTGTATCAATTCGGTTAACGTTGCAAATAATAGGAAAGCTTTGTTAAAAATTATTGATAAAGAAGTATATTATAAATTAAGTTTCTAAATTTTTGAGCTTGTATAACGACATTCATAGGATATAAGGATAATTGGGGAAAACATTTTTTTTTATTAAAATTCTATTTACTATCCACTGCCTTTAAAAGATGTGTTAAGGATGGAAAATTCCTTAATTTTCTTCGTGTTTTTTTTTTTTTTTTTTAAACTTTCGTGGACAATGTTTCAATTCAATCGGTGACTTCTTTAGGGTGGGTTCGCCAAGGTCCCCATATTTACCAAATCTATTTTGTTATATTTATCGATTTATTTCCTGCGTACTTGTTATGAATTCCCGTTACAAACTCCCGAGAAACGTTCTCCGTACAATTGTGACGAGAGGCCGAGAACAATTTGCTTGGTCACCGATATTGATTTATTCTCCCTAGCCTCGCTTAAAAATATGATCCTTTGCAATGAATTCCCAAGAGTCAGCTTTGGAGGTGATTGACTTTAGGACTGGAATTTATTGGGATTCAACGAGAAACCGAAAGAACAACACATTTCATTTTTTTTTTCTATTTTGTTATTATGAAATGTAAATACGCGTACACAGTTTGCATAGAATATTGACGATTCCCTTAATAAGCGTTGCTGGATGTTGCTTATCACATGGAATTATAGTAACAGGATGTTCATAATGACATTGAAAATTCGTTATAAGGTAAGAATATGTTCAAAATATGAAAAAATATGCAAAAGACAAGTAAACAAAAATGCAAGCAGCACTAGACATATTTCTTTAATGCATTCCTCATGTTGTTGTTGCTAGGAAATATTTTGGCAAGTTTTGGCCTATGTTTAGCAACTTAGGATATTCTAGATTTCATTTTATTTTTTTTTTTTAATTTTACTCGAGAAATTGCCTCGAACTTTCTGTTTGTTGGATTGTTCTTTCACCAGTTGCAGTTAATATTTCTAGGATCCAGCGGCATTCCAACATGGATCAGTGATTTGACGAAGTGAACTACTATGAAGTTACAAATGCTATTAACTCTTAGGCAGATATAGTCGAATTTTTAATCCTTTTTTAAAATTAAGGGGGGAGGGGGTTATAAAGGGGGGTTTTCGAGCGTGAATGTTAACTGCAGAAAAATTTATGAAAAACGCCAATATTTATGACTCGTGAATAGTCGTTTCTTGAATTTCTTTACATACAAGTACCATAAAGCATCGTCTTTTTTTAAGTGTTTTTTAAAAAAACGGGAAAAATAGTGGGAGGAAGGAAAGGATTCCCATTTCTATTCTCACTGCAGTGAGCTTTTACCATGCAAATGCGCATTTAAATTTTATTTCTTTCGTTGGGGGAATAAAGCACAACCCTCCGAGCAGCTATCGAATGACGTGGATTAAAACGAAAGAAAAATGAAAGCGGCGCTTGTAACAAGTAATTCAGTTTAATAAATTAAGAGGCTTAAATGTACTCTTTTAAATCATGAGTAGCACCAAAGCTGTAAAATATAAAACTTTAAAATACTTAAAGAAATAATACATGTAACTTCAATAAATTAGGTGATCCTGTACAAGAAAGTAAATAGGAGTTGATAACATAACCTCCTTCTATATTAAGAAATAAATGAAATAAATGAAGACAATGTTAAGTTGACCAAAGTTGAGCAAATAAATTGAAAGTTCACGTAAAGTCCAAAAAGTTCAGGGTTAAAAATTTACTTCACGCTAGTTGTTGCGTTCTTGCAGAATTGTATAGATTTCTTCAAAATTGTCCAGGTTATTAAGCTGGAATTCTATTGTTGATTATGGGCCAATACATTCAAGGTGGTGAAGTACGCAGAACAAACAACCGGTGATGTTTTGAAGAACAAGTGATGGCAATTTTTTTTTTAATTTTCACGACGAAAATAAAAGTAACCAAAAAATCAAAAAGTTTGTGATTTTTAAGAATTGAGTTTTTAAATTGAAATAATAACATTTAAAGAAACATGATCGACTATGTAATCAGGAAGTTTATAAGTGGGTCGTTTTATTTGCGTCAAAAAAGGAATTTGCCTCTGTCGAGCTATAGGTGAATTTACGGTTAAATAACAGAAGCATTGACTATTCCTGTGAAGTTAACGTCTTTCGATGTACTTAATGAAAAGTGTTCGTTGAGGTAGTAGATCAGCCCTGAAACTGTCGTGGAATGCTCTGAATCCGTACCTCGTAAAATTTTGTAAAAGATCGGCTTGCCGGAAGTTTATTAACGTCAGGAAATCAATTTGTAGCGTTGTTTTGTAATCTTTTTTTTTCTCCCTTCAAATGTATATTATAGGAGAAGGTGGAGGGAGAAAAGTTAATCTCGTCATCGCCATTTGTTACTCAACGGCATTGTAATTCTCTCAGCAACAACTGCGAATGGGTAGAGAGAGACTCTCGGGGCGTTCGACCTTCGCCGACGCTCATCATTCACGAAGAGAAAATTAAACAAATGTTACATAAAAAGCAACAGCTTCAACTCTTGTGCAAAAGTCGTTCGTTTTCTTGTTGCTGCAACGACGGAGGAACTCCTTAATGTGACACCACAAACACTTTTCTTTTATTTGACAGAAATCTTGGAGGGAAAAAAGAGAGAGAGAGAGAGAGAGAGACAGCGAACGGAGCGACGACGACGATGCTAAAGGGGAAAGGAAGGAAAAAGAAGAGGAGGAAAGGAAAAGGGAAGGAGGGTAAATAAAAAAACAGGCTCCTGCGAATGGGTTAGGAAGGTAGGGGTAGGGAATGGGGAGGGAAGGGTATTTTGAGCACGTGACCTTGAGGAAACAGAAACATAAGTAAGGGATCCAGGGCTTTAAAAAATCGATGTCGCCGAAATCCGGACGACCGTAAAAAGGGAAGGAGGGAAGGAGAAGTGGGAGATGGGCCCGAACCTCATGTGACCGCGCTCGCTCCCGCGTGGAATCTTCCACTCGCGCTCGGGGGAAAGAGAGGCTGCCGCGCCGCTGCTCTGGATTGGCAATAAAAACGAAACGCGAGAGCGAGCGCGTTCCTCGGGACTTTTTGCATAAGAGGAACGCCACCATCGTCTCTGGAATTTTCGTTCCTCACTCTCTCTCTTTCCCACTTGTTTTCTGGGTCCACGAATCGGGAAGTCGCTCGTTCGTCGGTTCTAAAGACAGGCAGGCAGGATTTTGCCCTACATAGCCGTCCTGCGGATATATGCACCGTTACTGTAACAAGAAATTAATTTATTGGACGTAATTATTCGGTGATTTCATTTCCTTTCGATAGTCCATGTTTTAAAAGATGCATCCCATTTGAGATATGGTGAAAAGTAAAGGATTCGACTTGGCCAAGTGCCTTCTGTTTAGTCATTACAGATTGAAAAATCAGATAATTCATTCCATGCTTTGACAGCATTTCATGGAAAATAAGATCTTTATATAATCGGTGTGGTAATAGGAGATTGTACTGATATTTACGTAAAGATCGAACTAGATTTGACACTTTTAACAAGCTTACCAGATGTGAACGATTCCACTGTATAGTTTCTCTGTTTGAATGTCTCTTGATGAGACGCTCGTTGAGAAATGTTGAACACCTGAAGGAGATTTATGTTTTTGTAAAAGAAAAAAAAGAGCTGAGCGGAAACGAGAGCTCGAGGTGACTCTGCTCCGGAAATGAACGTTTTCAGGATAATTTGTAATCGATTACGCACAAAATTTTATACGCTCCCATAAAAACTTCACTCGTCACAGTAACAACGGAGAAACCGGGATACGTGAAAGATCAGGAGCGGCTTCTTTCTGTAATGTCCAATTAGCGTTGAATTTGCTTATTCCAATTTTTGTCGTTTTAAGTTGCGTTTCAGCGGAAATGTAATAATTACGTGAAATTTAAAACAAATATGAATCGGTTTGGTAATTGTTTTCTTTTAGATCATTTTCATCATTTAATATTCCAGAATCAAAAGCGTCTGTTGAATTACTGTCGGATAATAATACTAAATAAAATGGACTGAGTTTGTGGCGTAAGTAATTCGCTTCCTCTTCCTGTACATTATTTCCTTAATCAATTTAGATGGCGCCTTTCTTTTGCTGGAATGAAGGAAATCATCATTTCGAGTACGACTTTTCCAATTACGGTATTTCGTTTTCCATTCCGTTTGCGGGCGACACTGTCGTAAAGGAATAGAAGCTGAGCAATGGCAAAATTCTTTGTATATTATAAGAAGTCTCGAAGAGGAGGTGTGGATAATATGTCGATGGAAAAAAAAGATAGCTAGAAGGGACGCAGATGCTAAGAAAAGGAGACGGAGGTGACTTGAGCGGGCGGCTTCGCTTGTTTGGTAGCTTTTAATGAGTCGCAAACGAAAACGAACGAACGGTCAGCGCCAACACTTAAAGCGGTAGATGGAAGGAGGAGAGACGACTCGTCGGCCAATCATTTCTTTCCCTTATGGGGGTTATTTCTTTTTTAACGAGATTACTTGAATGTCGCCTGTCGCCTCTTAATGAATTTCTTGTTCCGTTGTGGCTTACAACGAAACCTGAAGGAATGCGAGGTTGACCCCGCGCGCTTAGGAAACAACATTGATCTTAGCCAAAAGAAGAGACCCAGGTTCATCACGGTGGCTTAAGTTCCCTCTGCCTTTTCAAACCCTCCCCACTCTCCTTCTTCATGCTTTCGACCCCCCTCCCTCGACGACTCCACCGTCGTCACGCAGTTGAATGCCATCCTCTTTCCGCAGGGGGTTGCTCGCGGTAATTGGAAGATACTCGAGACTTCTCCCGACTGACGTATCACAGCTGATTTTACTGCTCGTTTTCGCTTATAAAACAGGTTCCAAGGTTTTTAACGTTGCAAAAATGAGAGAGAGAGAGAGAAGGACAAGAAGAAGAAGAGACGAGAGGGGGTTAGATTTGTATTCAGGTTTTGTGAACCATTTATTATTTGATTATTTACATAATTGCCGGTTCCAGAACCCCTTTTGAGGGCTAATACCGTATTATTTTATATGGCTTGCTGGTCATCTTTATTAATTAGAAAATGGGAGAGGTTTTTATATTTTTTAAAATTTATGTATGCGTGCGTTTCATTTATTCTCTGTCGGATCGACGTTGAATTCAAATGAGAATGAAATCTCGCAATCGTGTCAATCACTCCGGGTTTGGTTGACCAAATCGGTTTCGCATTGCTGTCAATTGCATTTTAGATGATCGGAAACGATATTTATTTGCAATTAAAATTTAAACAGAAAAATGAAAACGCTCGTTAAAGACAACCCATAGTAACAAACTCAGTTTTATAATTACTTTTCAACATCGCCAGTTTTAATTATCAAATGATAAATTATTGACGACTCTCTATTTGATTGTCTTGCATTTGACCTTCTCAGTTTGAGTTGTTAAATTTCATTTTATATTGTGTTTTTTTTTCATGATTACATTTTGTGTCCGCCTTGTTTGCTTTTCAACGACATGCCGTTCCCCTTTCTGTAAAAGATTTGCTTAACATCTTGTTTATAGTTCCTTTCATAAAAGCACTTTTTATAATTAATGTTTGATGATGAAAGCATAGACTGAATTATCTCTTAACGACTTGTGGAAGGGAAATGATATACAGAAGTAATTACGAAGACGAAATGCTAGACGACTTGCCGCAGGCAGTGGCCATCCCTTGCTTATCTCTATTGTCTTAATATGGAAAACAAAAATTGAAAATTTTTTATTGCTATATAAACAGGTGTCTACAAAACCCAATGTGCGACATGTGGTGCTGTTATTACGCGCAAGCGCTTAGAAGTTTCCAGAAAATAATTAAGGAATACGTTTCTTGCGTTAAAAATGTTAAACTAAGTAAATTCAGTTTCGCCGACCATGTCATTAACCTTGGCCATAAGAATGACACGAAATTATGGAATTCCAAAGACCGAAACTTGTTCAATTTCTCAGAATCTATGGAATTCGTCAATTAAAAAAAATCTAGGGGAAAAAATGATTAATTAGTTAAAAATAAATCTGGCCCTATGCTGCTGAGTTATTGATTGGCTAATTTAGTTCTTGTTTCTTGTATTTTTGGTCCCCTTGTGTTCATTGATTAAATATATTTGTTTTGTAATTTTCTTACTTATTTCTGTAAGTTCATTTAAACTTGTACTCTTATTGTAAAACTTTATTGGTTATTTAAAATACCATTTTGATGGTAATCGTTTTCTGTATTCCTTGATACAGCTGATGAAGGATGCATAGCTCCCTAAATGTACATCTGTGAGCTTGGATTAAAATTTTTTAATGTGGAATTGTGGTTTCTTTATTATACCAGTTTATATCTAATTATCTCACAGTTTAGCTCCTTATCTCATGTATGGCCTTGTGCTGTGTGTTTACAAATGTTATTCGACAAACAAAAGCACAACTGGAAACTTGCCTCTTTCTAAAGGTGTAGATTACGTCAATAGTAGGTGATGACGTCTAACACTCCTTTCACACTACACGGTTTTGACCGTACGGCAAAAAATCGAACGGCGACATTCCTTTAGTGAAGTGAAGAAGAGTATTGCCCCTTTCACATTACACGGCGACGGCGAAATGCCGTCACCGTGCCGTATAGCAGCCGTCCACTACCACTGCAGCCCACGGCGCCCGGACGGTTGGTGTGGACTCAGTGGTGTACGTGATTAAATGAACGCTTTCACATTAGACGGTTGTAAATCGTACGGTCAGTTGCTCTCGAGCCACTGTAGTTGCAGTTTCGGTATTTAATATAGTTGTTTAAATAATGGAAGGTATTGATGAAGAAGTTTTGATTACCCTTGTGGAAGCTAGACCTGTGCTATGGGACAAATTTCTTTAACTTGTTTACGATTCATTATAAGCACACCACTCAACCACAAACCTGAGCTCGTGATGGGAAAAAAGCAATGCATTCGTATTTTCGCCGTTCGATTTTTTGCCGTACGGTCAAAACCGTGTAGTGTGAACATGTTGCCCATTCGGATTTTCGCCGTTCGATTTTTTGCAACTTGTAACTTTTGATAACATTTCTCTATATGCCGCTTATCTTACAGTACAGATTCTGGAGAAAATTGTCGATTAACTTTGGTTTAATACAAACATATTTATGATTTGAAACTAATTTTAATTTTTTTTATATATCGCAATTCGTTAGAAGAATGCCATTCTTGAAACACAAGCTTTCCTGAACATCTAATTTTGACGTGGATTTTATTTATTTCTACACACATTTCGTCTGTCAAAAACTGAGTGTCAAGATCCTACGATGTCGAAAATATAGACACACGTTTTATACTGTTTTATAAATAAGGTATCTTTCAGTCGATTATGTCAATTTGCATTTTACAAATACTTGTCTGAAAAATCAGAAAACAAGGTCAGAAAGCAATTCATTACTGTTTTGATACTTCATGCGATGTCACTTATGTCATTGATTGATGCAGGGAATTTCTTGGTTCTCTCCTGAAATAAACTAAATATTTTACACATTGCGTAAGATAACAAAATACTCAAACGTGTTTCAAATTCCTTTACTTGTATATTGTGCTTTTCTATAGCACACATAAAGTGCTTATATTTTCAACACTGTATGATCTGGCACCCAATGTTTGGTAGGTGAAGTGGGATTCTGGTTTCATCCACCAATTTTATTCAAGGCATCCTGTCAGAGCCTACTCTGGTTTTATGGTAATTCATTCATCTAATAATAAGTTGGAAATATATGTCTATTTAGATAGTGACCAATCTTATAATTCTTTTAAATAATGATATAAGTTGGCAACTAGTATTCAGACGCAGACTTCAGTATTACTGCTCCTTTAGAAGTCAGTCTGATAATACGTTACGTGAAGGATGACTAAAGAAAAATAATATCCTCATATACAGGATGTATCATAAAGGATACAACCATGCAGTGAAGAATGTAGAATTTATGATCAGGAAAATGCTGCTACAGAAATTATTTCCAACATTGGCTGTAAAGGCTGTGAAATTTCTTTCTGTTTATGTGATTTGTTAAAATTCCAGCAACACTATCGCGTTCTTTATGAAACCCCTGTAATTATCGTAATACAGTCACTGTGGTTTATTCATTAATATAATAATGACGACATTGTAACATTAATGGCCTCTACTACTGTCGTTTTGTTTATTTTTACTGCTGCCCAAAAATGTTTGTCTTCGTCGTTGGCCCCCCCCCCCCCGCTAGCTTTCTAAACGAAGCCATTTTTAGCATCAAGTAAAATTTCCACGTTTCAATTTAAAATATTGAATTTGGTTTGAGTTTATTTTCATTTGTGTATACGTCTTCGTTCCAGAATAATATGAAATTATATTAATGTTTTCTTCTAGCAACATTGGTCTAATCAACTTAAAAACGAGCAATTTTGTGATGGAAAAATTTTATTTCTTTGGTGGGTTAGTATTCGAAATGCTATCGATCGACGGCCGTCCCTTCTCCTCCTCCTTCCCCTCCTCCTCCTCCTCGGTGCCGCCGCCTTCGCTAACTAACCCACCCGAGAGGGAAAAGGGCCTTAAAGTTAGGCTTCCAGATAACCCAATTTTGGAAATTTTGTAGCTGAAGTAGTAGCAGCAGCGGCAGCAATAGTAGTAGTTGCTGTTCTGGGTGATTATGCTTGTTGTTGGGGATAGCGAATATACGTGTAGTGTTTATAAGAATTAGTGAAGTTATAGATAATTTTAATAAAAGGTTTTTCCCTTTTATTCTAAGGTTGAATCTCGTGAGACGAATGAAGGCTGTTAAACAGCATTTCTTGAGCTGTAAAATAACCATATTAGCAATTTCAGTATTTAGGAGATTTATTTAGCTGTAAGGCCGAAACTTGTAAGGAGGAGAAATGAAATAGAAATAAGATTTCGTTGCGTTATATTTTCGCTCTGCATATCACGATTAAATATATTTTCAAAACGAGAGAAAAAATAAGTTCCATAAATAATGGGGGTGGGAGGGAAGATGGGAGAAGTGCCGCCTATGAAGGAGAGATTTCATTTCACATTCGCTTCGCATTTAAGAACTTTTCTGCCATCATGCGTGGGTGTTATTTTCATCTCTCTCGTTCTCCACTTGGCGGCGGCAGTGCACAATTTCCCAGAGTGCATTTGTAGTTGAGCAAAAGACAATCACAATCTGCCTCAACAGCTACCCGCTCCAATTTAAATAAAAGCCTAAAAGTGGGAGCTTTGTTGAAAGCAATTTTCTTTAGTGGGAGGAAAAGAAAAACTTCAAAAAGAACGGGAAAAAAGAGAGAGAAAGGGAACGAACGAAGGAAGGAAAGAAAGAAGGAACGAACGAGACAAGCGAGAGAGAGAGAGAGACGAACCAAGGGATTAAATCCTATTCGATTACCGCACTTAGCCTTCATAGGTTGATGAAGAATAGAGTCCGGATACCATTTTCTCCATATATATCTACGACATGTTTAATTTAATAGTTGAACATTCCCCCACCCCCACCCCCCTATCGGAAGGGAAAAAATAAAATAAAAGTGCCTTCACGAATCCTTCAATAGGAATGAAGAGAAAAGGAAGAGCGAGTTAGAAAAATTGAAATCGACACGCGTGTTGTGGGTATTTGTTTTCCCTCTTTTCTTTATTAATCTGAATCTTACGGACATTTATGTGTTATGCGTGCTTTTTACATTTTGTATGTTATTAGTTAGCCCTTTACACGCGTTTACTACCATGGGATCTGTTTGAAAATATAAGCTTTGAGAATTTAAAAAAAAATAAAAAGCGCGCTCTGCTCGTCCGTGACGAGTGAAAATTTCAACCTGTCGGGTAAAAACTTGCTGCGTGTTGTTTTGGTGAATTGAAATAGCAAGAGAAAATTTCCAAGCAATTTGTAGCTGACGAATGTTTTTGTTTCAGTATCGAGCCAGTGTGAAATTTTGCAAGATGATATATAACCCTATAGTATTGTAAGTCAAAATTCTAATTGATATCAAACTCCCGCTATTGAATTTTTTTTATATGCATAAAACGTTTTTGATTAAGACTTATGCCCATCACTAAAATATATATTATGATTTAGTAAAGTTTAATAGATTTGGTACTCTAAGCATGAAATGATTTTTATTGAAAATAAAACTAAAAATTTTGCGACTTACAATTAAGACACAGCTTTCTCTCACAAAATTCTTGGTGCGATATTTGATGGTTTTAAATTAGATACCGAAAATCTTTTATTTCCGTTAAACCGTCTCCGACTTTTTGGTAAGGATTTTGAGGAATATTCCTAAGCAGAAGAAAACTTGTTATTATTATCAAAAGCCTATTCATTACCAATTATCGAAGTACAGGAATTAAGACTTCCAGCGCTTCAAGATCATTAAAGTTGTAACTTGAAAAGAATTATGTAGACCATTGATTGAACAATCTATCCGCTACATTTTATGTCTTCATAGTTGGCCAATTCGGAAATCCAAAAATCTACACAAAAATATTGATTGAAGCCACTAAAAATTTTAAGTAGCTTTTTAGGTACATGCGCATCTTTTATAAAACGGAATATGCTCCAATGCACGGAGTGAGATTGTTATAATAAACCTGTTGATAGCATTATCTACGATTATCTGATGAATCAACAACTCGTTGATGATTGATTTTTTAATTTCTAAATTTTAACAGGACAGAAAATCAAAATAAGTATTTATTATTATACAAGTTGGTTTACAGTGATACAAACAACCATTTCCTGTTTCGAAACCATGTATGAAAAACAAAATCTCGCTCATTTACATGCATATTTACAGCGCATGTAGAAGATGATGGTAAGCCGATATGACGGAAGTTTTGAAAGAGATAAGCGAAGTTTTGGGAAATCTTGTTCTAAGACCTTGACTAAGGGTAAGAGGTGGCCAGATGATTTAACGATCAATGCTGAAAAGGGCCAGACGCATTCCATGAAAGGTAGGGACGCGAAAGTTTTTTGGGTATTTTTCCATTTTGGGAACTTAAATTCAAGGGATGCGTATGTCGAACGGAGATGCTAATTAACTTTGGGACATCACATTTTGAACTTCACACTTGGGTTTCTGAGGCTTTTTCATTAATATTTGTGATAATTAATAAAAATATATTTGTATTATAAATATTTAATAGTTTGAACAGAATATCTAATCTCAAACATCTATGAGAAAATAAATCATCATTTTTGTAAGAGAGAAGGTGACAAAAAGTAACATTTTTTTTTACTACTACATAATTTAAAGAGAAAATAAACATGCAGGTGAATGTAGCTTAACTGAATAAGTTTCTTTTTAACTAAAAGAAAATATCATGGTTCGGCAATATAACATGTAGCCTAATTATACAAAAGCCAAGTTTGGTACTCTACGCATTGGAAATGATTAGGGCAGAAAGGCTTAATCATTATTAATGACAATCACTTTCTCGCACCCCCAAGAATGTGTTCTCGCACCCAGGTTGGGAACCTGCTCTTTAGTAAGGAGCAAAACTTATTTTTCAGTCTTTTATCTTTCCACAAGGGATAGATCTAATATTTTTTGTTATATTGACTTAGCATTCAGTTCTGAGGAACTTCAAGAAATTCACTTTTTTCTGCAAGATAGGTACCTGAGTTCAAACTCTTAAAAAAAAAAAAGGTTTTCGATTATTGCTTCTACTTTGCTTCCACTTTGGATCTGCGAGTGACCAGAACCATTGTTGTTCGCATAGTCAAATAGGTCACCATAACTTCACGCATTGGCCCGTATGTTAAAGCTCTCCTACAGTCCATCTCATGCGGACCTTCTTTCAATGTCCTTATTATTTTTGTGCTTTGACAAGGGATAGTCTCTATCTGAAATACCGTTTGTTTGTTTTTTCTGGATTTGATCACTCTATGTGCAGTTCATGTTCCCCAGGGCATTTGTATCTTGATTTTCTGCAGTACATTCGTTATATAGTTCCCCTCAGCTAACAAAAAACTGAATTTACTTAGAATAGAACTGATAAAATATATTTTCCATCGATTTTCATTTGTCAATATGAAGACAAAACCCGCAGGTAAAAAAAAGTCCACACTCTAAAATATTCAGTAAATTTCCGGATAACTCGATAAAATTATGAACTAAATTATTTAAAAAATGATATAAAAATTAAGGCTTCGTTTGTGGGTTCGTCCGCTTTGTACTTGTCGTGTGGAGGATTATATACTTGAGAGTTTGGTTTTAGGGATTTGTCCTCTTTTGCACCTTTAACTGTGGGCTCTTGGCCGGTTCCCCTTTGAAGACCTAAAAGTGCAGTTCTAGTGTTAAGAAAATATTTAAAAGGTGTTATGCTTTTGGTTATTTCCAAGGGACATTTTGCTCCATGTTGCATCGCAACGATTCTGATGTAAATTCGGCAAGTTGGTGCTAGAAATTGAGATGTAAAAGTTTGTAAATTATTTTATAAAACTTCTTACCATTTTCTTCTTGGCGATCAGTTGTCAATGAGAACCAAAAGGAATGTGCAAATGACTGTCTCTTGGCAGTTTCACTTTTATTTGCTCATGTTATTCCCTCCCCTTCTTCATACATCATTCATTCAAGCATTGGGCGTTTCAAACGATTACAATGTTAGGATCCCCACAGACAACGAATAATGAGGGTGTCTCACTTTCTTTTTATATACTTTTGTATAATAGCTAGGTACAAAAGTTAATTCAAAATTACAATTTGATTTTTTGAAATTTAGCTAAGAAATTACTTGTTTCTTGCTTCTGCTACTCCTTGCTCAGAGTTCGTTACAAAGAGTTATCATTTTATTTTTTACAAGATCTTGGAGACTTTGATTTATTTATGGCATGTTCCGATCCAGCCTAGAAGAGAAAACGGGTTAATCACGTTTCGAGAGTGTTATTTATCTCCATTTTGCGTTTTTGTAATTTTATTTGAAAACAGATTCATACAAAACAAGGATTGGCGCGAATAAATTACCTGGGCGCACATTTTTCATTAAAAATTTTTTCTCGCTGTCAAGAGGTCAGGGTACGACATATTCGTTTGAATTTTGTTGGAAATTTCTTGCACTATCGATTTCACGCTCCTTCAAATGTACTAGCTTTAGACATTATGGACCGTTAAAAGGACTTGAGGGGGTTGATATAAAATGGTCGGTAGGGAAAGGCGGCAGCGGCGGTTCCGGTGGGATGATGATGCGCCAAGGGGTGGGGGATGGATGAGATTAAATACAGAGAGGGAAAATGGGGAGGGGGTTAAAATCGTTTTCTTGATTTGTCGTTTCTTCTCCCCCTCTTTGCTTGACCCTTGACCCCTCACAATGACCTCGTTGCAAGGTCACCGATGCCTGGGGCCCCTGTACGTGCCAGCCGATAAAAACCAACCGCGGCTGGTCACGCTTCACGAGAGCCCAGAAGCAAAATGATTCCCGTCCGCATTGTTGTAGCGGGGCCCAGTCAATCACGTGGGAGCGTCGCTGAAAATTAAGTTAAAGACGTACAAAGTGTTATCGGTTTTTAAACCTTAAGATGTCGAATGACCTCCTTCTCCTCCTCCTTTTGTCGAAATGGCGGGCGAGAGAGAAAGAGAGAAGAGAATAAAAAAAAAAAAAAAAAAAGAAACGAGCCAGCCGGTGGTGGAAGTTATAATACTTGTAGATGGTGGAAGATAACACGCGTGTAAATGAAAAGGTGAAGAAAAAAATTCTGGGATTTTTATGAGTGTTTCCAGGCCATTCACCTCGTGAATTCACTGACCTATTCTACTTGTATGCAGCTGAACGAATGCACACACGTAAAAGTTCCTTGCTAAAATGGCTGAGTTTTGGCTCTGGTTGTTTCTTTTTTGAAAGGTCTGCATGGTAAAATTGAAGAGTGCGTTTTGTAATTGTTCTTGGTTATTTATCGCGTTTTAAGAGTAGAGTCTCACTCGAAAACGACACGAATTCTTGGTCATGAGCGAAACTGGCGATGTTTATGCTTATCTTTTTATGAGATTTCGAAAGTTATTAATCTTGATTGTCCTAGAAATACTATACGCTAAGGCCGAATTTTGAATAAAAGCCTAGCACATTACTGATAGGTAATAAGATAATTTTCACCCCCAACTCGCTTTCATCTGATGATGGTCCCTAAATTTTCAATTAGGCCTGGAGAAAAAGCAAACCAAAGCGGCCTTGGCCTTATTGCACCTGCGCCAATTTGATAATCCAAACTAATCTGCTAAGGAAAAGGTTAATTTCGGGTTAATGTCATCGAGCTGGTATCATGAAGCCGGCGCCCCCCGGGGGGGAAAAGAAGTTTTTCGTAAGTATCAAAAAAAAGAAAGAAAAAACAGGTTTGGAAGGTTGGTTCTTAATTTTTCCTTTTTTTTTTAATGGTTGAAAGAAAATTAATTATTCTCAAAAGCTTAATGCGTGTAACGATCGTTAAGAGCTTTTTTATACAATGTCACTAAGGAGATGAACAATTTTGGACGATTATTTGTTTTAAAAAAAACACAAAAAAAAATAGCGGGCGGAGATGCTATTTATTGCCGAAACCAAAGGGTTAAATCTCCCCAGTACATGCGTCATCGATGACGTCACCAGAACGAGTCGTAGTGGTAGGGTTATGTTCGTGCGCCAGTTCTTACGTTGGTGTTGTCGTCGACGCTTCTTCCCTCAGCCTCAAGGAGAGCGAAAGAGAGAGTTCCTCGTCTCCGAAGAATGTGATTTGGATTTTATTCCTCTAAAATGATGACAGATGTCAAGGGCGGAAACAAAGCGGTGTGTCTTGGAGAGGGAGGAGGAGGAACCCACTCGTACGCTTCCCATTGAAAACGTCGGTGAAAATCGGAGGAGTGGGTAAAAAAAAAAAAAAAAAGACGAAGTGAGAAATGGGCCAGGGAAGAACCCGAGTGTTTATGCTCGCCAACAATCCCACCACCTCACCCACATATCTCCCCCCTCCTTCTTTTCTGATAACGGGGCGACAAGAAGTAGGTAATGAACTGCATTGAACCCCAGCGCCACCGCACGACACTCAGGCGAACGATGCTCCACTTGTTACGATGTTACACACACACACACACACACACACACACACACACACACACACACACAGTGCTATCGTCAAGGTGATCATCCAGCGATCGTACTCGAACCCCCTCCATCACGACCCCCACCTCCGTCGTGCGATGATAAATGTTGTCGCTGGAAGCAGTGGAAAACGTAGAGGAGGAAAAACGCAATGAATGGAACGGAATGAAGGAACGAGAGAACGAGCTCGGGAAATCTTAACCCTTTCTTTCCGTTCTCCTCTATTTAGTCTCAGTCTCCTTCCTGCCTTCCTCCTCTTTTCTTTCTCTATCTCTCTCTTTCCCCCCGATCCTTTCTATAATGAATCGCTCCGTTTCTAACAAGGCAAGTGGTTAAAAAAAGGACCCCATGAAACACGTCCTAATTAATCCCCAGTAGCCCTAATTAAACCCTCGAAATAATAAAAGGAAGAAGAAGAAAATAGCCATCTTTCATATAATGAACTATTGATTGTAGGGTCTTTTTTTTCCCCACTCCCTTCCGCGTGAGCCATTTTATTGATGAATTCTGGGGAAAAGACATTGAAAGACTGTTTTTGTTAGGATGATGAAATGCTGTCTATGATTTTATTTTAGGAATAATTTTGTACGCTCCGCACCCTATGTCCCTTAGGTACCACTTAATGAAGGTTCTTCTTAAGGCCAAAATTAAAGAAATCGGGCTGCGTGATTGTTTTTATTTCCTGTCTTTATGAACAATTTCCTTCTTTGAGCGCATGAAAATGACTTCGTATAAAGTTCATATTAACAAAACAAGCATCCATCCAGAAAATCTTCGTTCCTGCCACCACTTGACAATGCTGCTTCAAATCATTGCGGCTTTTTGTTTGATATATTGATTTGCTAACAATCGGAGAGAGGCCAAAGATATTGGATGTTCCTGAGATGCTGACAAGTGTTTCGTTCCAGAATAAGACGATTGACATTGCTGCTTCCGGATCAACCTGTTAGGTGTTGCTATATCGCCTAACAGTATAACGTAACAGTATAGTGCATCTGATCGTGGTTGAGGACTTGATAATCTCTTCACACTTTTCGCGAAAGGGGGGGGGGGGGACAGAGTAGTCGCTATTAAATAAACGCTTGAGGTGCTTGATGCTCTAGGCAAAGGCGCCCTAACCGTGACGGTGTGCTCTCAAAATCCTAAACAAGCAACCAGAAAATCTTTCTTTGGCTCATTGCCAAGTTATTTGTAGAGAAGGCACGCCCAAAAATGCATATAAGGAATTCTGATATTATACGGGGCTTCTATGTAAGTCAGCGATTTACTTGTCATGTAGTTGCCGCTTTCAAAATAAATTTACCTTTTTCAAAGAGGGATTGGGGAAAATACGTGTTTTGTCGATAAACCCAGAGTAAAATCAGGAAGAATTCACGGCCCCTAATCTGACAATATAACGATTATCTTCTTGCCTTCCAACATATGGCTATTTCAGGTAACGATCATAGCCTCTTCTAACGCTTATTGTTTATGCCACTTTCCCATAAGCTATCAGTGATACCCGGGATGATGTAATGAATTTAAGGGAGTTGGGATGAAGTGGAACGATCAAACCTGAAAGGCGTGTGGTCTAAATTTCGCAGGCTTTTCAGGATTTTGCGTTTGATGACTTCGTCGAAGCAAGACGTAGTTGATATTAGAAGCAATGAACTACAGTTAAACATCACAGAGTTATTCGATACACAATCCGAAGTATAGGCAATGAGAATCTCGTGCAACTGGGGCATCGTTGATAATTATAACTTGAAGAATAAAAGGGGGATCTAGAAACCCGAGAACCCAACAGTTTTGAAGAAGTAGTTAATTGAGGCTCTTCGTCTCATTGAAGACAGGGATGGCGAAGTTAAAGACGCAAGTTAAATTTTGCGGGAGAATTTTGCTCAAAACTCTCTTGGATGCTTATTTCGAGAAATTGATTTAAAAAACAAACATTCTATTTCCAGTATCTGTTTCATCCTTTCCATCATCAAGTCCATCATCTTCCCCATCTTCTCTTTTGAATTAACTAACCTAACTTCAACTAATTAACTCGCATCTTGTAATGCATTAGAACAGTTATGGCCAATAGGCGGCCCGGGAGCGCAAGGTCATCTCGTGTGGCCCTCCTAAAGATAGGTGTTAACAGTTTTTAAATTTGATTGAGCGGAGTAGGGTGTCATGAGTGAACTTATCATGTGAAACTTCGGCCCTCGCCCATGGAAAGTTCTATGATGAGGTGCCATAGTTTAAAGAAGTTAGCCATCACTACATTAGAAGATAAGATTCATATCATCGTATTAGTAATCAGTAATATGAAACTTATATAACCATTCCGATTTATGTACAAATTTCACTTACAAAATTAGAACGGAACTCGTTCGAGCCCGTGGGCTGCATGTAATTCGTTCAGAGAAATACTTTGCTAAATTTTCTGAGTGGATCTTAGTTTCAAATCATATTTCGTGGAGCGCAATTGAAAATGTTTGTATGATCAATCTGTTTAAAGCTTTAATAGAATTGTTTTCAAAATTGAAAGTTTTGTAAAACCTTCACAAAGGTACGTACTATATATACATATACTATATATATATATGCACATTTTTTTTTTTTTTTTTTGCTGTTCATTCAATTATTCAGAGCATTTGTCGAATGAAATGACGGACACGTATCATCGCTTCATAAACGAAATACTTTTAAAATAATACATTTAAAATGCTTCCAAAAATTAGATAATATGAATTCTTATCAAGATTTTGTGTACTACCGTGTTTAATTTTTAGAAACGCATAATTACAAAAACTACACTTGCGTATCGCGTTGATCATTCATTGCATTAGTGTTCCTTGGCTCGACAGTGATCGCCATTAGCAACATTAGTACCGTATCACTTCAATGATCATATTTGTATTTACAATGTAAAGAGAAAGAAAACATTACATTTGTATTTTTCAAACTTTACACTTTTTGAGGTATATGATTTCAAGTAATTGCCGATACACTTGCGTTAGTTAGTCTAAATTCCAGAAGCCCAAAGGTGAGTGGGGAAAAGAAGATTTATGACAGGGCCCTTTATGTGGAATGATTGATCACATTAAGTCTACACACCCGTGAATAACAGAAATTTTTTAAAAAAGTTATTTTTAATATCGCCACTTAGCTATATTTCTATATTGAAACATAATGATCCGATTTGGCTTTGTCTACTTAACATTCCCCATCCCTTCTCGTAATTTTGTAACGCTAACTAGAGTCACTATTGTTAGCGGTACTGGAGAAAGAGAGAGATCAATATCTCCGCAGGAATGTTCGTACAAATGCCCTTTTCACTCGTTCGATTTTGTCGAGCGCCCTCCCCGTCTAGTCCTTTTTTTTTTTTCCTTTTTGCCCACAACCGAAAATCTGTCAGGGGATTGAGAAAACCTAGATGGTTGCTTGTTTTGTAAAATCCCCGCTAATCTCTCCGTCTTTGTCGAACGTGTTTTAACAACTTCGGTGGCGACATTGTAGAGAGACGGCGTTGTTAACCACTCTCGGACACAGAATGTTGTCTCAAGATCGCTTAATGATGGCAACAGTTCGTTTAATTGTTTCCAAGATAAGGTTTTGGGTAATTGTTTGACGGCCACTCTCTTCTACCACCCTCTTTTCTCCCTTCACTTTTTATTATAACGAAGCAAATTCTGCTTTGATTCTAAAAAAATTTTCTAACGTCTTCAGCTTGGAGCGGTTAAAAGCCCATGGAAACGTTTTTACCATTTGACACTTTGTCTGGATAACATCACCGAGATTCGCGATTTACGATATGTCAACGTTAAAGTGCATTACGGTTCATTCATAAATTAAGTGACGCTGTGTTTTCGACTTTTTGACCCTCTTCTACTTAGTGTCCGTCACGAAATCCGGGAAACACCCTCCCTCTTCAAAAAAAAAAAAAAAAAAAAAATATTGTGAAGAACCTTAAACGACTATATCTTACTACCACCATCTTAAATATGGTGTCTTAACTTGTTTGTAGTATTTGCAATGGAAAAAGAAAACTATATGTGTGCGTTAAAAAGAAAATGTAATCAACCTATTTTTATTACGTTGAAATTTTATCTAGAAAATATTTTTATATTTATCGATCTATGAAAAAGAAATTCTCAAAAGTAAAGCCTCACGAAATGCTTACAAAACAAGTCTCTAGCTAATTTGCCAAGCTTTCATTGAACAGTTTAAGAAATGCCGACGAACGTAGTTGTTTTTCTTGTTCGGCTACCAAATATTGGACGGTTAATGAACATTCGAGAGCCGTTTATCATATTTCGCGACCACACTTTCAGGTGTGCTTTAGTCTTTTGAAGTGATCTACAACTTGTGCAACGATAATTCATACTAACAGAAAATCAATGAAATTGTTTCCAGCGCCTAAAATAAAAACCTCTTCTCCCTTCGTTGGCATTCTCGCCTTTCCTTTACGATATAGCATTTTTTTGGGTTTGTTTTGTTTTTGTATTTGTTTTTAATATTTTTATTTCTTGTGACTTTCCAGGAAATAAAGCACAAAAATATTGAATTCCTGATTAATATAATATATTGATAAAAATTATTTCACTTATACTTGAAGTTATACTTTAATAATAAATATGACTGCGCTTTAAAAGCAAAAACTCCGAAAACAATTACATTAACATCATCGATTTGTTGGAAAGCTGTAGCGCTTTAATATTTTTATACTTTTAATAATTTTTTTAAAATTGTTAGTAAATTTTTCTGTGCGCATAAATACTAATTATAACCAGATAATCAGCTTACGTGAATAAATTCCGTTATAATGGCTTAATTAATTTATAACTCGTTAGAAGTGACAGAGAAATATTCCAGAGTGACTCAGCGGATTGGTCTGTGCAAGCGTTCGTTGGTTGCCTCGGTTGCATACATAAAAATTGATTGGCAAAGTTGTCAACTTTCCCTAATCAAATGACATCTAAATTAGAAGAACCCGATTGGAACAACGCGGAAATGAGAACTGGAGAGAAGACGATAATAGATAATTAATCGTTTTGTTTAATTTCTTGGAAATTTATTTTCGGACTGGCTTGATGCGGATGCTTCTGAAGGGTATATGCTTGCTGAATAGAAGAGAACTTCATCTGATATTTCAAATCAATTTTGTATTTGATGTGTAGTGGTAGGTTTGTTCCAAGAATTTGATAATGAACATCTAAAAGCTGCCTTTAACAACCAGCGTTGGGCATCTTTGCTGATGAATTTTCTAACTGAATGGTAATGTCGTTAGCTTAAACGAAAACTGTCAAAGGTTACCTTCATCACAATGAACCAGAGGATTCAATCTGGGAACTTTGTGTCACAAGGCGCTAGTCTAATTCTTGCCAAATATCGAATGGGGCAGTATATCCATATCGAATGGCAACAGCAATTCGGGCAGAATAGATGGTAACGTCTTTCGCATACTTTCACAGAGAAAAATTCACAGGGAGTAAAGTGAAGTGACATAGGTGGCCATTCGTTAGCAATTTGCAATAATAAATGACCTAGGCCGAGCATAACAACGCATGCGCATCAAGAATAGATATATAAACATTTAGAATTATCCTGTACTTGTTTGACACAACTGTTTCGTGTAAAGATGATCTTTTTTACTATTTTTTATCCCCCGCCCCCAACTGAAGCATTTTTAAATGTATGAAAACTTTTTGAATGTCATTTAATATCCATTTTACAAATTTCATAGTCCTTGAAATTTTGTTGCAGAATTAGTAGAATTTCATCGTTATTCATTATTTGATTAATCACTGCGGCTCTCTTCGTCGCACTTGATCAGTTTCTGTTAAATTTTGGGAAAATGCATCTTATTACAATTACATAACAGGAGAAAATGTCATTTTTGTTGTATATCATTGCTATTGAAAATATTGTTGTTCATGCTGTAACAGTCATTTAAATTTTTCTTGAGTATTATGACATACCGAAGAATTAAAAGAGCATTCAAATTCCTATTGCTTCGTCTGACCTTTTTCTTAACTTTTGTGATTAGGCCTGTATATTTTTTACCCATAATCTTGTGAATTTGTAACTAAATTGTCAATATCTTTCTATCCTCTCCTCTGGATAACTCGATTCCGACCATAAACATACGTTTATAACTTTAGATAAATCAGATGACGAAAGTTTCTTATTGTAACAAACACTTCTGTATGTTTTTCAGAAGCAAGACTGGTTTTTATATAAAAGTTTGATAAGCTGCAGGTTATGGCCTCATAAACTACAGACCTTGGCAAAAGGAGGGAATTCACAAGATCTGAAGCACTTTAGCTTAGGACGACTCAAGGCTTCAATCTGGTCCCGTCAAATGCAACAACATTAAGATGACTTCACTATTCAGTCCTTTTGTATCCGATGAATTTTGGTGTCTTAATTTCGGAAATTGTTTTTTCGGCTCCACTGAATTGAGTAATTATTTATTCTCTGCTAATTATAAAATTTCTTTGTATTTTAACATGTGTATTTATGCATATGACGCAAAACAGTCCATTGTAAAGTTTCTCGTTGAAGATTCTTGCATTTGCATTGGCCTTAAAACGGATGACGTGGTTTCCCAAACGGATACGACTATTTCATCCTATAAGAAAATATTTTTTGTAGGTTTAGGAATTTATCTTCAATTATTCGTTTCTCCCTTTCTTAGAAATCATAGGAAAATGCGTTACTCTGACTTTAGCGGAAAGAAATTTTTGTTGATAAGAGGGGAGTTGAATGGTTAAAGAAAAACCCAGTTCGTGTTCAGTTCTATGAATGGGTCAAGTAATATTTTTTCCTCCGTGACACTTTTGGTGGACCTGTTGGACTTTTCTTAAGAGCGAGCGAGCAAACAGAAAGGAAAGAGACAAGAAAGAGAAGAGGCGTCCTTTTGGCCTTCGGATTGGCCAAACCGCATTCGATTATTTTCAAGCAAGGTTATCTCTTCGATTTTAAATAGGCTCGTAATTGGAAAGATTCAAGTCACCTCAGGAGCATCTTTTCGCGGGCTCGGTTAGTTGTAGAGGGGTTCTTGTGGGCTCCCTATGCCGTCCTCGTTCCCTTTGCGCCACCTCATCGTTGGTCCATTGTTGAAGTAACAATTGACATGTGTCAACGTCGGATCAGCGCTCGTCCATGGCAGTGGCCATCCTTTTCAACTGCTCTCATTAGGACTGGATCAACGGACGGTCCCCCTCCCTATGCGTCTCCATCACGTGACCCTTCTTCATTGACACCGGAAGGAGAGCGAGAAGGGAGGGAGAGAGGAGGCAACCAGAAACGCGACACTGTAATGGTTGTCATTCAAGGTCCCTTTTCTTTCCTTTTTTTTTCTCTCTCTCTTTGCTCTCTATCGCCTGCCACCTTTTTCTCCCACCTCCCTCCTTCCCTTTCCCCCCAGTTTTCTCTCTCCTGCTGCTCTAACTCATCCCCCCCTTTTCCAAGCCAGGCCCGTCCTATTCCCTTCGCCCTTGCATTGTTGTATCGGTCGCTCCCACCATTCACCAAACCATTCTATCTAATCCTGAAGGAAGAGGAAGGTCTCGGGGAGATGGATGGACGACGGGGAGCATTTTTGGCATCCTACCTGCTGATTCTTCCCTAACCCTTTTCTACTTTCCAATTTTCTCCTCCTTCCAATCTCTTTTTTCAGTCTTAAGCCACTTCGCCACCAATAAAAACCACCTGTAGACAATAAATACGGGCGTGTATGGGCCATTTGGTCGTCAACCTTTAAGAGGTGTATTCACCGACTACTTCGCAACATAATGGCTTTTTCCACCCTTTTCTTCTTTTTTTTTTTAAATGAGAACTACCCGAGTTGTTTAGAAAAAATTTAAACCTCGCAATTTTAAATAAACGAGAGAATCAGTTTTCTAAAAAGTTATTTTATCACTTTAAAACGCTGGCATGCATACGAGCACGTTTCACAACGAGAACTTCACGTTAAAACTCAAACTAGAAATAAGCCATCTATGTCTTTACAAGTCAAGTAATTAGGCGACAATCGCTGAGGAGCATTGTATATGTTTCGTTAGCCCATACATAATAATTTACCCGCATATCTGACGCTTGCCCGTGTTTACTATTAGCATGGCGTAAAGCTGCTAAATGTGTTGGATTTATATTCCACTGGCATAGAGGCTATGCAATTCATCAGAGGAAACTGCTGTTAATAGGTTTGTTTGTGTACATTGTAATGTCAGTATTTCAGATCCCTTAACAACCCCAAACACAACTGGCCGTTCGTGTTGGGGCTTCGCAAGCGTCACGAAACTCCAAACTGCGCCCAAGACGAACACTTCCATGTTTGCCCTTCCTCATTATACGCGGGAGGCGATTAAAGGATCGTGGGTAGTAGACTTCACCGGAGTTGCAACGTGATTTATAGACGACGGTGTAAAAATGTCGTGATAAATAACATTTTATAAAAGCTGCGAATAAAATAAGGAGAATAAATTTTATTTGAAGTATTATTAATTATTTAGAGCAGGTCTCCAGTTAACTTGGCAAACAACGAGTTATGCAAATAGCCACGTGTTGTAGAAGTGCCGTTTGCCATGAGTTGCAGTGACTTTATTCACGTTTGAAGTTTTGAAATATTTTTGCTATTTTTGATGAAGGAAAACTGCACGCATTACAATTTTAAACTTAGTAATTTTTCCAAATAATTCACTTGACTTCCTCGTTCTTTTAAAAATGGTGACTTCAAATTGTTTCTCGTATTTTACGTCATGAATTTAAAAAAATTTAACTGGAGTTATGAAAAACTGAATACGGGAAAAGTAAATAATTAGGCATCAGTTTGATATTTTATTGCAAAATAGAGAGGGTGATGTAACTACAGCAAAACTCTTTCCACTTGTAACCAAGTTACGCCATAATAACATCTGTAAATGCTGAATGTGAAGCTGTTCTCAAGTATTATTGCTTTGAGGATTCTCAATTTTAAGGTGTTAGCAGCATCTCTTTTTTTATAACCATCTCATAACAAAATTTATTCATATAAAAGCTAGGAGCATAATCGCAAGGCCTTAAACAGCGAATTTGAAATATTCTTTACAACATTGAACTATTTTCCATGCAAATTAACGGTAATGTTCACTTTCATAAACCATTGAAATATTGTTTTATCTAATCATTTTGCATTTGGGAGCTTCTTTTCCAAATTCAGCCGAATATTTTGTATCATTTGAAAGATTAATTCTGCGGCTTTAAGCAGATATCTCCATTTTTATTGTTTTTCTAAGCAAAATTTGAGAAACGCTCTCGAGTTCAAATTGTAGACTGACTCGACCTCTTTCCCCCTCTTGCCTGTGTAGAAACTGTAATAAAATTTATATACCGGAACGTAACAATACGTCCAGTACTCTTTTATGCTACAGTACTTACATATACGTCCATGTTTATGCATTGCTGTTCGGTTAACGTACACTGCTATAGGCTACATAGATCATATCAATTTGGATTTATAAAATCGTTAACAAAAAAAAACATTTTTTTTTTATCGGATCTGGAATCTGTAGGTGTGAAATTGGAAACCCTTGACCTATTAAGAGAGGGTAAACTATTAAAAGTTTACTTATCGTCTCATTTATCCCAAGTTTTTTCTCTCCGAGAAAGCATACTGGGTATAGCAGAGAAAGATTTTCGGTGACATTGTCAGTTGCTGAGAATTCCGCGTAGGTTTGCTGGGGTCAAGCCATAACCATCCAGTCAATAAAGTAAAGAAAGATTGCATCTACAAAATTAACAAACTAAAAAAATATTTTACGTATTCAATACTTTTGATCCAAGAGATTTATTGCAATTCAGCTCGGTTTCACTGTCGTGTAAGCATCGACCATTTTATGGTAATTTTGTGAGCATCATATTTCTTTCATTTTCATTACTGTGTAGTTAGTTTTTATTTTTTTATTCACTTCGAGAGAAGAGATTTAATGTCTTCTGTTTTGCTGGTTAAAGTTTTTATTGATGTTGTTCTATTTTTGCAAGCAAAGACCTTGTGCAATATGAAATATGTTCTTTGCGCAGTCGTAATAGCGTTTATTATCTTAATTTTTCGGTAATCTTTTGGAACAGGCGAACTATCTGTTTAATAGTTTTTACTTAAAAGTTCTCTGCCGTATCCTGAAAATAATGTTGCATTGCTAACTTCCGTATCAACGTAATAAATTAAAACGTGTTTACCATAATGTCACAAATATTTAAGACACGGAACAGACAATAGAGATTTGAGATTTAATACACGGACTACTATATTTCGATAGTCTTTATTTATTTATAGAATGCCAAGTATGTAGACTTTGCGGAAAGATAATCTAGCATCTCACAAAGACATCAGTTATTTATTAAATGGTTCCAAAAGAATTGCGTAATGTAGGACGCACAAGTTGTTTTTTCCCTGTGCTGTTTTGTTTTGTGCGATTCATTAATTCATTTCGTTATTGTTGATTTTGTATTCAATACTAGTTATATAATCTAGGGATAAGGAAAGGAAAAAAATATACGTTGGAATAATGTTTGTATCTTTCCGTATACCTTGTCAAATATGTCTCCCAGGAAATGGATGTAAAAGCTGTTTTTTTAGGTATCACTTTTTTCCGTGTGCCGTATCATTTTGCGCCCGTTCAAGCAAGGAGAAAGGATTTAATTTATCGAAGTGACTCCGATTGCATTAACTTCTTCCACCGAGTTGTGTCTTTCATCGATGGTGCTCGTCCTCCTTTCCCTCTCCGTCTCGTTTACCCAACACCCCAAAGGGGCCTAAAACGAAGAAGAAAAAAAGAAAGCGAAGAAGCAATCCCGGCCCTTTTCAACTCCATAAAGACACAGCCTAACCGGCCTACAACTTTATAACCGGCCCAGCCGGTGTGACGAGCTGGGGACCCGGGGGCAAAATGGATCCGGGTGTTCCGCGATCTGTGTTTACAAAACCATTACACGTCACACGGTAATATAAATCACACTCGGGCCGTGATAGATAGCTTCGGTGGTGCAGCAGGATCATTAAGGTAATATATGAACTTTGGCCCCGGGCGTCGTGTCAACATATTGTCCCACGAAATTTCTACCCAGACCTCGCGAGATGCCTTTCTCTCGTCACTCTCCGTGTTTTTCACCCCTACCTTCCGTTTTACTAGGGTGGAGCAACAGAAATTAAAAAAAAAGGAAAGGTTAAATAGGATTCCTTCGTCTTAAGAACGTCATCGAGAGTGAAGCCGGGTTGAAGCAGCGGCCATGTTGGAACACTTCTGACTTTTTCTGTTTTTGAGGGGTTGCAGGTGCAAAAAGAAAGCCGAGGCCAGAAACAGTTGGAGCGAGATTTTTCATGCGGAGAAGGAAGGGAGAAAAAAATCGTATCATAAATATTATTTTACGATCATTATTTTTAGGGAGGAAAAAGAGATAAATATAAAATGTGAGGGATCAGGGTGAAATATAAAAAAGGAAGAAAAGTTTTTAAACCGAATCAAATGCATTTATTCTCAAAATAGTTTGTTTTTTTTTTAATTATATATATATTTGAAATGTCCCATTGCCAAAAACCTTTCCCAGCATTTTGACTATAATTAATCCTTTATGTAATGGATTGGCTACAGAGTTGTTGAGGGTTTTTATTTTTATTTTTCTTAAAATCTCTTTGGACGACCCTCTTCTTCGACGTCAGCCGCGATTAAAAATAAATGGCGTTGCGGACGTCACTGCCGGAGTAAAAGGAAAAAAAAAAAAAAGATGGCGGGGTGAGTGGGGGTAAATTAAAACGAGTCACTCGATTGGTAGACGAGGCAGTAGTGAAATAATTTTAGTTTCATTTATTACCTCTCACGTCCTTAACATTTAACCCTTAGCCGCTGTCTCTCCCTTCCGTGGGGGCTAAATGGCAAAGGCTGTTGTTTGCATAGAGGTGGACGAGAGGTTTGATGTGGAAAAAGAAAAGAAAAAAAAAATGAACCACTACCAGAGTACTCTTTCCAGCTTCGGTTTAAATGACCAGAAAAAGAGATAAAACGGACTGTTTAAAACCATAAATATGATAATAAATAGGAGAAAAGCTGTAATTAGGAAATGTTGACGCCAGGAAATTGATCTTATTATTGAAAAGAGAGCAGGGGAAGGAGCTCTCTGAAAGGCCGGCTTTGTGAGGGGAGAACTTAGTTTAATTAAATTCAAATAAGGGCAATTAAAATTTTTATTAATAGCAATTACCAATTCTTTTTGGACTACTGTTTACATAGAAATTATGGCAATAAACACTTAAAGTACAGTAATGCAATGCATTTTGGAAACGTGTTTCACGATCGTTTCCTTTGCACCTGTCCGTTGATTTTCTTTCTGTTGCTTGTACGGCCGCTTTTTGCATATATAAATAAATAAAATTATAAATCAGATACGTAACGAGGAACCGAAGAAGATTTGCATCTGAAGAAAGCATCGAGGGTTCATTTTCCAATCGCTCCTTCGTTATCGGCCGGTGCCGCGATTCGATCCATCATGTTCAGAAAAAAAAAACAAAAAAAAAGCAAAAAAAAAAAAAAAAAAAAACATCCTGCAAATATTCAATTAGTTCATGAAATGATTACCACAGTCCTCTACTGCCATTTTTGCTTTTACCATTCGTTAGATCTTTATTCGCAATGGACAAATTGCAAACTGTCTCTCAAGAAAGAGTACAAAATTAATTTTAATTTAAAAGGTTTGAATATTCTAAATTACCACGCTTCTCAAAACATAATTTAAATATACCAAACTTTGTTAAATTAGTGAGGAATAGCTAATCGTATGCTAAATCAGTTCATTATACGCAGAAACCGATTTTGAACCTGTCAAATGGCAGTTTTTTTCCATTGAAAGATAATGAATTTCCTCCTTAGAATATCTGTAATGGCGTATATTTTTTGGTGAAGAGAAATAAATTCCTTTCGATGGTAGTGTCGAGCTGCTCGCTTTAGATTATGCTGCTAACAAAGGAAGGTGGCGCTTTGTTGTCGCTAGAATAGGATCAAAGCTATCTTTGTTGCATTTAGAAAATTAAATAAAAATATTCAGCCGAGTTATAGGCCTAGGTGCCGTTGGCGATTATATCTTAGATAACCAAATTCATACTTATTATAGATTGGACTATGAACTGTGAATCTGCGGCCAAGTTTACAAAATTTGAAAAATGGCGGATTCAGTATGAAAAACGAAACTGACTTCCTCTAGATCAGGGGTGACCAACCTTTTTTTGTCTCGGGCCAAAATAAATTTCTGAAGGTTTTCAGGGGGCCAACCATTTGTAATTCAAATCACATTCAAATATTTTATGAAACATTAACCACGTACAATCTTACTTGTTAATAAATTTTACAGTAAATAGTGCATTTCGGGGGCCGCATAAATTCCTTTGGTGGGCCGCATTTGGCCCGCGGGCCGCAGGTTGGTCACCCCTGCTCTAGATGGTTTTTCAAGATGGTTAACGTCACAGATAAAGGAGAAAACAGTTTTTCTCCTTAATCTGTAGTTAACGTGTTTGAGTAGAATTTAAGTATTAAGCTTTTAGGTCATTCCTTTTATCAAATCAAGTGATCTGTGTGATTTCAAACTGTTGTCAAAAAAAAAAAAAACCACGCAGGAATATCTTAGTTTCGTAGGAATATCATAGTTTCGTTTATGATTTATCATGGCAACCATACAGTTTCAAAGAATCCGCCATTTTCATGTTTGCAAATTTAGTCGGAGTTCATATTCATATTTTTTGTAGACTTGATTATTTAAGATAGGATCACCAATAGTACCTTAACTCAATAGAATATTTATTTTTAATGTTCTTAATAGGAATATTGCCTTGATCAGATTCTAGTGACAAAAGATCGTAACCCTCATTTGTATGCTATAAAATGTATAGGGTGTTGCAAAAACATACAAGACAGTCCTGTTGGGTAGCCTATCCTCTCGTTTCAGGGGCCGCTTCATAAAACGATAATTGGGAAATTTTATTTTGTTAACCCATTTACGGCGAAATTGGCAAAAATGGAAATTGAGACTTCATATCTTAAAGGTTCGAAAAGTTCACAATAAAAATTTCGATGAAATGAAAATGGAGTCCATTAAATAGCCAATTATTTCATGATACTTAAAAATTTAATTTAATTTTTACTTTTAATTCACTTAACAAGAAAACTAAGTAATGACGTGACGTCAATTCCTGGCCCGATGCCTAGCGATTCCAAACATAGATTGTATTTAAAATTATATGCTGTCGTCCATAGATGTAATATATTTTATGTCTTTGTTAATTATTTTTTTATGCCTTTGCATGCTACAGAATATAAATTTAAGATATGAAGTCTCAATTTCTACTTTTACCAATTTCGGCGTAAATGGGTTAAAAAAATTAAAATTTCCCAATTATCATTTTATGAAGCGGCCCTTGAAGCGAGAGGATAGACTACCCAGCAGTACTGTCCTGTATATTTTTGCAACACTCTGTACGAAAAATATCCACACATCACCTATGCATTCGAATTTTAATCCTACACGTATATAAGAAACAACATTAGAAGCAGAAAACCAAAATGCTGCTATGTTTTCATTTATTTCTTGATAGCTGTCGAAATACCCTAGCAGAACATACAGTACTAAAATCGTCCTCCCGTGTTAAAGAATAGAAGAATCACGGTCAGCGATTACGGAGGCACACTTTCCAAATTTCTGCGCTTGTAAAAAAAAAAAAAAAAAAAAAAAAGAAATAAGCGCCGATTTTAGTTATTTTGTTTAGGCATGTTCTCTTCAGATAGTAATAATCTGTTAATTAATGTTATGATTACTAATAATGCTAAATAGTAATAGTGTCGCTTTTGTAACGTTCCCAGGATTTAGAGCGACACAAAGCGTCACGAAGAAGGAGGGAAGGATTTTTTAATGCATTTAAATTGACCTCATAAGCTAAAAAACATAAAATTAAGCACACCTAATTACGTTTGAAATTAATTTTTAAGTAAAACACATTTGCCCGACAAACGAACAAACGTCGGGGTGTGGAATTTTTCGAAATCCTGCGAGGTAGTAGTTGTAGTAGTAGGAGGAGGAAGTGATTTATTCACAGCACACGAGGCTGTTGTCGTTGCCGACCGAAAATGTAATTAAACTGACAGCATTCTCTCTTGCAGAGTGTAAATAGGTCGCACTTTACAGCAAAAGCGTTATTTATCCAAACAAACAGTGTTTGAAAGGTGCGATCGATTCATTACGATCAAAAACAGAAGCCACCACTGTTCGGTTTGGATATTTTGGATCCGTTAATTTTCCCATAAATGTTTGTGGAAATGAATATTAGAGCGAAGTTTAATTGAAAAAGGTTGGTGACTACGTCGGTGTTTGCATCTGGAGTAGGTCTATAGCAAATCAATTTGTGTGGGAGATAAATATATCTTGCGAGATGTGCCACTCTCGAGTGTATAATACGGGTTTAATTACACACCTGGTCGAATCTCCGCCTGTGTGCGTTTTTAATTGACGGCTAAAAATGGTTGGCTGCCCGTGGGCGATGGCTAATTGAAGTCCTCCCCTTTTACTAATCTGCTCGTGTCGAAGGGAAAAAATATTAAGGGGGAAAAAAAAGCGAAATAATGAAGGGAGTTTTTGTGAAGGGGTGGTTTATTTAGCGTAAAAGGTGAAAGTTTTATTTATTTTAATATCTATATTAGCCGAAGCGAAGTGAAAATAAGTTGGTATCTTTTGGGAAATCAAGCCAAGCAGTGGATGAACGTAAATTAAAATGAGGACGGGCACCTTATGGTTGCGAAGGATGAGAGAAGATGAAAAGATGGAGAAGACGAAGAAAAAAAAATGATAATAATCGGGTATCCGCCCTTTTGCAATTATTATTGGTTCCAATGTAATTTACGTGTTTACATAAACTATTCGTTTCCTAATGAACGTGAAAAAAGTTTTGCGCCCATGTAGCGCGGCAAAAATAGCAGCTTCTTAATTACTTATTTCATCATTAGGAAAACGCTGCCGTCATTATTTAGAGCGACGGCAAAGGGAATCAAGAGGTAAAATCATGGCGTTCATTAAAAATATTCTTGTTAGTAAAAAAAAAACTGTTTTTTCGCCTCCCCTCAATTCTCTCTTCCTCTTTCGTAATTGCAACTTAACAGTAACCAAAATCAGAGAGGAATAAGGGAGGGGGGTAGGTAAAAGCTAGAAGGCTCGATGTTATTAAGGGGTCTGATGAAAGCTGTGAATAGAAGATGGCAGGTTTTTTCCCCTTCCCTTTTTCCCAAGTTGACATAACAAGAAGACGGCGACGAGAGGGGCGCTGCTGACCACCTCCCTCGTTCATTAGGGGGCAGCAGCAGCAACGGACGGGGGGGGGGGATTTTTGGGGGCACCTACGCCTTTTAAGAAAGGCTCCATCTTTTTAATGAGGGTCTCCAGAGTGCCACCAATTAGGACCTCTGTTATGCAGATTGGGCCAATTGCGGAAGGGTCCCTAATGAGGATAATAAAGGGAATTTCGAAGCAAGGGAGCCTTAATGAGCCCTTGAAATTGGACGGATAGAAGGACGAGAGATGAGTGATTTTCCTGCCACGGAACAACCGCACTTTTCAAGCTCCGAGAGACAGATGGAGAAAGAAATGAATGGAAAAAAGGGAGATTTTTCAGCAAGAGGAATCACACATGCTAGAAAGGAAGAGAAAGAGTGATAGATAGTTGGATAGATGGATGGATAGATAGACACAGAGAAAGAAGAGAGAGATAGAGAGAGAGAGAGAGAGAGAGAGAGAGAGAGAGAGAGAGATCGGTCTAATTACGTACTCTCTCCAGCTGACTCTCGAGGAGGGCTCGTCGTTTTCCGTGAACGCGTCGGTAAAGTTCGGGGGAAGCCGCCGACGCCGTGTGCGTCGAGCGAAACAAAACTGTTCAATGCGCATGTGGTTTGCGCAGCCGTAATGGCGTTCTCTTTGCGTTCGGCGTTAGTCGCGGGTCACTGGCCATTTAGCTGTATTTATTCTGAGAACAAAAACTGAGAAAGCCTTTTTCCCAGCTAAAGACACCGAAAGTGCAAAAGCAAAAAGAAACTTTTTCCTGGGAAAAACGAGAAATTAAAACGTACAAAAAAACAAACCGCATATCCAAAATCAGTTTTCACTATTATATATTCTCTGCCAAAAGTTAATAAAAACCTATTTCACACCAATTTCTATTGTTTTATCATAAAATACGTGCAAATAACAGCGACCAAAAGTAACACGAACTGTTTACTTTATTGAAAGTGCGCCAAAACCTGGCGGCGCTCTAATTTCCAAGATGGCGTCAGCCAACCATGCAATGGCGTCGTCCTTTGAATTTAAGATTTTTTTTTTTTTACTTAAAGGCTCGCAAGGAAGAAACCATCCTTTAAACGATTTGCCATGTCCTTATCAGTTTTGAAGTCCCCCCCCCCTCCATTATCGCGAGCAAGCGATTGCCCTCCGTCCATCTGCGATTGTGTTTGGGAGCGCACGTGGCCGTCAGTCCATCGTGCATTCCGTCCACGCGCTTGTCTTCCACCTGTTTCTCTTTTTCTTCGACGTCACTTCTCTCCTCGTTCACCGCCAATTAAATACTGTCCACTCTTTAAGTACATGTTGGCAGCATTAACGGAGCCGTTATTGAAAATAATATTCCCCATACTATATACTTATGGTAATGCGTAGAATTAGCAGCTGTTGTTTCTTGGGGGAGGATGAAACAAGCGCCAGGGTAAACAAGGTTGAGCTGGCTAATGGCGCATGCGCAACGAGTACCCGCCTCTGCTGCTCGTGGCCTCCAGCAGCTGCCTCTGCCCTTAAGTACCCCGTGTTTAACGAACATTTTCACTCGTAAGAAAATAACCGAATAACTTTTTATTTTGGAACCCCCTTCTCTCTCTCTCTCTCTCGTTGCCTTCGACCGGGAATTCTCTCCTGTTTAATTGGAACGCTTCAGGTGACGTAAGCACTTCGTTGGGGGTGAACTGTTTTGCTTCGTTTTATTTCACCAGTCCTCTTCTTCCGTTTCTCATTCATGGTACTGGCGAGAAAAATATTCGTTTTACGTGTATTCCGGGCTTGTTGACAGCTTCTTTGTCCTAGGAATGAAATAAAACGCATTTTATCCATTCGTTTGCTCGGAAGTACCTTAAAATGCACATCGTAGAAATTGTAGATTGGGACGGTATACGTGTTTACCGTAATAAGTTTTTACAATTTCAAAATGCCACTAGAAGAGAAAGTAGAAGCTCATTACTTTTAACGTGCTCGTTGTCTAGGCATAGTTTTAATTTTATTTTATTACAAAATATATGAATGAAAGAAACATACATTTTACAAATTTATTTCACATTTTTTGCTGCAATATCTTTTTAATGTTATATTTTATAACATCTTTAGATTGCATACAAAGATTATTGAATTTTACGATTAAGCCATTTTATATACTTTCTATTCATTTTACAATCCATTACTAATCTGACATAATGGATTGTAAGATGAATACTTACATATATCTTTTCCGTCTTATAAATGTTAGTATTTCTCATTACATGATGAAACAGTAGTTGACTGTTACTTGCCCCTAATACTTTATTCCATCTCGGCATGCTTTAGATGATAATAATAATAATAATAATAATAATGTTGATCCATCCACTCGTTTACAAAATCCTACAGAACGTCACTGTCTTAATCGCATGCCGTATTGTAAGGAAATTCCCTCGTACATCCATTGGCATTTAACTTTCCCTTCTCTCTAGATGGGCCCCTTGGGTTTGGCCCTGTTGTGAGTCCGCCTTTTGGGACTTGGCTTCGGGACTTGTTCAGAGTTTGGTCTTTCCACATTAGCAATAATAATAACCAACTGATAATAACCACCAAATATTGTATCAGACACTTGCAGAAGAAACCAAGCGATTTTGGAAATAAAATATTGTGTAAGGTATACCTATTTTAATCTCTACCTCCGATGTTGTTCCTACAATAACCCCCCCAATATAGGCTCTACCACGTAATATTGTTACATAGATTCAAAATGAAGTGCTTCTAACCACAAGTCATACATCTCAAACCATTCACATTTGTCCACAGTAATAAAATTAATGCACTTAGGAAATGCCATGTTTTATAATATAGCCAGCTCGGGCTGACAGAAACGGAAAACAAGAAATTTGTAAATGTTTTGTTTAACATTTAGAAAGCAGATGGTTTTAAAAATATTTTTTGGTAAATCTGGAAGTAAATTCAATGAATGTATAGTTAGGTACTTGTTAGGAGATAATTAAATTATGTCCGCTGTAATCATATCTAGCATATTCATTACAATCTTAATTACTCTTGATAACCGATCTCGTAGATAAGAGTAAATAGGCAACAGTACCTCGTAGAGATATTGACATTTAAGTTTGTATGGAATTTATTATAGTTTTTTTTTATATAGTTTTACACCTTGTAATGTTAGTGACAGAATCAAAAGGAGGAGTTGCTATTGATGGGTGGGGGCAAATGGCCCAGGAAAATTATCATAAGTTATAAAAAAAAAGGCTTGTGAAGGGGGCAATATTCTCTTTTGAATGCACGAATTGTTTTAATAGTCGAGTCCAATATACGCAGACGCACTTAACCCTGTTGGCGAATGGAATATGGTGGGAGAATAAATAAAAAAAAAAAATGAAACGGGGACGTCGAAATAATAAGGTGGCGTTGGTTGGCAACGTTTTCTCCCTTTTTTTTTTTTTAAATATGACAATAGAGTTTTTATCCGGAAATAACAGAGTTAACCATTTCTTAACTTATCGATTCTTTCAAATGGCTATATAATTAAAATTTTTTGGAAGTCATTAATTTTTTTCTTTCACTTTGTAAGCAAAATTGCTCTTCCTAATAATTGCTGCTGTGAAAGGAAATTGATAGTTTTTGTTCCTATTTTTGCTCTTTTCGAACAATGAATACCAGTTAATGCCTTTATCGATTCGGATGGAGGGGGTTGTGGGGGTAAAAAAAGCTGCTTTTAACTCATTATTATCAGGAACTCCAAAAGTACAATAAAGCCATTAAATCGTTCGATAATTCGCTTGATTATATTTCTCCTAATGAAAACCCCTTTCTCTCCTCCACAACTCTCCTTTCAAACTCCCAGCAAATGGCCGACTCGTGAACCCAATTTCGATCGAATGCAAAAATGGAGGAAGGGACCTGGGAAAAAATATATACGCAATACCAAAAGCAAAACTAAACAAAAAAGTATTTATTATCCAATAATGGTTAAATACATGAGATTAAAATTTGAATATAATCTGAAATAGGCGGTGTTAATGGTTTCTTGCAAGATATTTAATTAAAATAGTTTTTTTCAAAAATTTAATAGGACGTGTTTGTTAGGGATGCGAGTAAATCAATAAAAATCTACCATTTTGATTTTTTAAACTTTTTTCATATTTGTTTCACCTTTGGCTTCACGTGGAAAATTCCTTTAGTCGAAGATCGGGGGGGGGGGGGGATGTAAATTCCTATAATGCTAATATTACATTAAAAAAAAGGAACTATTACGATCTATTATACTATAAAATGCGTGTGAGAAATTTTCTAAAGAGTGCTCGAGTGGTAAATGGTATTTAATTGAGGCTCATTGTTAAACACTCCGATAACCATCGCAAAAAATTTCACTGAAGGACATTTGCGAACATTACGAAGAGGATTTCTAAAGATAACAATCCATTAAAAAAAATATCTACACCGGAAAAAAAAAATTGTAGTACGGTTGTTTTCTGTGGAAGCATGCATTAAAATTTTAAATTGAGACTCGACAAATAATTTCACGTTCCAATTAAATATAAAAGTTGCGTTCGAATTTTTTTTCATCTTCCACTCCTGATGGTATTGATTTCAGTTGTCTTTTGATACTCGAAGCTCATTAACGGCATTTTTAATGCCAAAAATAAGGAGATTGTTGCCTCCTATTTAACGACCTGAATTATTAACTTGGAAATAATAACCAGGAACCTTTTTGAATTTTTCCCCGATTTGAAGTTTTCGTTCTCTGCCTTTTTTATTTCGCTTTTTCCCCTTGTGGCTTCCTTAGCTGCTCGTTTCACTTAAACGAAACGAGTGATAAACTCGTTCTTTTTATGGAAAAGTTATATTGAAGGATTGTGTAAAAGGACCGGTGAAATTCAGTTGTAAAAATTCTACGAAAATTGCAGTTATGTAAATAATTGTGTGCCTGTGTCCGTGAATTAAGCATTGCATGTTGTCGTCATATGTTTGTTAGAATACCTTTGCCAAGATAAAATAAACTAAATAAAAATGGAGAAAAGATGAATCTATTTACCACCTAGGTTCCTGCTTCTGTGCACAAAAGTGATAAAAAATGCCTGTGATCGTTTTTCGAAAATTTGTTTCAACTGATATGTGTGTGACTTCATCGTTGTGATAAACTTTATTCACCTCGTTATACCCAAGGTAGTGAGGGAAAGTAAATAATATGAATTTAGTTCTTTAGTACCATCTTAACATTTGGTCACTGTGCCCCGCGATTATAGAAGCTCCCCCTCCAACTCCAGATCTTTACAAAAGCCGGGGATCCGATAACTCTTTTTAAGATGGCCCTAGATTGATGAAATTCATCGATGAAAATAATATTTACTCTATGCTTATATTCAACCTATTTATTTGTGTATTCATTTGTTCCGTATTTGAATAGACTTAAAGATCTTTCAGTTTCAAAGTTTAAATTTAATACCAAAATTTCCTTCAGAATAAATGCAATTAAAATTTAAACTCTTACTATGTATCCAGTCTCTCCATTTACGCTAAATATTTTATGCATCAATATTATTATGTAAGTTCATTTACTTGTATATACCCAATCTATATACATCTGCTTTCGTGCATTTTGCAATATATATCATCTCCGTTTTTAAAGACGACAGATGTATAGATAAGACTGTGGCTTTTTTCCAAACACTTATATCAGAAAAGGTACATTGTAGGAAGTCGAATCTTAAAATATTTGCTTCTCCCCACCTCGCAGGCTTTTATTTTCTCCTGGGCTGAAATAAACTCGATAAAATACGCGCTCACGGAGCTTTATTTGTAAAATTTGCTAGTGATCGACGATGGAGTTTTTTTTTTCTTTGTTTTTTTTCCTCCACTGAAAGGTTATGCTTTAAGTTGTCTTTTCAGACAGCTTAATGTTCCGTAAGCTAAATTTAGAGTTAAACCAATTTCTCATCCAGGCCATCCGTCATTCGTTATTGCAGTGCACATGTATTCGATCTGTATTTCCAAGTTTACGATCTGCCAACGTATTAGAGCGATAGGCATCATATTGAAATGTATGGTGTCAGTCGGGAGTCAAAATCCTCTCCGAGTGTACATAAAAAAAATAAATAAATAAAAGCACTCCCGCAGCTTTTACGTGTTGGTGTCTGCGTTTTTTATGCCTTCGGAATTTCATTTTTTTTTTAAAACGAAATATTTTAACGTTATTTTTTCTGTAGAAGACTGCATTTTCAATTTAGATATTTTATATAGCAGCGCATTTTAACTTGGCATGTCATTAGATAATCGAAGGCATTGATTCTTCATGCATTAGTTATATTATATACAAGACATTCTTTTTCTGCTAAGAACTGCATCGCTATCTCCAAGTGAGGGCGTCCTGACGTCATTTGCGCACGGCACCCGAGCGCCGTCTGTTGCCAAGCCACGGAGAGTTGCTATCTCCGCTTGGTTACTCTTAATTAAAGAACCTATTAAATCGTCACTAATTGCCAACAATGCCAACAGTGAAATGGTATTTTTTTTCTCCCCCTGTTATCTTTCGGCCCGTCTTCTCAGTGATTGTTGGAAATGGCATCATTAAGTTTACCAAAGAGATCGCCCCCCGTTATAGCGAAGGAAAACGACCTCGTTATAAGGAAGAAGAGCCTCGAAGCCCCCTTCCAGTAACACCTCCCCCCCCCTCCCATCGCAATTTTCGTTCTGGGTGGAAACGTCTTCCAAGTGTCGAATCCCAAACACGTCGACTCCCTTTGTTCGAAATCGTTCCTCTTTCGAAGAGCCTTGGAGCAGAGAATCTGGGATTGGTCAGTAGGGCGCGGACTGTCTCGATTGGTCATCCGCCTTGGCGACCGACGGACGGACAGCCATTTTCAAAGAAGGGAAAAAAAGAATGAATTAAGTTTAATTTTGCTTTATTTAACAATTTTCTCTCTAATCGGCTCTCTATTTTTAAATTGCAATAGTCTTTTAGTGCATATAGGTACCTTTGAAACGAAATATAGTTGGTAATTTAAGAAGATATAATCCACTAGTCTAATCCATTAGCGTTGAAATTATCCAAATGGGCGCGAGGCTTGGATTGTGTTAATTAGCTTATCTTAAAGCTAAGAAGAGCGTCTCTTTAAGCGAAGAAGATTCATAAAAGTTTACAACTGAAAAGAAGAAACGTAAAAGAAAAAAAAATAAAAATAAAGTAACGAACAAGTAAAACCTTTTAAGCAGTTTATGTAAATGCATTGCATTCAAGAGGAGCTTCTAGTAGGAAATCACATTAATTTTTCAAACCTTTCTCCCTCCATTCCTTTCTTTATCGAAGAAAAAAAAAATCACTTTTTAATATAGACAGGCTAGATAAGTAACGAATTCATATAAGGTACTAATTAGTTAACAGATTAATAAATTTTCATATTCTTCTTTTTTATAGTTAATAGCGCTTTTAACGTTAAATTACTCATGCAGATATTTCTGAGTTCGTCTGTATTATTTAATGAAAAGCAATTACAAAAAGGAGCACCCAATTGCAAATGAAATGTTAAAAATTAGGCATGTGCATTTTTAATTCGTGTATCATTTACATTGGGCTATTTAACATTAAATTACTCCTTCAATATCGTTTCAGTATTTTATTTGAACCAATTTGCCCGTGAATATTAAAACTGTAGGCGAAAGAAGTACAAAGACACGGTGCCCCACCGTGCTCATTTCAATATAATTGACTTTATTTGTGAGCCTCGAACGTGGGGCCAATTTCCTTGTGTGTATGGCGTTCCCAGCACGTGTTCTTGACCACCACAAATCCAAAATCTGGATCCCATCGAAATCTGATCTTGTAGGTTGATCTTTTGTTAGGAAAAACCTAATAAAGATAACGCCATTCTTTAGAAGTAGTCGCTGTTAATTGCTAGAAAGCCCAAAAGCTTGTCTTTGCCAATATAACGGCGGCATCAGTCTTTGGCGATCAAATATTTATACAGAGCGCCTGGAAAGTGAGCGGACAAGACAGAACCGTGTGGTATTGCTTTTTAATTATAGTCGTAGTGGATGCTAAAACTCAAAAGACACTGAACGCATTAAATCGAACTCATTTCAAACACTCAATATCCTGCCGATTTTATGGTTCGCTAAATCTTTTATGAACAGTTGCATAAAAGGGATAAAAAACGTAATTTGTACATATATAATGTAAAACAAAGATCGAGATATAAGGCAGATAATGGCAATAATAAGATTAGGCGGAAAAAAAATGTAAAGAGAGACAACTAAGACTTCCCGCGCGAGCACATAAAAATTTGAAAGTAGCGCCTCTAGGATGTTCGTAAATATTCCCTGTTGAATACACCCAGAAGCAGATTTTTAAAATTTAGCTGCCAGATATTTGCAGTCATTTTACGTTTTGACTCTCATTATATTCTATATTTTATGCCCAGTATTTTTTTTCGATTAAAAATGCTAGATGCTTTATTTGAATCCACGAAGTGTCGAAACATTCTGGTGAAAGTGAAGCTTCACGCAAGTACTGTCGATTGAGTGAGCTGCATGTTGCGAAGAGGAGATCTAGTGATTGCGCAGGCCACTTAGCAACATCATGTTCCAAAAACTATTCTGTGATTTTTGCAAAATATGTCGATGTACACTCATATGCCAAAAGTCATGGGATAACAGTGGACTATTTTTCAAGTGGCAGTAGCATCATGTGCAAACAGTATAAATGTGCAAATCAGTGTCAGTAGGTTTAGTTACACTTTCATGTGAAAGGGGTGAGATATTCAGTGTGACAATGGCTACACGACGAGAGCTACCGAGGTCATTCAATGTCGGAGGTGGCTCAAGAATTCAACATGCCACGGTCCACAGTTTCAAGAGTCTACCGAGAGTACCAACTTGACGGCATTACCTCCCACCATGGAGAACGCGGTGGTCGACCACACCTTCTCAATGAACGGACCAACGGCGTCTGAGTAGGATGGTCATCGCTAACAGACAAATGACACTACGCCAAATGACTTCAGATTTGAACCAGGGTGATACTAGAGCTGTATCGATGCGAACTGTGCAACGAAATCTGGTGTCCATGGGATATGGAAGCAGAAGACCAACAAGATATCGTCAGCAACGTCTCTCCTGGGCCCATGAACACATCGACTGGACACTTGATAACTGGAATGGGTGACCTGGTCTAATGAGTCTCGAGTCCAGCTGGTGCGAGCGCATGTGGCGCAGACCCCATGAGGCCATGGACCCAAGTTGTCAACCTGGGACTGTGCAAGCCGGTGGTGCTCCGTAATGGTATGGGGGTGCTTTTTCGTGGTCTGGCTTGGTTCCTTTGGTTAAGGTATACTGTTCACTGACTGGGCAGCGCTATGTCCAGCTGCTTGCTGACCCTCTGCAGCCCTTCATGGACTTCACATACCCTGACAACGATGGGATTTTCCAAGACGACAATGCACCATGCTATCGGGCCATGATTGTTCGCGATTGGTTTGAGGAGCATTCGGGGCAATTCCAGCACATGATATGGCCACCCCGATCACCAGATATGAACCCAATTGAACACATTTGGGATGTGCTCGAGAGGAACATTCGTTCACAGGCTCCTGCATCTCAAACAACCGTGCAATTATGGGAAGCTCTCCAGTCGGAATGGTTGGCAATGTCTTCAGATGTCTTCCACCGACTTGTGGAATCAATGCCACTTCGCACTGTGGCACTTCGCCGGGTTAGAGGAGGTCCCACACATTATTAGGTGCTATTCCATGACTTTTGACATGTGAGTGTACTATATTGAACTGTTCGGCCGCGGTGGTGAAGTATGCTACGCTTTTGGCTTTTTCGCTGGTATGAATGCCTGATTCCTGGGCTGAGAGTATTGTTTTCAGATGATTGTCTCGAGCTATTTTCGCCAAATCCCAGTCCTCTCATGTGCATGGTGCAATCCTCAACCACCATCATCGAAAGCTGATTTTATTTGCTTCACTGTAAAATTATGTTGGCGTTAGGATTCTGAAAAGTCTTCCGTCACCCGTGTCATCAATGAGTCCCCCCCCCCTTTCTCTGTACGATTTTAAACTGCATGTTTTCCTGTTTTACACCATTCATTGTGCAATCTGGAAATTGCTATACGTGAATGTCATAGAAAGGTAGTTTTTTTAGAAAATGACTAATCCAGCCCTTCCAGCACAATTATTTCTTGTTCGAGGTCGCTCAGTTTAACCAGGTAGATCATGCTATCATTACATTTATGTGGAATGAATTATTATATCGAGATTGGTGTTCTTTTTATGTTGATAAGTCAGTGTATGCGATTTATACAAGTGAGAGTTTCTCATTATTCGTATAATGAAAGAAAGTTGGGTGGAGCTTTTTAAAATTTTGATATTCGCAATGAAAATGCAGATATATCAAGTGAATTACGCCCAATTTCCTTTCTTGATTATAAGAAAGCAAAGGGTTATCTTGTTTTAAGTTAAAGTACTTTCTTCCATGTTTGTCTTTGGTCCTCTTAGCAATTTCGTTAAATTATTCCCGTAGAATAAAAACATGGCACTAAAAGAAAAAGAAGAAAAAAAACAAACATAAAGCAATCTCTTAAAATTACCTTTGGAGAAGAACGTGCAACAAAATATTTTGTTTCCATTTCAACTTCGCATTAACATTTCCGCATTCCGCAATGCTAGATCGCAGGTTCAAATCCAGTCGTTTTTCTTACCCTCAAGGATGACGGTGATGCGAGAATGCTCTCGGTATTTTAATGAGAATCTGTCTTGGTTGGAAAAAATGTTTCTGCTAGTATCGGTCTCGTAATCTATTCAGTGTCAAGTTTTATTTGCAACCGCATCCGGTGTAATTAAATTTCCTTGTGTGCATCATTAAAATGAACTTTTATGAAAGTATTCTACGGCATTCAAAGAAAAGTAGAGAGATTAGCGTCTTTACTTAATTAAATGTAATTTCGTTTTTTTGTTGTTGTTGTTCGTGTTGTTGTTGTTGTTGTTTGTTTAAAAATTAATAATAAAAGGAGTCGCCAAGCCAAGGCTCACCAAGAGTCCTTAATTGTACTCTTGGAGATTCATACAATTTAAAAGGAAACGCGAAATTTTTAATAAGAAAAACAATATGGCCTTTATGGTGGAAAACCCCCGTCCACTAGTTTTGTTTATTTTTACGAACGAAGAAGCCCTTTCAATTTTAATTGTAGAGAGCTTATAAATTTGGTTTGTTGGCTATGAAAGGAATTGCGCATTTTCTTTTATTACTACAATGGATGTCAATGGATGTACTGGGGGAGGGGAAAAAAAAAAAGTCGACGTCATTCTCTGAATGGGCCTTCAATTGTAAAGACGATCTAACGCCATCTTTTGTTAGACAATGCAATAAGAGGATCTTTTTGACAGATTTAATTAAAGTTAGAACACATTTTCTCCTTATTAAATTGTTTTCCCACCCATTATGGCACATTCCAATGGATAAAGTTCTTTTGATGAGCAATATAGCTCACCCGATTCAATATAAGATGAGCGTTGTGTGCATAACACATTCTTCAACGGATGGCATTTTCTTTTCTATATTTACACTGATTGCTCTATCTCTTTAATGCGACATCAATTCTAATTCTATGCAATACTTATAATTGGATGTTTGAGCCCGAAGAAATGGGTCCTATATGTATATATGTATCTGTTGTTATGTATTTTTCATGAATCTAATACCTAATGGCATTTTTAATTAGCGGTTGTTGCAACGTAGTTGTGGAATTATATCAAGTGCTCATTGTAGTAGGCTTGCGTTCGGTATTGAAAGCCATTAATTAAAATGAAATGTAATTAAAATTTTGATTTGATAAATCGTTGGTCAGATTTGGGATTAAATTAGAGTAGATTACGTTTGGATTAGGTTTGATTGAACAAGTTATTGTAAAGAATTAGTCAATAAATTACACCGATCTTGATTAATGTGATAGGTTCGCTGGCTGATGGGTAATTTTTTTTTCTTATTTATTCTTTCTTTCACTACTACTTTCTTTTTATTTTATCGAATTGTGTTGTGGGAGTGCGTCGCACCTACCATTGCTGTAAAATATGTAAAATTATTTTATTGGTCCCCATTACGTCACACCATTTCTAAAGTGTTAACAACCCCGCACATGGCTCTTTCGGGGTCCACTGTTTTTACGGGAATATCAATATTATTAAATGTCACCAAATGTGTTGCTGATTCAAGTTAATTGACAATCTAAAAAGAACTTTTTCCCCCCTCTCTCTCTCTCCTTTTTCACTGGTGGAGTTAATTGCGTTTCACGTTCTCACGCGCGTCCTCCATTATGTGACGTCACACACCATCATTAGCGCTGAGAAAAGAGTGAGCGAAAGAGAGACAGAGAGAGAGAGAGAAGAAAAAAGCGGGGCATTATTATTACAGTTGTACCTTTAATAAGGAAACAACCTCCCGTAGCTGATAACAAAACGCCTAATAACTGGGCCATGCCCAACCACCTGCGAAAGGTAAAGGGAAGAAGCGAGTAAGAGGAGAAGAGAGAATCCTACAAGCGTGACAGAGTTTTTTCTTTGTGCTTCTTCTTGTGTGGATCGGAGGGAGTGTTTGGAGGGAACGTCTCACCCGAGCCTACGAGAGAGGAACGCTATCCGGGTCAAGTTCTATTGGCCAAGAAATTGCGTTTTGATGGCGAGGAGAAAAAGGGTTTACCTTTCGAAATGAACCAGAGAGAGAGGAAAAAATCTTTCTCTTAATAATAAAAGTAATCGGTGGCTCGTTCAAGGACAGCGCTGTCATTTGAATTCAACCTTCTGAACTCAATTAAAGGACTCCCACTCAGAATAAAAGCGAGCTCCAGCGAAATTAACAGAATCTAATTACATTATGTAAGGGGAGGGAAGGGAAAATGAGGGGGTGTAATGCCGTGTTTGTTATTATTGTTATTTATTTTTAAGATTAAAAAATTCCTGTTTATTTACAGTAGTAAATGCCTTGTTGTTGCTGTTGTTGTTGTTGTTCTCTTTTTTAATCATGCCTTCTTTAAGATTTTCATTTCATGGAGCCAATTGAACATTAAGATAAATTAAAGATAAAAAATAATTTCTTGTCTCGCTTCAATTAAAACTTTTTTCCCCTTGAGATGAAATTGATAACGTTTTTTAAAACACACTTTCCTTTTATAATGAAAAATTTGTCCTTACTTTTTTTCCATTTGATAAAAATTGCATTTATTAAAAGATTCTTTTAAAAAAACTCAGAAATATTTAAACAACGTGGAGTGAGATTTAAAATTGCCAATTACTGATAACTTGTTTTTTTTTCTTTCTTTTACACTTTTAACTGTAAGAGACGAAATAGTAGTTTATATCGGAAAATGTACAAAATTTCAATATTTTAAAACTTATATCTTGTCAAACGTTTGATTGAAAGCCTAAGAAAATAACTCCCTCACTTCATCATTCTCTTCAAAGACATCCTGTTTTATTATCTAGTAAACTGAACAGGCGGATAGAATATTACTATGAACTATTCAGAGATACGTGAAGTTCTAATCTCAAGGGGACAATATACTTTATATACAGAGGGGTTCCAAAGAGTTATAGTAAGATTCAAAATGGTTACCAAAAGCGTCCAGCCACTCCTGATTATGGCGAAGTGCTGCTATTATCCATTGTCCTGGCATCTAGGTTGCAGTGGGGTCTTTTTCGATCGGGGCTGTCTTCAGTCAATGCATGGAACAATCCTGGGATGCAAACTTTCCATTTCTGCTATTATGGATAAAGTCATTGATAACATCTATTAAGGTTGTAGAATTTGTTGGGCTCCTCAGTGTTTGGTAATTCGGTACCTTTCTTTTTTTTCAGTTTTTATTTGTCTTCCTATCAAATTATCATGACTCTCCCCTGATTGTTACATTAATTAAATTTAAAATTCCATAAAATTTAAATACTGAAGAATATAATAATATCTAACTATACAGCCTATAATCTCTTTGGTCTTGTAGAAATAACCAATGAAACATAAATTGACTAGAAATAGAGAGTATCTAAAGTTTTAAATACAGTATTAGAATTACAACTGAAGTTAGATACTTTTGAAATGTTTACAGAATATCAAATAAATAGGTAAACCTCCTAACCTAACCTAACCTAGCCTAACCTAATCTAAGCCTCCTTCTTTAATTTTTCAATAGAGCTGGCAAGTATGATGTCACTTCCTGGCCAGTTGCCTAGCCATTCCAAACATTAGGTATAACAATGTGGTGTAAGGCCATTGAAAAGCACAGAGCTCAGGAACTGACGTCACCACTTATCAGCTCTATTATTTAAAAAAAATTACTATGTATAAATATTCGTATTCATATGGATAAAACACATGAGAACATAGAACATATAAAACATATTAGGACATCCATGTTTGAAGTCCTTTGGAATTTTTAAGTGTGAAAGAAGGTCACAAGTCAAAAAGTTTGTCACCCATCAAATTTTCTGCGACGCCACCCCATCCAAAAAAATTTTCACGACTCCCACTTTAAGAAACATTGATCTAGATGATAGTCAAATTCCTGTCCTTAACGTAATTCTTTTTGAACAATTTTCGCTTTTAATTTTTGTAAACTTTTACTTACAATGTGAAACAAAAAACATAGCATTAATGTAAGGTTTAACAATTGCCTCTTAACATGGGAAAAAAAATTGTTTTTATATTAACCAAGCTGATTTCTTATGTCCAATTAGTTCAAGTTTCTTAGAATCGGTTGTTGAAAGGAATTTGAGATTCTATTTTATTAACTGGTTGAAGCTCGATGATTATCTATGTGATGGAGTTATAATGTTAATCATGGGTAAATAAAATGAAGAATCATTTTCAAAAATAACACGGCTTGTTAGGTAGAAGAGTCATTTTTGATTGAAATATAAGAAATAAAATTTTCATAACTATATCTTTAATCTTAGTAATCTAATTATGCAGGGTGCCCGAAAAGTATATTTACACTTTTAATACATCAGTAAAAAAAGAAACGAGGACATGCAATGATGGTTTTTTTGTGTTCAATAAAGAAAGTACGAAATTCTTTGACAATAAATGTATTTAGAACATTTCAATATCCGCACGATTAGCCGCACGCGACACATGGAGTCGATAAGAGATTTCTAACCAGTTTCTCTGAAGCATTGGGGAATAGGCAGTCGTAATTCAACTTTTCATTTCGTCAGTTCTCACAAATTTGCGTACCATCTACTCTTCACTTCATTAAAAAAAAAAACAAACCAACTTTGATACTTTCTTTATTGAATACAAAAAAACATAAGTGCATATCCTAGTTTGTTTATTATTAAAAAGTTGTTGATTTCTTAAAAAGTGTAAAAATATTTTTTGGACACCAAGAATACTTTCTAACTTCCATCGTATAGTAAATGAGAAGAGCAATAATAAAAGTATAAACATAGTAATTTTTCCTGTTAGTTAATTATCATTAAAGTAGGAATAGATCGATAATTTCATTTTTTTTTCTTATGACAATATGACAACAGTGTCGTCCCAGACGTAGAGCTAAAGGCAGAACTTAATGACAACAATGACAAAGTGATGTAAAAATTCAGAGATTAATGAAAAATTTTGTTCTAATGTAGTGATGAGTCAAAATCTTGAAAAAAATTATAATAAAGTATGCCCGATGTGAAAAATACACTAGTCAAATCTTAGTTGAAAAATAAAAAAAATGGAATAATTTATGCCTTTTTTGTTCTATATACAAATATAGAAGCCATGAATTTGAAAATATTTTAAAAATGGGTTAGAAATCAAATATAAAAAAATAATTTTCATCAACAGTTGATGTGGATTTATAGTGAAACTTCGTTTTATTGTTGTAATAGTTATTCTTATTTTTTAATATTTTTCTTTGTCAGCTGGTGCTTATTTCAACGGATTATTGCTTACGATAGATGCTGCGTCTTTTAATAATCTTTTCGTATGATTTTTTTTTCATTGCTATAATTTTTTTTCTTTTTTTTTTGCCAATTTGGAGTATAGTTCTTTTGAGATGCACTGATGAGCTAGATTGTTATTGTTATTTTCTAATCTTATGGTCGTATCATGTTCCTTTAGCCTGATCTTGATCTCTTAGCTTGGCCATTTATTTAAATTGGCAATTATTACAAGGAATTTTGTATAACTTTGTGTGTTTTTTGTCATCATTATTTGTTCGTTATCTTTATCTGTGATATTAAAATTCGTAAAACATCCATTATGCTGCTGCACTTTCTAGGAATCTGTATGCTTTCGAAAAATATTTCTGAAATTGCTGATTCTTGTAGAAATTTGACAAATTTGGTCGATACTATACAAGATGCTTTATAGTTGTCCAGTTGAAACTCTTGGTAATTAGCCAAACTTTGTTGTGGTACATGCGCATGTATCCTAATTAAGATTTGTAGATTTGTCAATCCACATCATCAGCACTGATGGAAACTGATAAATCCGAAAAAGCTAACCTACTTTCCGATTTTTTTCTCTCTCCAGTACCACGTAATTGATGTGCCAATGACCGTGACAAAACGTTCCCATTGGTGGAACCGATATTTTAGCATCGGTGACATCTATTGACAAAATGAGTAAACTCTAATTAAGCATTGGGAATTTTAGTTACCATTGGACAAAGAGGAAGCGTCGTCGTCGTGCTTATTAATTTAGCAAAATCGTTTATTAGCCAGAAAATGCTGGCGGAAATTTTAGTTTTATAACGTGTGCTTCGAAAGTTATGCCAGTAAAATTTGGGGAAATGCATTGACCTCTAGAACGTTTTGGTTTATGTTGAAATGTTTATTCAACGAACAAGATCTCATCTGTTATCTGTGAACTTCAGCAGGAACATATTTCGTTAAAAATCAGGTTTACAGAATAACATTTTTGTAGATAAATTTTTATGGCATGCTTTAGATAATTGGAATTTTGTTACTGAAATGTTCAGAGAATTCAACATTCGTTCTGGTGATCTTTGAAGGACCAAAAACAACAGAGTCTGCATAAAGCCTTTAGGGGTGGAACTGTAATAAGGGGGTTTAAAGTGAGCTCTGAATAAATAACTCCCACGCAGCAAGGAGCTTTTATTTATTTGCTTGAACGCATTACATTGGTCAATTAGCGATTTAATCAATACATTTGTCAATTAGCAACTTAATGAATCCTTTGGTTAAGTTAACAATCCAATCAATAGTTTGGTCAATTAACAATTTAATCAATACCTTTTGTCAATTTAGCAATTAATCAATTGATCTTTTCTAATCTCCGTGGTAGTAAATGTTGCAATTTTGCCTCTGTTTGGTTCATTTATAGTTTTTAAAATGAACGAAGCGAGCTACGTGAAACAGAAATGAACCTCCAATTATCGCACTGTGTTTACTCGTACGGCGATTGGCGAAAACAAATCTGTGCGTCAGATTTTTAAAGATGATTGCCAGCCGCAAACGGTACATACACTCTGCCTTGTTGAACTTTTAGCCCGGGGCACTTTCTGTAGGCCGAAAATTGGTTCTGTACAGTTGACTTTGAGCTTGAATTGGTTTGATAAATTGTAATAAACGGTATGTAATTGGTTTACGATTGGAACAGTACTATCTCATAACTTTCAGGAGCTAATTCTAAAGAAATTGTTCAGAAACGAAACATTAGAAATAGCTTTCCAGAAAATCTGATGAGATAGGTGGGAAGAAATAATAGCCGGGTGGACATTACGTAGTGTTCTAAAAGTTGTTTTGTTTATTAATCCGGGCGGTCACCAAAACCAGCGACATGGCGCGCCCCTCCAAATGGACTGGAATAGAAAAACTCCATCACTCTTCTTGATTTTTTATTGATGCAAAGTCAGTCTGCAATTCTTATTCTGACAGCGATATCAAAGATGACCATCTCGAATTATTTTAGAAAGAGCTAGATGGATCGAGCCAAGAAATGCGGACTGAAATGTGGGTCTATATAAAGCGATTACATTAGTCCTTCGGAGTAGCTAGAATTGGGGGCTCCTTATATTGCAGGATCAAACGTATCCTGATACTCCCCGCGAAATAGCGGATGTTACATGCGAGTTAAAAGGGCGTTTGCAAGTTATTGCAGAGCTGAAATAGTAACATGGGAGAAAAACGCGAGCTAAATGACTTCAGAGCGGTGAAGTGATCGGGTCGTACCGTTGTGGAAACTCTGTTCGTGAATTTTCTGCGAGATTACGGGCGTTCCACCGTAAATGTTGTCTTATTGAAGTGGAAACGTGTAGGAGCTACGACTGTACAACCATCACCTTGCAGACTACGTCGACTGTAGGAACTCCAGAGCATTGAAGAGGGTGGTGAAACAAAATCGCATTGAATCGGCAGTAAATATAATGAATTCCAAGATGCCTCTGGGTGCAACCTCAGCACTACGGCAATTCGTCGAGCGCTCCAAACGTTGGGTTTTAATGGCCGAGTTGCGGTATATAAACCAAACAGTTATGCAGTTAATGCTAAGGGTCGCTTAAAGTGTTGTAAAAGTCGACAAAATAGACTCTTGAGCAATAGCGTGGATGATAGAGAACGCCGGGTGATACTTACTTGACTTATCGTGCGACAAGTGAAGTTTGATGGCAGGGATATAAGGCTTGAAGCTATTTCTATAGTTCCAGCTCCCTTCAAGGAACTATGAACATGGAATCTTTCTCTTGTTTTACACAATTCTATGCTTCCAATTCGGAATTATGCAGCAGTTAAATCACGATCGTGTGCCCATCTAAAAGCGCACATTGTACAGCGCTGATTGCTGACATGAATTTTAGGATTTGAACTGGTTGCTTAGAGTCCGGATCTCAATCTACCTTGATGAATTGGAACAGGCCCTCACTAAACTGTTGCTGCCTGACATTGATTAAACATCGAAGCGCAGTATGCCAAAAATTACGAGATTGCCTTTGCTATCGCAGCAATGGGCGGACCTCTAAGATATTAATTTCTTACTCTTTTGCAGGAGATAAAGTAGAGGAATAATGCTGACACCGGAACAACGTGTAGAGCTGATACTTCTTTGTGGTGATCACCACAGAACATCTCGAGAAGCTGCAGACGAATTTCATCGTCGGCACCCTGATATTCCCAAGCCCACCGGCTACACTTTTACGCGTGACAGAAGAAAATTTGGATCGTGTGAGGCATTGTCTTCGAGTGCATGGTGAACATTTTGAACATGAACGATAAGCTTGCGAAACCGTGTGAACATAAAGCCAACATTCATAAACTTTTCATGTGGCACGCGACTTTTGAGACACACGGTATGTATAACTCTGATCATATCGTATATTTATCACTCTCAAGAAAGACTGAGAACGATCTTTTGCTACTTTATTCAAGTATACGCATATGACCATAGTTTTCTTGCTCAGCCAATACTAAAAATAGAAAGTTAAGTTGCATGCTATGTTTTTATGCCAAATTGCAAGGAATTCTGAGCTAATGCAGTTGTCTAAATCTTTAAACTGGCGTCTGTGACCGATTCACGTTACAAACAATGAGCTGTAATTGAATTGAATTAACATGAGCACATTGGTCGCTGGGTTTCCATTTAAAGCTTCAGGAAGTGCACAGACGGTACTGCATGATCGGCTCTCTGGTAGAGGGCAAGGCATAATGTTATGCTATAAGGCCGTGCAAGCTGTTAGGATTACGTGGAAAAGCAGCATATACATGTATAAAGAAAATCTTCTTTTATATTGTAATTTTCATATATTTGGAATAGTTTTCGAGAGCAATACGAGTGATTTTAAGTAATAAATTTTAATATAATATAAAATCAAACCCTAAAATCGCAAATTATTAAAATTTAACAGTAGTCAGTTGAAATAGTTTTATGTACAAAATTTAATTCTCTCTCTTCTTTAGTAAGATCTAATCACAGACGTTCCAAAGAAAGAAAAAAAACAAACTTCCCACCGTCCTCGACCGACTTTGAACCCGCGATCTCGTTAGTCACTCTCACTGTTCATCCATCAAGGCCGGCAAGAAAAACTTGGAAGACTGAGAAGGGAACCGATTGTCCCTCCATGGAGCTTGCTCGTTTATTCGACCTTTCATCGTGATCTCATAAAAACATCATTCAGCCATCTTCCTAATTACACCACGGCCTCTCTAGAAAAACGGGAATTAAAAAAAACAGTCATTAAATTAATTTAATACAGAAATGTTAAGCACCGCTTGATTCTTCTGATTCATTAATCAGGCAAACTATCTCGCCATTCAATCAAAACGGCATTTAATTATTTGTACACGTACTTTGTAAACCCTTATACAATGGTCATTCGGAAAATAGTGAGTGTGCAATTATATCGTACTTACAAAATACGAAAAATATATAATTCCTTATTACGTAGATATTAATGTCGGCATAATTTAATAATTCATTTCGTCATTTTAAGATGAACAATATAATGACTTCTCATGTACAGTGTTATTCTGCTTGCCTTGGTCGTTTCGTCTTTTTCGACCACTTGATGCTTGATGCAGAGGGGAGGGAGTGTTTTGGACAGCATTACAGAGGGGTAGGGGGTATCAGGTGTGGCGTTACGTAATGCTTCTTTTGAGATTTATTTGAAAGTAAATTTGGTGGATGACTAAATTTATCAAACGAAGAATCATGTAGTAAAAAATTTTCTTTAACCCTTTGCATCCGAGTTAGTTTATTTTGTTATTCAAAATTTTAAATAAAGAGTTATTATGAGCATCACCAAGTCTATATATCAGATACGAATTTCTTTATCCGAAATTCTAAAAAACGCATTTTTGTAGAGGGTTGAATGTCAGTTATAAGGAGTTATTAGGGTAAACTTTAGAACAGTATTCCCAACCTTTTCCGCAAAATATCGGCCGATTCGGTTACATTCATGCTATAAATTCTTTAATGTACCATCTCTGTTTAATAAGCTATTTATCTTATTTTTAAAACTTCTTTATTGAGAAATTCGAAATTTGTAGAATCATGACCATCTGTAACTGATGAATTTTTGTGAATGCATGAATGCAACCGGGCTAGCCATATCGTCACGCTTATTGCAGTAAATATCACTTGTGATTCAGCGCTTGTACAGACTGAACATGCATTTGTAGTTCCGACACCACTAAAATCAAATTTCTGCAATAATTCCTTTTTCTGCTTTATTGATGACGATAAACGCTTCCTTTTATTTTTCTTACTGTTTCTTCTCTGCAATTCTATTTGACATTTGCACATAAAGCCAAACTAGAAAGCACAAAAAAAAATTGCGAACATTACTGTGATTTTCCGAAAACAATGGATAAAAATCTTAATTTTTTTTTCACATAATTTTTTCGCCGCATAATCTTCTCGTATATTGGTACATTATTTAGATTGAAATTTTTGCTTTGCTTTTTCACCCCTTTTGGTACGTGAACGCTTTTGCGACACAAGCAGCTGTTAGGAACTGAGATGTCAACTTCGTGATTTAAACGCCGAGAGCCCAATTGCTCCCAATTACTTAGTGGAGAGAAGTGGAGTAGATGGATTAGCAACCGATAGAAATTGCTCCTTCAATGTCCTCATATTTTAAGGACTGGTTATCGTTTCGAAACCTTTAATGGAGTTCGTAGAAAGATTAGAATTTTGTTTTCTCATTACATGAGAAACACCCATTTCAAGTGGCGCGGAACAAATTTCACTTTTCTAAGATTCGTAGAATTTCTATTTCATAAGGTTTTCGGCAATTTAAAAGAATTATTTGAACGAAAAGTGGAATAGCATAGATTTTTATAGCGTAACACTATAAAAGTTTTACCTTCTGATTAAATAAAAATAATCATCCAGAGTCATAAATTTGATGTATCTGCTGCAGCACCTGTATTTTTATAGAATTCTAAATAGAACACGTGGATAACAAGATTTTTGGTGATCTCAGTGTGTATGTATCATTGGCTTGTTATTCTGCAACCTCCATTGAGCTTTCGATCTAAAGTCGGTCAAAAGGTGGAATATTCATATTAAGCTCAACATGCGGTCTTAGAATTTGCATTCTGGTTTGGTTGACCGTTCACTTATTCTTTTTTTTTATTTATCTGTTATTTGTTTCTTGAATGTGAAGTGAGCCCTTAGAATTATTTAATTATTTTTCCAACGCTACGTATTTCATTCTTCCGAAAGCTGAAAACGGCTCCAAACACCATTATTATTGTTTTTTCCCTTTGGGAAGCGATTCAGAGGTGTCGAGGCAACTTGTCTTTGATCGCTATCGGTGAAATCGCAATTTGTAGATAAGTATTTCAAAAAGAGAGACAGAGAGAAAGAAAAAAAGTGAATGTCAATTCTAAAACAGGTTTTGTTTTCTCTTACGGTTTTTCTTTTTGCATCGACTCTGTAATCAGAGTCGCAAATCGTTTTATTTTCTGGGTTAAAACGTAAGGCTCGAACGTAATTTTTTTCCATGTCTTTGGTAATCATGCCTGTTAATCTATTTGGAATCGATAGGTTAAAACTTGGATTTATATGAAATGTGACAGCGAGATGTTTTAGTTTTTGAGTTTTTTTATACCTTTGCATCTTGTTCTCTATATGCAGGACTTAACCTAGTTCGAGGAGTAAGTTAAACTAGTACGCACGCAAACTGTTTCTAAATAGAAATATCTTTTCTTCGGAGATGAGCATTCCCACTGAAGTGTGTGTCTTTTGCTGCATTTAGAAGTTAATAATGGTAACTTGTAGAATATTGACAATTATTATACTAAAAGAAAGGCCATTCTCAACCATAAAATTTTTTTTAAGAGTAAAAGAGACCCATTTGATAAAGTATATTATTAAACTAAATATTTTTGGGTGTTATTTTAGATAAATTAATTTTGATAAAATTGATTTTTATATATTAAAATAGTTCGATAATTTTTTTATTGATAAAAAATTTTATGATAGTAGCTAATACGATCGCTTCTTTTTAGTAAAGAATCTTGATATTAATCTTTAATTTTTTTCTTTATGAAATGTGTTTTATTTTAAATAAACTTTTATGATTGAGAATTGTTTTTCCTTACTAAAAGTAACTAATAAAACTTTCAATTTCAATATTTTCGTGAAGAGAAAGCTTTCTAGTTCATTAGATGTGTTTTCAAATGAGTTCCCCCCCCCTTCTCTCCCTAAATAATTCATTTTATTATTATTAAATTGCAAATATATGTATAAGGTGTCCGAGTAGAATGTGACCGTTTTACAAACATTTATTAGAAACACTCGGTTGCATGAAAAATGAAACACCATAATAGTGCCATAACAGAAAGTGTGTTTTATTTGCAGTTTAGTCAACATTCTTTACACTCCCGAAACTGATGCTGCGGAACAAATCATCCCAAGACTTAAAGCCTGTTTCACATAGAGCTTTACGGAGCAGAAAACACAGGCGCAAACGTTGCAGATCTGCTCCGCGAGAGTTGCGGAGCGGAGTTTTCATTTCAAGGGGGTCTGGAAATCTTGCGGAATCCGCTTTGCTTCAGCCAATCAGGAAGCAGCTGAAACGCAAAGCATGCAGGGAGAATCTAAAGCGGGAGAGATAAACTCTACTATAGTATACACAGCGATGGCCATCAAACGTGCGTTTAATTTTTTTTAGTTTTATTTTTTTAATTTAATTTAAATGGAATCCAATACGTATGGAATCCACGAGTTGGGTCCCTGGATGGATCTGGATTTGACGACCGCTGTATGATGGCCGCCGCCGCCGGGGGGGGGGGGGTGAAGAATGTGTGTCACTGATGGTCGCCCATCCAGTGAATAGCCGTGCCTGGTGTTTCTTAACTTCATAGTGAAAGCCCACCAGGCCACGGCCTCCCCCCTAAACTTATTTCTTTAGTTTCTGAACGAATTCCAATTTGGAAAACCAAACTAAAGGAACACATAAAAGCTCAGCTAAAATAAAACAAAAACAGGTAAAAGTCCAGAGTAGCGGTTTCTATTTTCTGGGGTGACATCGATCAACCCAGTCACGTTTTAAGCCTTTCACATAAAACTTGTTTCAGCCCCGTCATACTCTGAATTTATTATTGTTTTTAATCAATAAGTAAATGTAACATATTTAATAAATAAGTAAATGATTTGTCTTATTATAGAATTTATATTTTCGGAAAGTTATAAAAGAAAACACATCACGACATTAATGACCGACAGCCCGCCCGTAGCTGATGTTCACCGTCACGGGACTTTCGTGAATTTTCCCCCGCATAAATTTCGTAAAATATAATTCCTATAATATGATAAATTATTTATGTATTAATTAGACACGTTACAATAATGAATTCAGAGCATAAACGCGACGGGGCTGGCAGATGTCTTCCGAGAAAATTAGGGAACGCTACTCTCAACTTTTACCCAAAAGGGGTTTAATATTTATTTATTAAAATATTTATTTATTATTACACAAATACTGGACCGTATAGTTCTTGTATTTTAAAGCATACTCGGCCAAATGAAAAATTAACAACATATAACATCTCTATTTAAAAAATTGTTGAAAATTCATTTGATAGACTTTTTTTTTTCTTCGAATATTTAGCAGCGTTAGCAAGTTAACTTCATCTATATACAAGGTGAATACAAAAGTCTGAACCCTCCTTTTATTTTTTTGAACCGAAGCAGATATGTCAATTTTGATGAATCCAGTGAATAGGAAGTTGTGGGTGGCCTATCCCATGGTGCACTTTTCATCATCCCAAATATGCAAATTAGGACACATTCAAAATTTATCTCAAAAACCGTAAGGGATAGAGGAAAAAAAAAAACCCAATTGCAAACTTGTTCAGCATAAAAAAACAAATAAAACAAAAAAAAAATCATCCAAATCGGACCAACCAATCACCCACAATCACTTGTAGCTTACAAACAGTCACACTGCACAAGGAAAACTGAATGTTGATATTTCCACCATGTAAAGCATGCAAATCAAAAAATTAACATAAATTACCATACTCACATTCACTTTCATGCGGAAAAGCAAATAAAAGGCATGTTTCAGCACACAGAAGATAGAACAATTCCAGGATGGCAAGCTACACTGTTCCGGAAATGGTCAACATGGTCAACGTGATTGTGGATGATTGGTTGGTCCGATTTGGATGATTTTATTTTGTTTTGTTTGTTTTTTTATGCTGAACAAGTTTGCAATTGGGTTTTTTTCTCTATCCCTTATGGTTTTTGAGATAAATTTTGAATGTGTCCTAATTTGCATATTTGGGATGATGAAAAGTGTACCATGGGATAGGCCACCCACAACTTCCTATTCATTGGATTCATCAAAATAGAATATCTGCTTCGGTTCAAAAATTAAAAGGGGGGTTCCGACTTTTGTATTCACCCTGTGTAATAGCCACGATGTTAGCATTTCTTGTTCAAAATCCATTTTATGAAAGAAGATATTATTATTTTAGAGGGGCCAATCAGGTGACAGCTTAAGCGGAAATGTTGCGGGAAAGTTTTAATCGTGAAATGTTCAGCGGATTCTGCGTTTCCATCAGGGGTTTTCTATGTGAAACAAGCTTTACCTAACCTAACCTAACGAAATCTAACAGTCCCAGTAGAATTTTAGTTAAACTCACTTTAATATGGTTTGTCTTGATAGAAATATTCGACGAATCTGAAAATGTAATCAAAATGGTCTCCAGATTTGCACAACTCTTTTACATTCGAAATTGCAAAGATGCAATATTTCACCGACTACTTAATTGATATTATTTTCATAGAGTGAAACGTGCGTACAAAAGAAAATCTTTATTATGGTAAAATTTCCTTTTTTTTTTCATGTTACCTACTGTCTCAATAATAGGTTTGATAACGTTACATTTAGTAGAATAAATTTTTTTTTTTTTTAATTTTAATAAAGTATTTGGCTTCTCAATATATACAATTTTTTTAAGAAATGTTTCCTAACGTGTGCACTTTCCATACTTTGCATGTTGACTAAGATGTAAAAATCTGCGTTGGTAAACAAGTTCACTAAATCAAATTTGTTAACATGGTGATCAAAATGTTTTGTTTCGAATTAGCAAATTAGGTGACAAAAATGAATTTATTTATTCTTTATGCTTTATTATTAAAATTCAAACATTACAATCATTAAGCTACATAAAACCATTACACATGTCCTCTTTTTTTAACTTTTGTACCTATACAAAGTATTCCTAGTGATCCTTTTTACGTGATAAACAATAAACCATCAAAGTAAAAAGAAAATAACGACGAGGGTGAATCAAAAAGTAAGTTACACTGTAGTCGAACAGCGCCGACATCATTCGCCGTTTTTAAGGATGTTGCCTGTAATCCCACGTTTTTACTGCGTACGCAAGAGTATTGTTGTCATGACGCTGCAACTGGTTGTACACTCAAGTTGAAGATTCGCGGAACAATCAGTTTTTTGTGGGCGAAAGGCTTAAATTGCTCTGAAATCCATAAGGAAATTTGCAGTGTCTACAGGAATAATGTGATTTCTCGTCCTGCAATTGTGAAGTGGTGCCAGCAGTTCGAAAATGGGCGCTCAGATCTGACGGACGAATACCGCGCAGGAAGACCATCCACGTCCAACACTCCCGAGCACATTGCCCGCGTTAATGAAATGATTCTGGACAATCGACGAATCAGAATTAAAGAAATCGCCAGAACGTCAAAGACGCAGTGCTGATATGGTTTAGAAATGCTGGAGCGGATTTTTTATCGCAGCAGCATAGAAAAGTTAATTTCACGTTCAGACAAGTGTTTACAGTTGTTGGGTGATTAAGTAGAAAGTGAAATAAATGGTGCACGTTTCCTCAGAATGTGTGTATGGGATCTTAACTTACTTCTGTTTTTACTGTTTCAGAGTGTAACTTACTTTTGGATTCACCCTCGTATAATAAGCATGCAAAGGCACATATTTAAAAAAACTTATTTCTCAGAATGATCAAAGTAATCGGCAATAGTAGGCTGCCTGCGACTCTTAAATCTTTCAGTGATGACATAGCTCTCGTAACACTGACTTTCACTTGGTGTGAACTATCAAAGCCTTCTAGAGAGGAATCAACGCCTCCTCCTCTCTAGAAGTCGTTGGAACTATCGAATGTAAATAGAGACGTGCATGCTCAAGTTTCCTAATTCGATAGCTTGCATACCAAAATGTTTGCTGATCTGTAGATGTTGACTAATTCAAAGTTAACTGATTTGAAAGACTTCAACACTACTGTCTATGGGAAGTGGATTTTGGTTTGAGTACGTGTTGAACAAGTTGAAATGTTTCCAAAGTTGTGTGTTGACTAAGTCGATAGACTACTGTATTTGTAGTGTTTGTTCATTTTAAACATAATTTTGTGCTTAAAAACATGTGTATTTTTAATTGACATTATTCCGGCAATGCATTCTCAACTTATTTTCATTTTCATAGATAAATTTGATTTTAAACAAAGCTTGAGTACATTCTAAATACATGAGTACTTGAGATTTCATAATTTTTAACCCTTGTAAATAGCAAACAAAATGAATCGCCGAGTATACCGAATTGCCGAAAAAGTCTTTACCTGATAAAGAAAATTAGTAATAAAGAACCTATGTCGGATAGGTACATACGGTTTTTTGTATTATGATATTAGTACACTTCAACATGTGCATCTTTCATAGCTCTGAGAACATCAAGACGATAGTCACTTACTCGCCACCATGTCTTATATTAGTGTCCGTTATTCTTGCCTTTAATGTGTTCACATCGGGGCCGGTGTAGCAAACACTTTATCCTTAACATATCTCCACAGGTGTTATGTCTAGAGAACGTGGGGGCCATGGTGTAAGACCATCTCTTCAAAAGCATTGGTTGGGAAACGTTGAATCGAGGAATTCACAAACTGATAATGTCCAATGTGGCGGGGACCGTCCTGTTGATAAATTACCCAAGGTTGGTACTCAGAACGCATTGAGCTTTCTCTTTTATATACGCCATTTTCAATATGACCGATGTTAATGACATCGCTTCGGCTCCTACCGTAGCAGCAGTTTAAACATTTTTTGAGATGAGATCATAATACAAAAACCGCATATATTTATCTGGCATAGCTTTTTGTATTAATTTTCTTTATCAAGTAAAGACTTTGTGTTCACTATGTATAAATATAATTTATAATTATATAATTAAAGAGCGCTTTTTTTTATTGAAAATAAAAACAATATAAATTGGAAATTTTCATTTTAAAACAGCATTTTAAGAATGTCTATCTTTAATAGTATATTAATAATATTGTTCTCGATTTTTTTTTCCTCTTTTGTAGCAACTTCGAAGGCTGTTGTTAACCAGTGAGGGACCTTCACCCATCAGTGCGGTGGCGGCGGTTGTTGGAGAGACGTTTATCGGGTGGAGAGGCGGGGTGTGGCCGAAGCAAGCCATGAACCACGGCCAGCCGGAATCTCTCGGCCCGCACGCAACAATGCTTCACGGCGGGGTGCCGAGCACGGGACCGGGATCGGCCGGCGGCACTCCCGTGTCTCACACTTGCGGCGGCGGAGGAGGAGGCGGCGGCGGTGGGGGTGGAGGAGGACCGCCGGGACCCATGAACGGCAGCGTGCGCTCCTGCGGCGGATGCGGCGGCAAAATCATCGACCGCTTCCTACTGCATGCGCTCGACCGCTACTGGCACACGGCCTGCCTCAAGTGCTCGTGTTGCGGCGCCACACTCGCCGACATCGGCAGTTCATGCTTCACCAAGGCGGGCATGATCCTCTGCAAGTCCGACTACATTCGGTGAGTTCTAAATACTTTACGTTATTTAGAAAAAAAAAACAAAAAAAAACAAAACAAACAAACTTAGATTAAGTTTTTAATTTTTCTTTTCGTTTTCAACTTGAAACCTCGTTTATCAAATCTTTTTCCCAGTAAAGAAAACGGTGGAAATTTAATTTTATGGTTTAAAGAAAGACTCGCTTTTATTAAATTATGTAGGGGCATTTCAGGCGTTTAAGCTTCTTAAGGGAAAATACAGTAGATTCCCTCTAATCTTACAACTATTCAAAAGCACGTTCAAAATCCTATTTTCAAGATTGCAATAACTTAAACAAAAATATACCTCCGAGTATTTGAATGTATATTGAGCATTTGCTCGTGTAAAAGAAATTGGTAATTTACGTTTGACTGCTCGATTTATACACGTTTTTTGAAGGAATATCAAGTCTTTTTTTGATTTCTTTCTCTGTTATTGAAGTGTAATGAGATATAGGACTGTCAATAAATCTCTTAAATTTATGTACTAGGCAGTCTATGGTTCTAGAAATGTGATTCCTAGGACATAATTTCGATTGAGACATATGGTTGGTTAAAGCGAGACTGTAAGAGGGATTTCTTCGTTAAATATTGAAACAGACAGACATAATAAAAATTCCAAGTATTTTCTATTGAATTTGTTAACAAAAAATATAGAAATAATTTTCGTTTCCTCTTTATTAAGTTATAATTCACAGAATAAGATTAAGAATTGTAACGATTACTGTATTATTAATAGAATGACATTTTAACACAAGCAATAAAAACATATTTAACAAATACCCCTGCCTTTGCTATGTATGCAAATTATATTATAAAGTTTAAAAGGTACTTAAAAACAATATATAAAAGATATCTCTCAAATTGATGACAGGAAACTACCTTCTGTGCACACGAAATAAAGTATTTACATTTCAGCCATCATGCGGTCATCATTCAGCAAAAATACAATGACGGGAAGTAGCCCGTGCATCGTGCACAGTCGGGTGCAAAAAGGTTTTTACCTGCTCCGTAGGAACTGAGCTTACCGGTTGCAAAATCAGGTACTTTTACTGAGAGTCAAGGCAGATTATACTGGACCTGTCCCTTCTGAATGAAAATAGGGTAGGAGGTATACGCTTGGGATGTGCTATTCACGTGCTCAACTATAACTTAAGTCTGTTTTTTGCTCAACTCAATATACAGATAAAATTGACATTTGATATGTATAGAAAGTTACACGCAAATTCCAGCCAATTCCGAAGCCTAAAACTCTTAGCATTTATCAAATAGAGCATTGTATATATTTTAAACGTGACTTGCTTCAAATACTGAAGTTAAAAATATTCAAACCATCGCTCAGAAGACGGTTATAGTGGAAAATTATTAGAGGAAATGGTAAATTTAATTCTCCATTTCCACTAAGTGTGACCATATCCTGATCCGAGAAAAGAAGAAAGAGACCACCATTTTCTTCAACAAACTTTTGACCAAGTTTTAAATAGGATTTTCAGGATCTTATAGAATCCCCCAATGTCTTTGAATTGACTTATAGACCCCCAATTCTTTAGAATTTCTCCTGGACGACCTCAAGGATGAAGTGAATCCGACATAATAATCTGAGAGATATGAAATGTCTTGTAGGTCTTGTGACCGTGTTTACCGGGACCAGTCGAAATGTAATATGGAAGAGTGTAGATGGAAAGAACACATGGTCCATCTAAAAGATTCGGTTGTGGCAAGACCCATTCTGGTTAGAAAACACATCATCGGCAGCCGAACATTTTATCGGGTAGTACTGAAGCAGTGCTCCCACTAACTCACCTTCTCTCAACAGATACAAATGGTAACCAAAGAAAATGCATTGAGGTAGATAAGAAGTCTAAGGAAAATAATATTGGTGATTGTCAGTCATGGAACAAAAGATTTGCTCCTGGGTGTCAATAACAAATTTTTATTAAACACCTATAAAAATTTAGAAATTAAAGAAAAGCCCTGGATTTGTTAATGAGTTGTGCTTCTGTTCCATTAGGTGACTCAATACTTTTTGACTTAATAACGAAAAGGAAAAAACAGAAGTCACCTGTATCCTGATTGATCTTTGTACAATTTAATCTCTGTATATAACGGTCCTGCTGTTTCCCGCCATTGTATTCTTGCTGAATGATGGCCGCATGGCCGTCAAAATGAATTTCCAAGTTTAAATGTCGTTTCGTATGAACAAGATCCTTTTTTTGCATCATTATTTTAATCCAGTCTTTTCCTTCATCGATCAACGCATATAGTGGGGATGTACTGCTTTTTACCACTCACTTTAAATTCTTAAACCAATATTTCAGTTACTTAAGTTGAAAATGGAATTAATCTAAAATGATGATATGATATTTTCCATATAATAAAAATGTACAGATGGAATGTACTTTGAGTTCGATGAAAATAATTTTCAGTTGTATCTATCGAAAAGCATGATCTCTATTTGAAATCTTAGGAACTTGAAGATGCTCTGATTTTGAAAATAAACAGAATTACCCAAATAATTCCAAATTTAATTTCAAGTGTTTTGCTATTAATTGTTTCAAGTATTATGATAGCTTCGATCTTTTATTTATTTTGTAATCTACATCTGCGTTTGTGATGCTAGGATTGAATATTAACTTACTTTCGTTAAAGTACCATGGCTCCCGCTATGCGGAAAGCCGAAACAAAGCTCTTATACATTTTTTTTTTTTGCATGCAACAAAGCTGTCATTATCAGGGAAGTCGTGTTCAGCGTTTTTGGGGTTCTCGTATAGTTTTGCTTAACGATTATGCAATTAAATGTCAAACCATCCTGATGAATCTGCGTGAAGAAATCTAGCAGAAGAGAAGAGGAATTATACTGAAAAGTGTTTGCATGAGAAAACACCTGTTCGCACCGCTTACAGAACATTAGCGCCTATGCTGTAAGCTAAGATATAAAATACATGTATTTACTACTTTATAGTGAATTGCCTTCTTTGTCTTTCATCGACTGAAAGAGCCACCGCATGGGAAACGTTTCAATAGTGATGAGGTGAAAACTTTTTTTTAAACGCCTAAACTCGGGCTTCTACAGCGATGGTATCAGACAGGTCGTGCATCGCTGGGAGAAATGCGTGGTTTTACAAGGATCATATGCGGAGAAGAACTAATACATATGCAAAATTTCAATTTTTTATCTTATTGCTTTCCGCCCAAAGGTGCAAACTTTATGAGCGCCCCAAGTATCAGGATATAGCAACAGAATAGAAATTTTTGAGACGGAAGAGGGTGGATGTGGTGTAGCGGGTGGGTTTTCGCGCGCTGTGTCTTGTCCGGCCGTTTGCCTGCTAATGCCCGTCGGCTGTGTCGCCTTCTTATCGCGCAGCCACCGGCCACGATCCGCGTGGAGTGACAAGCACGACGGCTTTGTCGCCAAGCATGTCAAGAGATGAAGGAGAATAATTTGTCTAATCACATAGGTCACAGCACATGGCTGCGCATGTGCAGATAAAACGATGACACGTGGCCCGGCCCTGATTTAAGAGCTACCCGTGTTTGCATCCATCGCCCCCACATGATTAAAAAAATATCTACTGGCGTATGTGTATGAACAAGAATAAACATGAAGTAATGTTGAGTTTTAAGTTTCTTATGATTTTTTACGGGACTTTATTGGTGAATATTAAAATGTAAATATTGGAAAATTTCTTAGTTGAAAAGATTGAAGAGAATGGAAGCTGCAGTATCGCTATATATTTAGTAAATGCACTATGAATGCATTTAAATATAGAATAAAATTTAACTAGATTGGAAACTTAAGCTTAATAATATAGCCTCTGTACTTCAAATCAAGAAGAACATTATAAGTAATATCTATCGAATTTATTATGAAAAAATAATATAAATTACAAAAATGAAAGAAAATGAACTTTGTATAACTTGAAGAACTTTGTATAACTTGAAGAGTCATTCTTGACAGTCTAAAATTACAGAGTATTTTTTAAAAGATTCAACAGTTCAGAGGTCATACGCAGTTTTAAATTTTTAAACCGAGAACCAATCTGTGCCTAGCGCAAGTCTACTGATAGTAGACATTTGCGGCAACACATTACAAATCAAAAAGGATTGAGGCATTGATTTTGTGGATGCTGTCTTTTCATGAGTTGATGGTCTCCGGATTGGATTGTTTACGTATGCATTTTAACACAAGCCCAGCGAAAGAAATCTAGTGGCACTAGATCAGGTGATCAAGATGGGCATAATCCACGTGAAATGTCCCGATCATCAATTTCCGAACCAACTGATGTATTGTTGACTTATTCGACACATCATCACGGGTTGCAAACTGTTTACGAAACACCATCTGAATATCAGTTTTTAAATAACATTTCACAATGAACAGTTATATTATATTGAGCTCCACGTTTATTTCTTTATTTGATTCTATACTTACCAACAAAGCTATCTGTCATGCATAAAATGATGCAAGAAAACAAGGTAACAATAGAACCCTGGATACTTACTAAAGAGAAGAAAACGACTTTCCACTTGTCCACAACTAGGTTTATTCCAACATGTATATGATGGAATGTATGTTGGAATAAACTGGTTGTGGAGAAGTGGAAAGCCATTTTCTTCTTATAAAATGAGGTTCTCCACCGCGAATTTCAAACTGGTAGCAGGGCTTTTACATTTATGGTTAAATATAACGGAAAGTATCGGTTGCAGGGCTTTAGAATCGCCCTGTATAACAAAAACTGATTCTTTAAGAGACCAAAGAGTGAATGTTATTGTTTTTATTTTTTCTTCTTCTTCTTCTTCTTCTTCTTCTTCCATTTTTCATCTTTTCATCATTATTACTCTTATCATTTTATAATTTCATATCACTGAGATTTATTATTAGTCTAAAATAATTAATTTACACAATTATTCGCGTTAAAGCCATAGAGTTCAAGCATCTAGATAACGCGTCGAATTCACTTTGTCAAATTTCATTTCAAATTATTGTACTTAAATCAGAATCTGCGAGTAGATTAACAACAATTTTTTTCATTTTTAATGAGAGTAAGTAACTCAAGAAGTTGTCTTCATGGCATAGTTTCTTTTTAGGACGGAGCTTACTGTTTTGCATGCATGTACGCAGTAGGTGGACGACAAAAGGCTTTTATTTTAATAGCAAGCTTTGCAAAATAGTTAAGTCATTTGATATATTCTGAAACGTCAAACATGATGAATTAATGGCATTTAGGGAGGGCCATTTGCTCACCCCAATATACAAATGGAATGCGTAGAGTGAGAGTGAGTGAGAGAGAGAGAGAGAAAGAGAAAGAAGAAAGCGGTGATATAATGATGGTGAAGATAATGGGACTTTGATTCGTAAAATATTTTCCGGTTGAGTGGCATATTTAAGAGCGAAGCCGATGATTGTGTGTGAAAGGCAAATGGGGGAAGTGGATGAGGGGGTTAGTGAAGGAGGAGGTAGGGGTGGGTATATGTCTGCTTATATGATGACCATCCGTTTATCCGGGTTGAAAAGGTTACAACCCGAGCGACCGAGCGCTCCACGTGACCTCACGCGCCACGGCCGCCGATGATGACGTCGCACGTCAAGTGGAGAATCGCTCCTAATGCAAACCGATCCGCTCTCCATTAGGCGCCAGGAAAAGGTTTGATAAGCGAGCCAATCAGTAGAGCCGTCAATTTCATAAACCTATCTTTAGAAGATGATAGACACAATGGGATTGATCCAGTCAATGGACACTGGACTGCGCTTTACTACTTTTCCATTCCATCCACCTGTGTATATGCATGTAGCTGAAAAGTGGAGGAGAGATGAGGGTGGCGGATTGACTTCCTATAATAATAATAAAGCCATTTTCTAATTCCTTCCGTTCTAACTTGGGTCGAAGCGTCATATCAATAAAAGGAAAAAAAATCAGATCTGCTAGGTCGTATCTGATGTGAAACCAGAAGCGTCCACGTTTCTGGAATATCATTATAAATACTGAGGAAATTGATAAGAGCCGTGCTATAATTTAACGTTCTGCAGATTAAATTAATCTGAAAAACGGGAATTTATTGAAGATCGAGATTTTAACATGATGAAGCTTGTGTCCATTTGTCTGCTTTGGTGGTTAACTTTGGTCACAACAATCTCCAGATTTCACGCCACTTTTATCTTTTTTTTAAGGCAATCTTTAAAAATAGCCTTGCTCTCGCCCGAATTGTAACAATTCAAGGGCAACCGTATCAAGGGTGTTCGCGAGTATCGCAACGAAAGATGTACCAACACCTAAGGAGCAAACTATTCCACTATTGCTGCCACGACCGCCATAGCCTGTTCAGACTCGTACAGATTGACCGGAGGGCAACAGGACAGATCATATCCAGTTTCGATGTCGAAGCCTCAAGCGAAGCCGGTGGGCGAACAATGCATACCTTATACTCCGAGACGCAATTGTTGTTGATTGACAACATTATCGGACATTGCGCCTTGCCTCCTGCAGAGAACGTTTATAAAATGGACCTCAAAGATGAATCCCATGAATTCCCATGTTTTACCGAGCTGATGGTAAAGTGAGTTGGCTTAGTCTTGCCTGATCGGCATTGTCATGGGACACCTTAGGCTCTTCAGCATGTCTGGATAGATCCCTAAACTTTGTAGCTACCTGTTTTGCTGGATAGTCATTTACATCCTTTCACGGCTTTCACGTACATCCCAGGTGATGACTTTTTTAAACATGTTAAAGAGCCACCCTCCGGATGTTAAAGCCCAATACAGGACCTGAGGAACATTCTTCTGAATGCAAAGACCACCCAGTAGCCCGTAAAGTCCCCAGGTTTATTCGAATCTCTTTGAGGTGCCGTTGAACGAAACCACGCTACCAGGAGGTTGTGATTGATGCCATTCCAGCTTCTGCCACCTTATTGCACTGAAATCGCGTGTATTACTGCGGAGGGCAGATGTTTATATCTGAATAAAATGGCTTTCCTCGTCTCTTATTATTACTGTTTTTTCTCTTATTTGTATAGAATTGGCCAATAATCATGAAAAAACACAGTGGATTCCGACAAATTTGAAGTAACGAGTCAGAATCATTAGGTATCCATTTTTAAAGTCAAGTCATTAATTTCGTCAAATTTTTAACTATGTCTTCAGATATGCTCGACATTAAATCGGCTTTACTTCAAGCTGTTCGACATTGAAATATAAAAGGCCTGACGCCTTCAATTTTTTTTTTTTCATGCCTACTCGTTAAAATGAATTTGCAATATTTTTTTCCCTTCGTTTAAGAAGGAAAAAAGGTTTTTTTTTTAAGCTGCGATGTCGTAAAGAAAATATTTTTAGTTTTATTCCTGATTTTGTATCCATTAGTTGGTTTCAAATATTTATTAGAAATCCACTTTTTACTTGGGAATTTTTTTTCTCTTTTCCCAAAAGCATTTCCCCCTCTGTCTATTTACATAAATCTTACCTATTAAATCCGCGACGATGCCAACATGCCATAACATCTATAAAGTTGGAAAAACTATAAAATGTTAAAACCCATTTCGGAGACTTGTGCAGAGTAAGATTAGTGTGTTTGTGTGCGGCGTTCGGTAGGCGAGGGGAGAGGGAGCCCGCACTGTCTCATGCCACGCGGCCGACGGTGATCGATGCGACGGGAGGCCGTCCTGCCACTCAACTGGAATTAGAATCGGAAACATTTAAAGATACAAGCGACAATTTTCGTCCCCCATCTTTAGATATCGAATAGCAAGGGGGAAAAAAAAGTCTGCAAATTAACAAGTGTCAACTGCTACCGCTAAATAAACAAATTTAATTTATTAAATATTATTTTTGTTATTATTGATAAACGTATACACAATGTTATACAAACTATCATTAGGGAAGCATGTTAGGCTATAAAAATTATGTCAAAAAATCATGTCTTTGATCGGTCGTTGTGGCACAATTGGAACTCTATCTAAGATCTTAAGATTTGTCCATATATCGTCGCAATATGAAAGCCAGCCCCAGAATCACTGTATTTTGTAGGTCAAGCGATTTTGTAGGCCACTCATCGGATACTCTATGGTTTCTTCTTTCTCATTGCATATTCTGTAACTTGCTGTTGTCAACAATCTTCAGGATATTTGCTTTGTTTGAATTGGCCTGCACAGCTTGTTCTTGAGTAGCTAGTATCCTTCAGTTTCTTTCTTGATGGTGCCGCTATTAAGCTAGTCTACAGTCCGTTTGGCCTTCAATGACCGCATAGAGCTTTACTTATCTAGTTTTGTGTTAAATTTATATTTCGTATACTCTATTTTCCTTTTCTATGATTTTCAAGATGTCAGTTCGCTTCACTTTTAGCAGCGTAGCTTGCCTTTTTCTGGTATAATCGTTCAAGCCACGTTCTTCCTCTTCGACAGCTTGTTTTACCTGCATTAGGCCACAACCGTCGATATTTCCGGGTCTACGCCACTTTTTGGATGTAGGGCATGGTAGATCGTTAACATTTTTAAAGTTTTTTGGTCTAGAGCGTCCAATTCTCCTTGAATCCACTATACGAAACAAGTACATAATTACAAATATGGACCAAATGGTAATGTACGAGTTTTTGATGGCATTGCCATTGTTGAGTTTGGACTTTAAACTTTTCTGGCTCTGAAGTACTCTTTTTTCGTCCATTCTTGGCTTGTTTGTGCATGATGTCATCCGCTTCCGATATGACCAAACAAGCTATAAGGTTCCCGCGTTAAAAATTGTTTTATCTTACTTCCATTGTCAAATTTTATTCCATCCATCAGATTTCAGTGACTTTTCCCCCCTTTATTCAGTGTCACCATTGCATATAGTGTTCATTTTGATGTGTTCGAAATTCCAAGCCTTGATGATGATGATTGCGTAGATGGAAAGTTAAATGTCTATTGTGATTAGCCTCGGAAAAACAACTTTTTTAGAACTTCTTAATCTTTTAATTGGAGTAAACTATTGACTTGTATCAACCCATTCAGAAATTGTTATAAACCGAAAAAATTCAACGCGCAAAGGTATTGTCCGTGGCCAGCTGAAAGGAGATCTTTGCCCGACTGCGTTGAAAAGTGGGGGCCGGAAAGAATGAGATTTCGGCCGAACACGTTCGTGTTGACGTAGAGAATAAAAGGAAAGGTGGACGCATTTCTAATAGACCATTAGCACATTTTACACCACGTTAAACATTATGGACAGAAGACGGGATAGCTGCGAGTCATTAATTGAAGACGAACAAAATGCATCAGCCTCGGCTAAAAATGTGATGCAATGGAGGTTTCTGCTATCATGGTGTATACGAAAGAATAACAGCTTTTGGTACCAATTTGAAAAGCTGTCCAATTAACAGAAGGAAAAAACGAATTGTAAAAAAAAATTGGTGTAGTGGAGATAAAGGCTCGAAATTATTTTCGGTCTTTACTTTCAAGAAATGAAATTCATAGAAGGGTATTTAAGGGTATTCATGTTTTGTAGTGTAATTAACGTTGTTCGTGATTCTTTATTTAAAAAATAGCCATTTTTAATTCTTACAGGATCAAGTAAGCTTCTGAGGTCGAGATGAAATCCTGCTCTGGTAGCATTTTGAATTAAAAATGTATGTGCTTTCCTAAACATGAATGATTAAACGAGGCTGCTTTTAATTTTGCTCCTGTGGATGGATTGCCTCTGCTGGCTTGTCTTCTTCCGTGGCTTGTTTTAAAAAACTCAAGAGCGTTTGGTTCTCTTGTAAACAAGGGAGGACTTCGTTTCTTTCTTTTTTTTTTCTCTTGTCCTTTTTATATATATTTTTCTAAAAATCCCCCCCCCCCCCAACCTCCGTTTAAGCTGTGGACGATCTCATTTGGACGGCCCTCACTTTCACGCATGCGCGCTCTTCTATCAACCATTAACTGCTCTTGCCTTCGTTCGGGTCGGTCGTTCGTCGTCGTCGTCGTCGTCCCTCTTTTGCCTTTTTCCATTCCCTTTTGCTCGTTCCATTGCCTTTTCTTTTCCTACTCCCCTCGAGTGGCGCCAGTGGTTTCGTCTGTGGACGACGTCACGAGAGCCATCGCCGCCCAAAGACCAATGGCGATTAAGGATCGTTTCCGGAAAGAGGTGAGCCGGGAGATCGACCTTCCTCCTCCCACTATTCAGTTCTAAACTGGAAACTTGTTAGTCCGATTCCCCCTTCACTTTCTATCCCACTCTCCTTTTACACGGTCTTCCCATTAGCGATACAAACGCCGAGAGGAGAAGAGGGAGCTTTTCGTGTGCACTCCGTTCGTCAACGCTTTTTATTTCTCTCGAAACCACTCCATTAGGAAAGAAGAGAAGATGGAGATAGAGAGAAAAAATGATCTTTTAGATTTTTAAAAATGGAGAATTAATTAGTAATTAATAGAAAGGATTTTGCCCCTCTTCCTACGAGCCCTTTTCAGTGAAGTAAAGAAATGCTCATTATTTATTTATTTTTTTTAATTTTACGTTAATTGAGAGAAGTCAATAAAATAAATAAATGCCAAACTGCTTTGATCAAATTTTTTATGCATTGATTTAAGAAAATTTATTAAAGTTAAAAAAATATCTAATTAACCTTAATTAATGGGGATTTTAGCTCGTGTATGTTATTGCGAATCATTCGAGGAGGAAAATCTTTAAATTCGATATTTACTTCTTTTTCGTTGGTGATTAAGACCAGAAATAGCTTGCTCTCTTCCATTCACACTCCCATTGCAGGAGTGAGTTATTTTGCTTCTAAGCTCATAGGAACAACAACAACAACAGCAGCAACAACAAGAACCAATGATTTTTGCTTGCTATTTTTTTATATACAAGGGAACTACAACAAAAAAAACTACCAAAGAATAGACCAGGAGGGGGGAGACTTTTATTTTGAAATCGTCTGCGTTTAGTCTCCATTTGAAGTTAATAAATTTTTGATGATTTCGAATCATATTTACAACCTGTTTCGACGGGAAGAAAAGAAACCAGTTTTCAATATTAACCGCAATCGACGTGGCGTCGCTGCCATCGATCCCCGCTCGCTCTCCCGCCGCCGCCGCCGCCGCCGCTCCCTTCAATGATGCATTGCTCGGGTTTTTGCACGGGGAACTATTAAGGAGGCTGGCGAACGCCATCCCCCCCGCTCCCCACTTGTAAACAACATATTCGTTCCTTCCCATTTATTCTCTCTTCTTCATCATCCTTCTCTTTTCCTTTTTTTTTATCGTTGCTTTTTCTTGTGCATAACGTGATGCTTCTAGCCGTCACTTACCTCCTTCTAAATCCCATTAGAATGCAGAAGGAAAAACGAATATCCGTCATAAAGTATTAACCTCTGGAGTAAATCAATGCTACTGCTACTATACAAATAAACGGTTTTTGCTTCTAAATCAGTTTTAGGGAAGGGTGGAAAAAAGAGCGACAGCGTACATATTGTTCTAGATTTCTATATTTTTTTATGATTTTTGAAATGAAATACATTTTATTTGCTTATGGGTATTTTCATTTAAGAAAAGTTTAATAATTTCGTAGTAAATTTTTTATTATAGTAAAATAAATAGAAATGACATGAAAACGGCAAATATTGATTTACAATGTAAGAAAACGATATAACATAGCACGTACAAAAAATGTCAATAAGTTTTATAAAACTTACAAAGAAAATAAATTTTCTCAGGAAAAAGCTTTGCAATAAAAGAGCGTATAAGATTTCAATTTCAAACGAAATCTAGTAGCTATCATTTCTATAGTTAAGACAAAAAAATTATGAAATGATTACGTTAAAGTCAAACGAATAAAATTATACGTCCAACCCGTAAATAGTTTAAAAACACTTATGAGAAATTACAATTTAAGCCAACATTTTAAAAAACTACTCAATAGCAAAAAAAAAAAAAAAAAAAAAAAAAATGCCATATGTACTCGCCTATAAGCCGATCTCATGGATAGTTCAAGGCAGATTTTGAGCCAAAAATTATAGTTTGCTATGACCCGTGGATAAGTTGAAAGTAAAATGTAGGTTCTTATGAAATTTGAATTTAATAATGTTTATCGGGATTTTACGTAAACCTAATCAATCATGCTCGTTCTTAATCAAGGATACGCATCTAGTTCATTTATTATTACAAAAAGAACAATTTTATAGATGCGTAATCAAGCCTGGAATAGTACAGTGAAGCCTATTTACACGTTTATGTGACCATGAAAAAAAATAAACCCAGCAAAGTCTTCACGTATTAAGAGTTTTTACGACAATATTTGGAGAAAAATGTACAGTATGCGTAAAGGTTTAGAGTATTTATTAAAATGAAGCATACGTTTTTGCTCAAGCCTTAAGGTTCGATACACTTGCATTTCTCGACTTTTACACGTGATATACAGTAAATTACCTAAATACTAATTTTTCCTTGTCCATTTTTCAAAATTTTCAAAAAAATGCTTGAAATCGTTATCCAAAGTTTGGCTATTATGACGTCAGAAGGCTATAGAAATGGATGAATTATGACGTCAGAAGACTATCCAAAGTGGCTCCTGGCTATTATGACAGGAGCGAGGAAAAAATTGTCATTACGGCATGGATGAATTACGTCAGAAGGCTTAGAATTACGTCATAATAGCCAAACTTTTTTTTGAGAATTTTGAAAAATGGATAAGGAAAATTATGCTTAGAATTTTGCGGAGAACAACGCTAGGTACTTTATGACCATCGAACCTGATACACCCTGTATACTGTACTAAAATATATGGTAAATGTAATAAATTATGTCAATAAAAATTCATTTGGATCACATCCACTTTCACATCACATCCAGTTTGATGAGATCAATGCGAACTAAGATCCAATCCAGACATGACTCCATATACTCTGTACCTTGATGTGAAAGATGGAACATAACCGAAAGCAGTTGCTATTAGTTTCAAAATTAAAGCAAACATTAGCTACAAGCAAAGAAAATTAAAAGCACACCTGAATGTAAAAAGTATTCAATTGTGAAGGTTATCTGAAATTTTTTAGATTAAAACATTAATTGAGGCCGTCAATCAGTACAAATTGCTCAGATTTGAGGTCGTCAATCATACTTATTTTGAGGTTAGTCTCCACGAAAAAGCAGTTCTGCCGTGTGGTGGAGGCGTTTACATGGAGGCAGACATCTTGGAATTCTTAGTCACGTGATGGTCAAGAACAACATCAAATCCACTAACTTAGTTTTGGAAACTTAGTCGTGTTCACACTGAAAGACAGATATACATCCAGTATCTCGAATGTACACCCAAATATGCAGTATAAGCGAGGTGTTACAAATAGTTGACATCAGAAATCAATCTATCACTATCTACATGTCACTAACATAATCACTACTCTTCAGGATGAAGTAATAATTCCTCTTATGTTGGCAACAAAACTTGATTAAAGCTAGATGTTCAAAAAAATATTAATCCACTAGTTGTTACCCGAGGCTTCGCCCGCCCGCGCCATCTGTTGAGGGGAATTACAAAGCAAAAGCAGATAATTTTAAATGAAAACCCCAGAAAGTGGGGAAGGCGGGGTCGTAGGGGGCTGATTTTGGCGATAGAGCAGGTCCTTTATTGATAAGCCTGCCCTGAAAATTTCAAGTCGCTAGCTCAAACCGTCTAGGAGGAGATAGAATTACAGATAAATAAATAAATACACGCAAGAGTTTATTAATCCACAAAAATTACGCATAAATAAAAATATAAAAAAACGAGGCATTTTCACAACAGCCAAATTTCAACGAGGTCGTACGATGCTTTAGCTAAATTCTTGTTCTTTCTTAATGAAAAAACTTTTTTAATAATTTTTTTTTCTCGTTTTACTTGAGTACTTGGTCACTTATTTTGAAAATAATATTACACAAATTAACATTTACGGTTTCCCTTAAACGAAACGAACGTTTCATGCTCGTTTCCCAAGCGAAAGTATGGAAAACCATTCTTTACAGACTCTATGCTCTGTTGGGGCGCCTCTCGATTATAAAGATTTTTTTCTTTTTAGAACATTAAACCAAATGCGGAATATTTGGTTTAACTCGGGAATAAAGAGTAAATTTCAATTGATACATAATTTCGCTTGCCTCCCCTTTTAACATCATTCTCGCCCCTTTCGGCGTTTTCCGCAGCCTGTCTTGGGTTTATCGTTCTTGTAACGAACGCTTCGTTTTCCTTGGCTGTTGTACAAATAATCGATGAGGTCCGACCGTCGCGAACAGGAAAGAAAAAAAGAAGGGTGGGTGGATGGTGAGGGAGGTTGACGTCAGGCTCCAGGAAACCCTGTCTCTTTGGGGATAAATTATAGGTTTAATAACATTGTATCGACAGGTCGTAGCTTCCTTGATTTTCTTGGGATGGGGCGCGAGAATGAGAGTAATTGGCGGTCTCCCCTCCCACGCACTACATCAAGGGCCTATCTTTAAAGGTCCGTCACACGGGCACAGACACTGACAGGCAGACACACACACAGAGGGCTGATGGACTAAGAGAACCAATCATAAAGAGCCTGCCATCCATCCCCCTATTACTCGCAATTTCGCTTGATATACAACAATTTTAATTTCGGAGCATTTTCGTTCTCCGCGGCTTTAATATTGAAATCTTGATGGAGGCCTCATCAATATTGCATTTGACGTTTCGATTTAGGAACAAAGTTGGCTTTTTCCCCCCTTCCTGCCTTCTCTCTTTTAGAAAATCTTATTGAAGGTGAGTGGAAAAACTAAAAATCCTTTGTGATGAGGAGAAATTAGCTCTGGCCATTCAATCAGTTCGGGGAATTTATTTTAGTTTTTTAATTGAAATTGTTGCAACGTTCTTTGATGGCTGGGAGTTTATTTTTAGAGGATTGGGTCGAGTATTTCTGTTTGGAATTGAAGCCAAACTTTTGATATAACGACAGTAGGAGCGATTACGTGTCATGTTGAAAGCATAATTGTGGAGAGTTACTTGATTTTTATTTAGGCACTGGTTACTTAGGCAACGGTCCTAATTAACTGTAGGTAGGTAATGTAAAGATGTTGTATGCCACGTTGAATATTTTTTTAATACATAATGTAGACTGCACGAGTATTAAGGTTGGAGAACTATTTTGTCCACATAAAACAATTAGTTTGAAATTGAATTATTTTTTGTTTATACAGTTGATTAATCATTTAAGAAAATAATTATTTTTTTTAATATTTCCTATTATCAATGCAGTAAGATTTATTGTGCAATGTAATCGAATTTTTCTTTTCTTTTAATGAAAAAGTGCATTCGTTAAACATTTACAATTATGAATTGTAATGCGGAGAGTTCAAAAGACTTAATCTTTATTCTTCCTTAGGAGAATAAACGATATAAAGTTGATTTTCTAAAGGAAACTATAAACTTCTGCTATGCCCACCTTATACTTTAAATATGTTTTTTTCCTCTTTTTTTTTTTTTTTTTTTAATTTTTAACGAGTTGTTGTCACATGACAATATCGACCCATATATAGACTGTATACACTGCATCAAAAATCGACCTATATCGAATAAAGATGGCATACAACCAAGTAATAAAAACTGCTTTCAATGCTACTAGAACTGCTTCAATTTCTCAAATATGTGTTCACCATGGCTTACCTACATTTAATGACCATTCGTCGAGTAAAGCTAGGCTTTCCCTTAAATCATGGTCACCATACGGCTCATTTTATTTATCAATGGCTTAACAATTCAGATCGTCATAGAACTACTCAGCAACTCAAGATATCGATCCCTGTAAGGTTATCTAGTTTTTTTGAATCGACAATTTCCGTATAATCAATTTATGGAATGAGTTGACCATAGAAATAAGTCTTCTAGTCATGACCTCTACCCATTTAAACTCAGATTAACAAGCCGACTTCTTTTCGCTATCATATTAAGACTCAACTTGATGATTAATTGATTTTATTCTTTTTAAATTTCAGTGGATTGCTTTTTAAATACACTTGGCATTACGGAGAAATAAATACAAAAATTTCAACGTGCGTATCAGAACGGGTTAATAATGTCGTCTTAGTCTTGTTAATGGCAGGATAACGATGATTATGTGTAATGCTTATTATAACTTGTCTTATCTGCTCAGTGGGTAATTTTTTTCCCATCTCCGCCGCTGCCGCCACCCATTTCATTTATTATCGTCATCACCTTTTTCCTATGCCTGTTTTTTTTTTCCTCCCCTCTCTTTTCCCTGACTCCCTCCCCACTTCCCTTCTCACTTCTTCCTTGTACCGCCGTCGAAAAATGTCGCGAGAAGAGTGAAAAGCGGCGCTGAAGGCGGAAGGCAAGAGAGGGGAGCTGAGCCGTTGCCGTTGCCGCCGACGCCGCCGTCGATTTCATCGATTGCCATCGGTGGCGCTGCGTGAGTTCAAATTAGCTCGTGTTGGCCACGTTCGGAAATAAGCCATCAATTAACGACTAACGGAGCCTAAATTGACTATTTACATTTATTGGGCCATTAGTCCTCGTCAAAGGAAGTCGGCAAGCAGATTCCGGAATTTTCTACTCACTTAACTTCGTAGGTTCCCTTCTTTTTTTTTCTCCCCCTTCTTCCCTTCGCGCTCTCTTTCTTTTCTGTTCCACCTTTTCTTTCTTTCTTTCTTTCTTTTTTTTTTTCTTTTTTTGCTCGGGTTCCCTCCCCCGGACCCGATGTGATGCCATAATCTCTTGAATTGCAGACAAATAACGTCATCGTTCAAGCGATTGTCGCTAAGAGGCTCCTTCTACACGGTATTTATGGAAAAACATCCATCGAATTAAACGAGGCTTACTTCATAAAACAAACCCGCGCTGGTTTGTTGCAAGAATATCTTTTTTTTCTGAGGGTGTCAACTTATTATCATATTACATTTTAAACAATATTTTGACATTTATTAACATTTCAAATTCATGTTATTGAAGGATAAATTTCGAAGACTAGGTTTGTACTGCGTTAATAATTTTTTTTTTATTAGCCTGTAACCCATCTGCTCGTTTGGTTTGCAATGATATATTCTCAAGAGCATGAATGATAAGATGTTTCGATTTTTTAATAAATTCTTCCCATATTTTAGTAATGTTTTAAAGAATTATTTCAGCTTTATTCCAACTTTAGACCATACATATGCTCTCCAAAATTTTTCGTGGAAGGTGTTCATAATTTTAAAAAAAAAGTTAATAAAGTTTACAGTAGGTTTTAATGAGTGCTATGTGGGATCGCGAAACCACAATTTTCCCAATTGGTGGAATGATATTGAAAATGAAACCAATAAAAGTATTTTCCCATTAAAAAAAATAAAAAAAAGTGTGACTTGGGTGCCGTTTCGAAAGATAATGCCGAATATTAATACTGGCTGTTATGATAGGTTATTCGAGCTTTCTAGTAAAATGGATATTCCATGATAACTGCAAAAAAATTATTAGAAAGTCATCATTGTAGGTTACAAACATAGAGACGGAAGAAATTTTTATATATTCAGCCTTGGTCAAAAATATTACGAACCTTATAAAAATCCACGTTGAAAGTTTGTGTGTTTTGAATAAAATGAAGATACAAACGTGTTTAAATTGTTTATGTTTATTATTTTAGATTAATATTTTCTAGGCCCACACTTCCCGTTAGATTTATTAGAATCTCTATTCTCTTACAAGGTACGCATTTTATTTATTAGCTTCCGATACTTTTGTTGGAATGCGCCTCTCAAGCCTTCTTTTGACGTGATGCTGTGCTCTCGTATCAGTACTTCAGAATGCCCTAAGGATGCTAAGTTGGGTTGAGATCTGTTTGTTGATCAGTCTAACAACTCAGCCCACTTTTCTCTGAACCACTGCCCAGTTGTTGTAACGTGTAGCATGAGCACTTCTTCTGAATTTTACGTTCTACAAGTTCATGGTTGTAAATTCATTTCCAGCATAGGGTATTATCACTGTTGATGCAGCTTTATATCATTATGCTGTCTCCTATCGATTTTTATCATAGGTAGCACGCACTCGGGATGATATTCTTCATTCACTTGGCGTCTATGTCAGGGAAGCCAAATATCTGAAATTTGATAAAAATAAACGTGCTTTTTTACGCTTTGTATCAGTGGGTGGAATATATTTGATAATAAAATAAAACAAAGGAGGATAAAATGAAGTTTACCCCCACAAGTCAGTTATATTCGTTGGGTGAAACAACATATATCCAATCGTCCCCTGTGAATTGATGAGGTTTAAAGCGCATTCGAGGCAAGATTTTTTATTTTCTTGCCTTTTTTTTTTTTTTATAGAGCGCCACAGCTTCTTTCTGGTGTTACAGCGTTTCAGGCCTTCTTCTAAAAGCCGCCTTCTAGCGAGGTTCTAGCGATAATGGGTCGACCGATTTCCTCAGACAAAGCAGCAACGAACTCGAAAGAAGTTTTCTTACGGTTTTTGAGTGATTCTGGAATCAATTTTCGATAGCGAATTATTTGAAGACCTTTTTTTTTGCCCGTTTTTTTTTTTATTCACGTGTTCTGTTTTTATTCAATATTTATCGCATTTTGTACAGCTAACACGCGACTATTCTGGCAATTGCTTGAGACTTGCCTTGCTCATGTAATCGCTGAATTTCCCTTGTTTTTTTCATATTCAGCACAAAGACATGAAACTCTGTTCAGTAATAACAACAACAACTCTCGGACGCTTACTTGCGCTACGAGAGATGGTAGCAGACAGAGACTTTTTTTCTTCTTTAAACTAAAAAAAAAGGACTTTGGATATACCTGCTGTTTAAAATTATCGTTGTTGTTGTCGAGGAAACAGTAAATAGGAATTGCAGGGATTTTTCTACTGCATACTTTTGCCAAGGCTGTATAGCTTTTACAAATGTATCCATGTCTTTAATAAGATGATAATATCGTACGAAGTTGGAGAAGTAGAAGTTGCGGACAAATGTGAAAGGGTGGATTTACATCGATTTTTCTCCTTTAATTTTATTGTTTTAATTTTAGATAAATACTATATTACGTCAAAAGTTCGAAATGAATGGCTTCAAATTATCAAAGGTGTACAATATACGTTTTTTTTTAAAGTGGAAAAAAAAAGAACTTTTAAAATTAAACTACGAAATAACAATAATCATAAAGGAAGGGAAAGGGGAGGGGGAGTAAAAATAATATTGAAATAACGGATGGCCATCGTTCGTTCTGTCGCAATTTTCCACTAAAAATTCAACTTTGATGAAAGCTGGAACGGGAAACGTGTAATTTCAGCCGGAGAGAGCTGAATTTGTTCTGGACGAGTCCTCGTCGCTTACGAGATAGAGAGAGCATGAGAGGGCGACCGTTCTTCATCATGGCCACAGCCTGTGACGTCACAACCACCCCGGCACTTTTAATAATAAGATTGAATCTTATATTGGCTCAACCTCAAGCCCATCCATTGTTAAGCGGGAGGAGTGAGAGGCAAGAACGTTCGTTAACGGACGGCAATGCCCAGTGAGAAAATAATAGGACGAAAAGAGTGTAAGAAAGAGATAGAAGGGGGTCGTCGTTCGTCGTCGGCACTTTATTATTATCGTTGTTGTTGTTGTTGTTGTTGTTGTTGTGCAGATGAATTTGTGCGTGTAAGTTGGCTCGTTTCCTTCTCCATTGGGCAAAAGGGTTAAAACGACGGCGGACGGGGATTGGGAGACCCAAGCACTGGGTTTTTAAGCGAATTCGCTCGCTTTCTTCGAGGCTTATAAAATGGAGAATCTTTAAGGCGTTTCCCCTTCATATTTCTCGTTCGATATCACCTTATTGTTTTTGTTGGAAGCTAAATAATTGTTATGTAAGTTTTATAGGCTTTTTCTAGTGTATGGCAACGTTAAGTAATAAACTGCTTATTTGAGAATGCATTAATGACGAATAGTAAATTTTAGAAAAATGTTTCGCTCCTCAGTTTCTTCCCGTCTATTTAAACGAAGTTCTCTTTTAAAAATCTGTTAAGGTTTTCCGAGTCTTTAACGTCGAAACATTCATCGATCGTTTCATTCTTTTTCTTTTTTATTATTGCTTCGCAATTTTTATTTTTGACGATAAAATGTTAGACAACGTAAAAGAAAAAAGAAAAAAAAAAAGTAAAAACGTTCCTTATGTTATTACGTCACATGTTGCTTTCCATTAGCATGTTTGGGTGTTTTTATTTAATCTGATTGGACAAATATTCAATTTAGAATTTTGTAATTTATTTTCTCGTTTCAATTTTATATTAAAAGCGTTTCGTGTTTATATATTATATGGCGTTTTCTTTTTTTTCTATCTTTTTTTTTTTTATCCTTTTCCAAAATTTAATTTTCTTTTCCGGGAGTAAAAAAAAATACGTTTAATCGGGGTTGACGGGAGTCGGTCGCCAGTGGCTCCTCGCAGCGGTAGCATCGGCGTTTTCATCTCGAACCGTCTTCGGCGCAACGGGGGCGGCATAATTGTATTTTTCGCTGTAGCGAGGTTTCCATTTGGCTGGCTCTTGTTTCAGCGACACCTTTCCTTATTACCCCATTGGATACCTAGTTCCAATTCCGAGAGTATCCTTCGAAACGCTTTTCTCCCACCCACCCACTCTACCCACCTTTTAGTTTGGGATATTCTATTTCCCTCCTGCTCTCCCTCTGTCTTGAAGGTCCTCATCATCATTACTGTTGTCGTTCATAATTTTGCTTGCTTTCACCCCTACCCCCGCTCTAGCTCTTTCTCTCTCTCTTCACTTCCCCCCTCCTACGGACGGAAAATAGGAAAACCCCTCCAAAATGGCGTCGGCAATTCAGCCGTGGGAAAATAGAAAGAGCGCAAGCAGCCAATCAATGAAAAACCATCTCTCCAAGGGGGCTCCCTTTCTACTCTTCGGTCTTAACCCACCGTCGTCGTCTGCTCATTTTCTATCTTTACCCACCCCACCCACTCACTCTTTCCACCACCACGCTATCCACCCTCAGAATGTGAACCTTTCCTAATTGTATAAAAGCTGATTTAAAGAGCTGAGTCTGACTTTTCAGCTCGCGCTTTTGCCTCCTTATTAACCGCCCTGTTCGTTTCACATTGTCGTTTATTTTTGCTTTCCTCCTTATTTCTTTTCATTTGTTATCGATTTTTCGCTCGATAGCTTCGGTATCTCTATTAATTAAGCGCTCATTCCAAATTTTTTCGACTCTTGGGATGATTTTTTTTTTATTATTTCCCTACCCCTCCCTCGACCTACCCTCTCTGTCTGTCTGTCTGTCTCCCATTCACAGCGGCGGCTTCGTCACCCGATCGGTCGGTCGGTTTGTCGTCGGTCGGTAGGGGTGGGTACTTGGGTGAGTGGAGAGGGAGGAGGAATCCCGCGGCTGAGCTTCACGGCACTGCTTATCGAACAGGCGCCGCTGCCAAATTCCTCGACTTCTCCTAAATTATTCACACCCTACCATTGCCTCTATATCGTTATCTGGGAGAAAGAGAGAACCTTGTTCAGTCAATAATATAATGGTGAAATATAAGTTTCAAAATACATGTGGCAAAGCGTACCTTACAATTATTCGGGCTTCACATCGTCCCCTTATAAGTAAAAATCCATTTTAGGATTGGGCGATTGCTTTCGTGTTATCATGCACTCCAGCCACCGTAGTTTTACACTAACGTTAAAAGGGGGTCTGCAATTTTTAATGCTTTCAGACTAACAAGGGAACCTATTCAAAGCATATAACCCCGATTTTGTTTGAATTGTATTATATAGAATATCATAGGCTACTCAAGAAAAGTTGAACAGTTATATCGAATTTATCGGCCATCATCTAGGTTAGTATTTTTTTAAAATGGCTGAAGGACAATCTAATGGAAATCGTCCTAATATTAAGCTTAAAAACTATTTTAAGAATTTCAAATAATAATTGTTGCAAAAATGATAATTATAGAAACGAGTGAAGCACAGTTTTTACAACACCTATAATAGAAATTGTAATTCATCATATTCATTATAGAGTATCTGGTCTCTTCATCAATAAGTCGAGATGATGAAAATCTGCAGTTTGATGATATTGTTGCCTTGATGAAGTTTAACATTTACAATTATCCGTTTAAAAAAGTACTAAACCTTGCCGATAATATCTGTATCTGATTCCAACTTCTAAGTATTCTCTATGATAACAGTTTACCCAAAACATTCATCCTGATTATGTTTAGGGTACCTTTTAAGCTAAAATTGAGTGTGACGACTTATTTTATGTCCAATATTCTAAAAGTAATTATAATTTAAAGTTATCCTAGAGGATTTTAGACTAAATGTAATGGCTTTTCTTCCCAGAAAAATTTAAATTTACTTTGATATATCAAGTGGTTTTATCTTAGAAGATGATATACGTTATTATTGAGCGTTGATGACGATAAAGGAAATACTTTAGAAAATGTCCAAATATTTCATTTCCTCAAGAGAGATAAGAACTCGAAGAGAGCCATTTGTCGTAGAAGCCATTTCCTTAATGGGCTTTTAAAAAGTATTACTAAAAATATCCCAGCATTTTAGGCTTCATTTTAGAGACACCGCAGCCTACTGGAAAGATCACATGCAATAACGAGCTTTTTTTCATATAGCGTTAACTGTTTATTTTCGGGTTATGGGTTTATAGTAACTAGCATAATTTTGAAAAATTGGAAATTAATTTTTTAATACAATTGTCGAGTTGCATTGGGTAGTAGTTACAATAATTAATTACAAGGTCAATCCCGAGAAGCACTGGCCCAACAAAAGGGATAAGTATGAAAGAAGGAAATAACAAGAAATTCATCAATTCTTTATCCTTAACTATAAATTTTAACCCTCATTTTTTTTAATCAAAAAATTGATTTTCTTGAATATAGTATTTAGAAAATGGTATATCTTCTTTTGTTTCTCATTTCCAATCTTATATATGCCATGTTTCCTTTAGAAAACTCTTATAGTTCTAAAAACCACCTGACCGCTACCCACATAACTCCGACCCCACTGGAGAATTTGGCCGAAATTTCATGGTAATGTAGATCTTGCTTAGCGAAATCTGCATACCAAATTTCACTCTTATGCATATATATAGTATATACCATATACAGGGTGATTGAAGAGTTATTGTGCAGTAGTACATGGAAACGTGTACACTTTGCCTGAGCTGAAGGAAGAAATCACCACTGAAGAAGTTTAGCAAATCTCACCAGCCATCTTGAGCAGAGTGTTTCACAACTGCGTGCTAACCGAAGTCGTGAGGCAGGTGGCGGGCATTTCCAGCATCTATTTCCATTAAATACTATTTCCAGCCACTGCACAGTAATTTTTGAATCACCCTGTAGAAGGATGGGTCCCTGTAGCTCCCACTTACCTAACTCCGACTCCAGTGGGATCCATTGAGTGGGCCAAACGAAACCAAACTAAATAGTGAAATAGCACATTCCGAATTAAAAAAAAGTAAGATGTAGAAGAAAAGAGAGATGAGACACAAACTCTGGAATAAACCAAAATTTGACACAGAATGATAAGACAACCTATTATGGTTAGGAATACATGAATAACAACCAGTAATAATCTTTGAAAAAAAAACTGCTTAGAATACTGTTAATAAACTCCTCCGATAAAGAAAAATATAAAGAGATAGAATTAAATCCACTAAAGAGTGAGAATTAATTGATGGAAGAAAAGTTTAAAAATCTGTATATGTAGATTTTGAGGCATTTAGATTTACAGAAGTTTTGTTTAGAATTTAAAAGTTCTAACAATGGTGCCCATTCAAGAGAGTGAGGTGAATCACGGTATTTCTGGGAACCCTTTACGGGTCTTTTATACATATCATCTCCCTGTTTGCCTGAGAACAAACTACTTAAGAATGCACCGAGGAATGCAGTCATTGTGCAACTGTGTAGTTTCTCTTTTTTCCTCCCCTCCATCGTTGTTTCGTTCTTTCTTCGATCAACAAGGCCTTTTCTTGAGGATAATTGCTTATGCGTTTACATAGTGGCGAGAGCAGTGAATCCAATCCCCAGTGCGTTTTCCTGTTTATTTCTTCTCCTTGGGTTGAATAAATTGAACATAAAGCTCCTAAATTCTGTTCCAATCTCATTGTGCTTTTCCCCGGCACCTATCTGTCCCCGTTCCGCATTCGCGTCATTCTCCCCCCCCCCCCTTTTCAATCTCTTTTCGACGGAATGCGTGACGTCAGGAGGCGGGGGCCCTTTCCCTTCTCTTCGGGTTTCTCGGAGCGAAGGTGCAATCGAGCCGTGATTGTCGGTAACTTGATTGGCTTCGTCACCCCCGCTGTTCTTTGGTGATTAGACCGGGCGTCGCATGTGTCACCCCCGACGACGGCTGTCCTCAAGCGGCGGGGGCTCCAACGACGACGAACAACGGGAATTAAAAGTCCTCATCTGTAGTTAATCAACGATTGCGGCGCCCATCAAAGGAGATGTTACCTGCGCAAACAACATTATTCTGTCGTCTCTCTTCCATTTCGTCTTCGCTTTTCTCCCATTCGCTTTCAATTTGGAATTCTTAATCCTCCCCTGTCTTAGTCCGGAGAATAAGAAGTGAGAAGAGTTAAAACAGGACCACTTAGTTATAAGGAAGAATTTACGGGGCAAAGGTAGATTGAAAATGATCTTACTTCGCACCTAGTTTGCTAAGGAGCCGCACTTCTTTGTGCTTGGAACTGATTGAACGGTTATCGCTGAAAAATTGTAAAAATTATAAAAAAAAGAAAAACATTCATCAGAGCAAATTTCTTTAGCACTGCCGTGATTCTTATTTAAAAATTTATTTATATTTTTTGCTAAGAACCTCAGAACCCTGTTTTTTTCCTACCATTGTCACGAGTAAACCTTTCTGTATACTTATTTTTTTTTTAAAAAAAAAACATCACTTTATTTAAATTGGACATTGAAAATACCTTATTAAGAAACTTTTGAAATGAGCTAAAGTTTGCAACAAAAATAATTTTGATGGTAAGAGACTTAGCTGTATGGACTATGTAAATCATGATGGAATATTAACTAAAATATTAATTCTTTAGTTAAATTAATTAATAATTTTTTATAAATAATTAAAGTTGAGAAATAATACGAAAATATTCGACTAAAACCATAAACGTTTATGACATTTTTTTCATTAATTCATGAAGTTATGGAACAATATCAATATTTTCGTAATAAAGTAATAAGGCTTTAACATTCATAAAGTAACAAACCCCAGGAGCCTAAAATGGGATTCGCTTTAAAATTCATTCGGTTAAAACATATTTCATAAGATTCTTTTTGAAAAGCCATATTAAGCAAATTTAATAAGAACTATTTATCATGATTAAGAAGTTATATAAAAATTTATACAGTAACACCAAAACAATGTCATACATTAAGTAGGAGAAAACATATATTGATATTTGAAAAGCATCGAAAATATATAAAAACATAAAAAAGTATAAAAAATGAAAATTAATTTCCAAAACTTTCAAAAAGTAATTAAATAAATAATGACTATTAAATACTGAGACTAAGAATCACAAAAAAATTAATAAAATTTGAAAATTGTAAAGTCAAAAATATTTTCAAAATATGGTTTATTATTTTTAATAAACCTCTCACTAAAAGTGATTTTTAAATATACATAAATATACATATAGGGGCTTACTTTAAAAAAAAAAAAAAATCGCCTGAATATTGAATCTTTTCCTTCTTCATATGTAGATCCTCTGATATTTATTTCACTCTGTACAAATTAACTTTGCTAGATTTCTAGGCGGAGAAATAGTTACTGTTGCATACAAAATTTAATGGAGAAATTCCACGAAGACGTACGTTGAAAAACAAATCGTTGATAAATAAAATGATAAATTATTTAATGAAGATAGCCTCTTTCTCAGCTATACAAAGTTAAACTTAAAAAAAAAAAAATCAATTAAAAAAGGTGGTAACATGACTAAAATAAAACCAGTCATTGCCCAAGTCGTACGAAGACTATGCTAATGAGTTTACATTATTGTTAATTTTATAAGCTTCTTTGATTATTTGTTTTGTAAAATGCATTATATATGGGAATAAACACCTACTGTATTATTTTTATAAACAGTAAAATTGATAAATACTTCACAAATAATTTAAAAACAGCGCCTTCAAGTTCTTGCTAGAATATGATAAAATTGCGTATTGAAACAGAGAATTTAATATTGAAAATAAAATTAAACAATTATTCTCCAGATAATACTTCTTAATAAAACTAATTAAATTTTAATTTAAAAAAAAAGCCTACAATTGATTGATTCTTGAATTGTTTATATATTCCTGGAAATTGTAATTTTTGGATTGTCAGTTATATTATTCTCTAATTTGAATATTCCAGGCTTTTTATTTTTTAGGAGTTAATAAAAAAAATTTGGGAATGATAAAAATTTTTGCATTGTACTTGGTTAGTAATTCTTTAATTTAAACCATGAATGTAAATTTAGACTAAATGTTACTCCTGTGTAGTCCATATTCTTGAAAATTTTTTACAAATAATTCAATCATATTTTAATGAGATATAAAGAGTACAGCAAAGGTTTTTAATATCGATCTCGAAGCGTTTCCGATTCTATAGGTAGCTTTCGTTACAGAATTATATCACATCCTGACTGACCTAGAGCTACGCACCCAGAGATATAATCTAAAAGTTCACTAATAAACAAAGTTCGTGTTACCTTTGAACATAGTGTATCATGTTTAAATATAAATACATAGAACCCTCTCCATTGTGGATTAATCTAAACTGAATATTGCGTATCATTTTTGTTATTCGTTAAATTGTGGACGAGAACCGTTTTGTGATTAAGTTCAGGATGGGTGCTCAAACTCCATTTCTGGTTAATAAAACAGTTATCTCCGATAGGTTTGCAGGGGTTTCTATTTACAATGAACTTTTATGCTTCATTTTAGTATGTAAAATAAGAACGTAAAATTTCCGATAGCACACGCGGATATCAACTTGTATAAGGGCGTCGACATCTGGCAAATAACGCGTCTTTTGCGTTAGCAACGATCGTTCCGTTTTATCCGAGATATTTTTTTAATTGAGGTCGCGAGGTCAGCATTATAGTTACGACAATAAATCATAAAAGAGTGGCATAGTGGCAACAGTTAAGTTACGTCACAGATTAAGTTGAGGGTTCATTCTTCTTTTTTCTTCTTCCTTTTTCTTTCTCTTTTTCTTCTGCTTAGTGAATAAACGAAGACAGTCGGAGGAAAAAGGAGAATCGCACCAAAAAACCCCAAGTGAGGAAACAAGGAGAAGGTGGGAGGAGGGAAAAAGTGAGTGCAAGAAGGTGGGGGTAGAGGGGTTTTTAAAAGGAGGGGTCATTTGAAAATTTTGCTGATCCTGGTTCTTCGAAGGTGATGCGCGTGCGTCGACTGGAATATCAGGCTCGAGGAGCCACTTAACGCCCCCCAAACTCCCGACGCCGAATTTCAGGGTTTAAGTGAAACACGCAAAAACAATTATTTAATTCACGTGCGCTTCTAAGGAAGCCCTCTAAGGCTCCTCCTCAACCACCCCCTCAGATCTACCCTCCCACCATCAACCCCCTCCGCTCTTTCTCTCTCTTTTTCTCTCTCTCTCTCCATCACTTAATGGATTCTTTTCGGAAGACGCTAATGCATCGGCAACGGGCGCGGGGACCGAAAAGGTTGGATGGGAAAAGGGAGTCGGGAGCTGCCTGGATTTGGACCATTTTCATCGAATTCGCTCTTCTCGGATGAAAATAAGCCCTAATTCAAGTGATGCAAACCTATCCTAATCTATTTAATTTCACGAGGAACAAATAAGAATTGAAGAGATGAAAGTTTTTTTTGAGATGCTATCGACAGAAGACGAAAGGAATCGACGGACTATTTTAAAATTGACGTCACAATTCATGTCGTCATGAAACTCTTTAACGAACAATCGTAGTCTGTTCATTCCGTCTTGCTTTTTCGCCCTCCATGTTGGTTTCATTATGGTGATCTTTCATCATTGTAATTTGAATACTCAGTCTCAACAGAGTGGCCTAATTATTTATTTAAAATTTCCATGTTATGGTGTTCTTAAACCCCTAATTGGTTATTTGAACGACGTTTCACTTAAACGTATGACGTAGCTTCATTAGTGTCAAGGTGAAGAATTCTATGTGGGTTATCCAACATTATGCCCACTGTAGATTTATTGTTAAAAAAAAAGAGAATAACAACAGAATCGCGGCTTTGGTAGATATCTTTCTTCTTAATTTCGTATGAAATAGTTTTGTCTCGTACTTCTTTGTGGGTGCGTTTTGAAATTAGAATGTTTTCAAATATTATTTCCAAGATTTGGTGTTAAATTTAGGGCCAAAATCAGTGAATTGGCTGGTTTTCATCAGATGCTACTCATTTTGATTTTTTAAATTTAATCAATGCAATGGGTATACCCTGAATTTATTTATTTATTTATTTATTTATTTATTTATTTATTTATTTATTTTTACTTCTACATTTCGAAAGAGTGAAGACAGGAGCAACAGATAAAATGTAACAGAAAAACAACAGTATAAAATAATTAACATTATATTACGCAATTAAATAAATCACTGTAAGTAATGTCCCATAAGCAAAGAGAAATTTTTGATTAAAATCTGGTATTTGAACGCACGCGAAAATAATAATAATACAAGCTGCAATGACTATATGCATGCCGAATACTTACTGTTGGAAATTATTTCTGGAACCAGTGTGAGTATAAAGTGGTAAGGTGCGAGAACGTGTAGCTGTTTACTATGAGGAAAAACATCGTCAAGTAATATGTAGAATAATTAACAGATAATATTGTAACCAGACATGCTAGTTGGAAGAAGCCGAGCTGTCTCCCATCAGTGAAATCTTCTCCAAAGAAGATGAGAAAGGTCCATCCAACGTGCGTTTGCAATGGATCCATCAGCCTCCATTCGGTCTGTGGTCTGTCAACTTGACATGCCCAAGTCAACTGTCATCCGAATCAAGGTCGACAAGCAAGGAATCAAGGCGAGAGTGAAATCAGAGGCAAGAATCCCGAGCGAAAATTGGTCTCCAATAATTTTACAAGTGTTGGGAACAACTTTTCCTAATGGACAATGAGACTTCTTACGTTCCTTTTGAGTCCGAAGATATTCCGAGAAGGCATTTTTTCCATAGCAGGGATCCAAGTCTATGAATTTCGAACAAAGATTCAAAATATAAGGAAAGTTCCCAAACCGGGACATCGTTTGGCAAACCATTGATAAAGATGGCTATGTCTCGGATCCCTAGTTTTCTATTGGAACTATAAACGAGGAGATTTATTTAGAGGAGTGTTTGAAGTGCACATTATTACCCTTTATTTTAGCATCACAGAATTGGAGATGTTATTCTGGTCTGAATTGGTTACGACCATAGTCAAGTTAGGTCCAAAAACGTGGATTTCGTCGGGTCAAGAATGCTCCGAACATGGAATCATACGATTTGGGGCTATATGCAAATCAGGCTATGCAAAGCGAGATTGTTGTGTGACTGGATTCCGAAGAATTTTGAACAAAAGCATCAAGTCTGTAGCCGAAAAGAAAAGCCCATTATGCACAATGCATGGAAAGTTTTCGAACGTTGGCTTACAAAGAGGTCTGAAAAGCACTGGTGGACGTTTTTAACTTATAGACTCGTATAATGAAGTAACAACAGTAATAAATCTAAACAAAAACTTTGTGCAAAGGTACACATTTAATTTCGTCTATTTACTTTTGTGACACCCCTTAAGTTTATACATAGTGATTGACAATTTTTGGCAATCGATGACTTGGAATTCATATAATATTTGCTGTCGAGGAGCAGTATCATAATACAGGGTGTAAATTTTAAGTTGACAAAGCAGAATAACTCGAAAAATAAGCTTCACACGAAAAAATGCGTAGAATCCAAAGTTGATTATTTTCGAGGGGGCATCTGCTGGTGCTAAAATTAGCCCACCCCCCCCGGCCCCTGGGGGTGGGGCGGGGGGCAACTTTAAAATTTCAAATGGGAACCCCTATTTTTTATTGCAGATTCAGGTCCTACATAAAAAACTACGTACATTTTGTCTGAAACATTTTTTTTATTTTTGGTAGATGGCGCTGTAATTCAAGAAAATCCATTTTCTCATTTTTGCGTGGAAATAACTAATTTATTATTCATTTCGATTCCTACATTGTTTTAACTACAATGTAATTTGAAGACATTTCGTCAACAAACAAATAACGTAAACATTGGCATTTTTTTCAGAATGTTTACATTTTAAATTCTGATCTTTAGAAGAAAAGATTGTAATTTTTCAACTGTTTTTGTGAGTGTACAACGCCGTATTGCTTTTGAATTTACATTATGAATTATCTTTCTGTGGAAGAAAAAATTGAGATGGTGTACATTTATGGAGAAAGTGGGAGAAATTTTGATAATGCAGTCGCGCTTTATGCTCAGCGTTTTCCTGGCCAAACGCGATCACGGTCTTCTTTTGTTCGAGTTATTAAACAATTTACTGCGGAAGGTAGTGTGAACCAGAAAAAAAGAACCCGTGCAGCTACTGTTTGTGGAGAAAACAATCAAGTGTCAGTCCTAGCTGCTGTGGCTCATAATCCACATGCGAGCACAAGAGAAATATCAAGGCAATCAGGAATTTCACATATGAGTGTTTGGAAAATGCTGAAGCTCCACAAATTTCATCCATATCATGTATCTATGCATCAGGAACTACATGGCAATGACCACCAAAACCGTCTAACGTTTTGTCACTGGGCACTTCAGCAGATGCAAACAAACCAACATTTTTTTGCACGAGTTCTTTTCTCCGATGAGTCAACATTCACAAACCACGGGGAAGTTAATCGACATAACATGCATTACTGGAGTGAACAGAACCCACACTGGATTCGAGAAGTCAACCATCAGCGACCTTGGTCAATTAATGTTTGGTGTGGGATAATTGGCGATAAACTTATCGGTCCATATTTTATAGACGGTAATTTGAATGGCAACAAATATCGTAACCTACTTGAAAATGAACTACCAGATCTACTTGAAGACCTGAGTATTGAACTTCGACAACACATGTGGTTTCAACATGATGGTTGTCCAGCGCATTATTCATTAGTAGCGCGCGAAGTACTACATCGACTTTACCATGGTCGCTGGATCGGCAGGGAAGGTCCTGTGAATTGGCCAGCCAGATCGCCTGACCTTACATCGCCAGATTTTTTCTTATGGGGTTACCTCAAAGATATCGTTTATAAGGAAACGCCAACCACTCGCGAAAACATGATTCAAAGAATAAGAGATGCTTGCGCTGCAATTACACCAGACATGTTATCAAGATGTGTTCAGGAATTTACAAAACGAGTCAATAAATGCATCGAAGTTGGAGGTCATCAATTTGAACATTTAATTTCATAAAACGGCGAGATGCAAGGGATTTAAGGACAACAAGCAGGCCGAAAGTGAGAGGCGAGGGGACTCACTGGAAATACAAGCACCCCGAAATTCATTTACTTGCAAGTATTTGCAAATAAGAAAAAATAAAACGAAAACAATCGGTCCTTTTAAGGACCACCAAATCTTAAACGGGAATAACTTCATCTTTACACAGTCTTTTACTTTTTTACTCTGTTAGTTAATGAGTTCACTCGTTAGTACGTAGGATGTTCGGTTAGTTAGTTAGCTAATCAGTTGATTTGTTTGATAATTATAAAGTTGTGTGGCCTCATGACCACGAAACAAAACAAAATTATCCTAATCCGCGGCAAAAAATAATAAAATAATAACTTTGCGGCAAAATTTACGAAGTAAATAAGTATTTTTTATTTCTCCGTAACCATTTCCACGCAAAAATGAGAAAATGGATTTTCTTGAATTACAGCGCCATCTACCAAAAATAAAAAAAAATGTTTCAGACAAAATGTACGTAGTTTTTTATGTAGGACCTGAATCTGCAATAAAAAATAGGGGTTCCCATTTGAAATTTTAAAGTTGCCCCCCGCCCCACCCCCAGGGGCCGGGGGGGGTGGGCTAATTTTAGCACCAGCAGATGCCCCCTCGAAAATAATCAACTTTGGATTATACGCATTTTTTCGTGTGAAGCTTATTTTTCGAGTTATTCTGCTTTGTCAACTTAAAATTTACACCCTGTATTTGAAGCAATTAGAACATCTTTGTTTTCGCTGATTAGAAGAATTAATTTTCTATCACTTCACGTTTAGAAACTTTTTAATCTTTTTTTTTTTTTGTTTTTCTAAAAAACAAGGAAAAAATTATAAAATTGGGATATTGCGTTTCGTTTTACTTGTCAATTTCTCTCTTTTCTCTCTCTCTCTCTCTCTCTCATTTTTTGTCTTGTTTTCGAAAAGGAACTCTAAAAACGATTTCGTTCTCCCCTTCCTTCTGATAAACCTTGTAATTAACCTGACGAATCTAGTAACGTTTTAATAACCACCTGTCCGAGGTTGGTTCCTGTTTGGGGTGGTGGTGGTAGTGGTAGGGAGAAAGTCAAAACGCGGTGGTTTTTTTTTTCCTTCTCGTGGTGGTGTTCGCATCGTGTGTGTGCATGGCTGGTGGAGGTCAAAGGTCGACTCGAAAATACGCCACGAAGGGAGGGCTTTGTAGATGCGGGGGTTTCGAGAAAACAAGAATCACGTGTCCATTCTATTTAACATCACTAGGCCATGAAGTTTGTAATTAAATTCTTAAAAGGAGAAATAAATAATTTGGCTAAGAGTGTTCTTTTTTGATAAAAATCTATACTCCGCGGAAGGCGTTTTTTCGTCGGTTTTAAGCATCCATTTTAGAGAATTACTTCGCACTCCCGCACACCTCTCCTCAAGCCTTTTGTAACTGCGGGAAAATAAAAATTTTTTATAGTTCACATTGGTTGTTGGTTGATCACAGGCTTGAAGGAGAGAAGAAAAATTTAGTTGTCATCTTATATACGTTTTCGAATTCAAATTACAGGTGCACAACATTTTCAGATTTTAAGGCGCTGAAAATATTGCTCAAGGGGGAAAATACCGAAGCATTCTTTGGAATGTGCTTTTCTGCAGCCGAACATCCGTTCTTTAATTAATCATTGTTTCCTTTCACAATGCATTTAACCCTCATTTTCTTTTAAATCAGAAAAGAGGTTGTGTCTGTATTTCAGGGGCTAACGATAATGAAAAGTGTTTTCCGTCAAGATTTATTCATTCAGTTGACATATGTCCTTGTATTTGTGTTTACGTCTAAAGTTTTTACAGGCTACGCTTGTGATAGAGCTATGATTCGATTGACTACTTTAGATAATTCGATTCTTTGTAGCTTGTCATAAACATGTGAAGCCTTATGTGACCAAGGAATCTGAGGATGAATATATGCATTCGAACGCTATACTGATTAGAATTGTCACATCGCAGTTGTGATACTTAGCCATGATAGACTTCGTTCACTAACTACATTCAACGCACGCAACTGCTTTATTCAAACTTAGTCGAAACCGACTTTCACTTTTGGGAACTGCAGACACATTGAAATAATTTAGGAGAATAATAATGGATGTCTGTATTTATTGTATTTAGAGTAATTCATTAACAATATCTGTATTCATAAATTCTCATAGGAAAGTTGAGGTGATGATGCTCATCAATTTTGCTAACAATCCATTCTAACAATCCTGTTAGTTTATGCCAAGTCTGTGTATTTTGAAAGCAATCAATGTATTGAGAGTTAATGTAAGGGTAAATCACTGTATTTTGCGTAAGGGTAAATCACTGTATTATGTAATTCTTGGCACATAAAGAAAACTGCTTTTTCAAAACTGTATTCAATATTTCGCCAAAATAAATGATCTGATGACAGGTATCCTTCCAAGTTTAACTAGCAAACGGAAAATCCCGCCTTATTCGAATTGCTCAATAGGGCACTGTTACGCAAAATACAGGATGGACTTTGCAAAAGCGTGATGGACTTTGTAAAAACGGCATCCGTAATTACTTACAAGGGAATCCCTCGAACATGTATGTCACAGATTTCCACCAAATTGATATATGTTACTAATTTGAAGCTACTGTAGATGCTTGCAAAATAAGAGAGTGCGAAATCGTGTTTCTTTCAAAATAAACGGCGAAAACGAAAAAATTTCAGCATACATAGCCATACAAGGGCTCCATTGTTAAAGCGGTTAGGCTATGTGGGGTTCCCTTGTTAGTAATACTGTCCATCAACATTTCAAGACGAAGTTGCAGATTTTGGTAGACTTGAAGCTATACAGGGTGTATCTAAACCCCTGTCACGAACTTCTGGTGGCGATTCCCCACAGCGAGATGAAAACAAAAGTTCATATAAACATGGTTCGGATAACGAATCGTTTCAGAGGCTTCCGCAGTTAAATGTGAAGTTTCAGTAGCTGGTTTTGTACTCTGTGGATAGCATGTGACATGCGGAGAAGCTACAACAAATGTTCAAAATGACGACCGTGAGACGCAATACACGCATTGAGGCGACGAAACATCGGCTGGCGTACTCGTTCGAGGGTCCCTGGGCTTCTCTTGCGGCGCTGAAAGCATTGTCAATACGATTCCACAGCTTTTCAACCTCCTGGACAGTTGTGGCGTATACCTGGTCTTTCATGTTTAGGTACACCTGAAGTTATTAGCAGGCGCACTTGTATAACCAATAAATGGGACGTTATTTCAAGAATTTGTTGTAGCTTCTCCGCATGTCATCTGCCATCCACAGAGTAGAAAAACCAGCTGCTGTTGAAACTTCAATTTCTTAACTGTATTATGTCTTTCAATTCATTACGGAATTTTGAAAGGATGGCAATTCGCATTTTAAAAGATAATTTGGCGCTCAATTAAAGCAAAAAATAGACACATTTGTATAATGAGAGATCAGAAAATAATTAGAAAATGGTAATTCGAGATTTTTTGTCATCGATAGCCAGGAAGCAGTCTTCCTTGCGATTCGTCTCGAAATGTATGAAGCGTATAAAAGGAGCAAAGAACAGTTTCTGACGAAGAGTGCTGGCCATGGAGAGAGAGAGAGAGAGAGAGAGAGAGACAAAGAGACAGAGACTACGATGAACAGCGGTTGTTTGCCTCCCTCCTTTTCTCCTCCTCTTTTGCCTCTACCTTTTGTGCAATGCTTAATTTTTAATTTTCCATCGTTAAAGCCTTCCCCTTTATCTTCTTCTCCTCCTTTTTAACCCGGAGATATATCTTCGTTGTGAAAGATGTTCGTGTACAGTACTTTCATGTTGTTCGCCTCTTAAGACGTGCTCCATCCTAACTAGACTTTGCTTTTGCTTTGAAACATTAACAATTCACGGCGTCCCATTACTTTTTCATTTCCTTTTAATGAAGCTGTCCGTAAACACACCGTTTCGTATTAATAGGCAATTTAAATTGTATTAATAAGTAATTCTCTGGCGCCATCTGCTGATTTTATTACAAATCCCTTTTTGGTAAAGAAGTAATTTTTTTCGCGTCCTCCTCCTCCTCACTCTCAACCTACTCTGTCATTAAATATTAATGGATTTTTCTCGTCAATCGATCTGGTTTGTCTTGTATCCAACCGTGTGTGCTCTATTGGTGAGGGTAGGGTTAACAGACTCAGTACTGATCCGTTTTAATTGAATGAAGGCGCTGTCGTGGATCAGGAAGAACTTCGGTAGGAATCGCATCGATTTTATTCGCTCGTCTACCGGATTTTCTCTTCCTTCGGAAAAATTTCGTTCTTCTCTCTCTCTCTTTCTCTCTCTCTCTCTCGCTCTCTCCGCAAAGGTCTTACGGCAAAGTCCCAGACAAAATGAAATGGGTCTATTCCCCCAAAAAAGGGTGCGGTGAGAATTAATCGAGCCATATAATTAGCTTGCCTTTGATGGATTGGAATGAGCGGTTGGTTACCAACTATGGCGTGTCAACAAAACACTTCCATTTTGAAAATTATTTTCTTAAATGATGCAGACAGTAGAAGCTGGTATGGCAATTAATTAAGCGCTCTAATGTTTTCTCATCATCTTCGTATTGACGATCAAATAAATGCCAGTGTGATTTTGAAATTTATTTATCTCAATTAGCTAATTGTCTAATGATTCGTAGTTAGCCATAATAACATGAAAAAAAAATCGAAGCCATCGTGTTGTGTTTTGATGAGCATTCGGTGAATAAGATCACATTTCGAATAGTTTTAAAAATTAATCTTCGTTTAGAGTAATCTCCATTAAGATTTTGTATTTGTTTTATTTTGGACATTTATTCTAATGCAGTATCGGATGACTTGATCTGTATGAGTAGTAAAAGACTTTTTAATACTTTGACCTTCGTCGTTTGGCTTCCTGTACAATAAAAGCAGCGAAGAGGGTCAAATCGATGTTGTTAGGAATAAGGAATTTTAACTTGCCTTCTCCCATACGATAAGCATTTCCTGTTTGGATGATATTTCAGTTCGTACACACATACAGAAAGAATGTAACCATGTCTTCTAAAAATTATCGAAGGATTTTAGGAAAAACATTTTGAAAATGACAATGACACATGTTGAATGGACTTAAAAAGTAAATGACACATGTTGAGCACACGATATAAAAACTTTTAGTTTATTTACAAGGTGAGTTTTAATTAACCTACAACGTTAACTTATACAGAGTGTTTCAAAACTATTTTTACAAACTTTGGGGACAGGTTCCTTACACCAAAACAAGAAAAAAAATTCATATAAACATATGTCCGAAAATTCTTCGTTTTCAAGTTATTAATGTTCGTTTGACGCATTGTATCCCATATGGCATTGTGTTGTCAGGGAGACTTGTTTACATTCGTCCTTCGTCTGTCTTCAACGTGTCCATTGTGTACATGTACTGCAGGAAGTGAGTTAACTGAAAATGTTCCGTTCAAATGCATGATGGAGCTCCAGCACATTTCAGTCTCTGTTTTCGAGATTCACGGGCTGGTATCTACCATGAACAGATGGATAGGTAGAGGAGGACCAGTTCCATGGCCTGTACGTTTCCCCGACCTCAGTACTTTGGATTATTATCTCTGGGGACACCTTTGGGTGGAAAACAGCAAAATTTAACCTAACCTAACCTTTTGGTGATTTTTGGGTGAAAAAGAGCAAAATTTGGCAAAAAGTGTGCACGTCAGTGAAAATCCCCACAATTGGTCTATGCAGCAGAGCACCCGGATGCAGAAACTCTTCATCGACGTGTCATGGAAGCCTGCGAAACCATTCGAAACCGTCAGGGAGTATTTGAAAGGGCGCGGCAGTTCATGATTCGACGAGTGCATGCGTATTTAGAAGCAAGAGGAGGACATTTCGAGCATTTATCTTCAGTTTATGTGTGAATGAGCTCCAATCACCTATGTTGTAAACTTTCATTAATAACTCGAAAACGAAGGATTTTCGGACATATGTTTATATGAACTTTTTTTCTTGTTTTGTGGTAAGGAACCTGTCCCCAATGTTTGTAAAAGTATATTTGAAACACCCTGTATAACTCTTAAGTCGTTACAGATAACACCACAAAAGTTTTTTATTGAAAAGAATGTGGAAAAGGAATTTAATGGACCTCCAGAATGACTTCAGGGTTAATTTTAATTTAATTAACTTAAATAACTTCTATCTTTTTATTAATTCTATCTTTGGGATCATATGAAAGATTTATTTTACAAGAGGAAGCCGACAGACCTTATTAGCCTCAAAAAGGTCCATAACTGACGCATTTGCAAGGTCCATAACTGACGCATCTTTACATACTTTACTAAAGTAAATCTGTTCCCGCGGGTAATAATAATCGGAAAAAAGAAAAAACACAAACTACACAAGTACTTATACAATTATACAATTAAAATATGTTTGTTAGACAAAGCGTGAACATGAATGTTTTCAGTTAATGGACCAGCAATGGCACTAGCCAGCTCTTGAAAGGAGTCCAGTTATATCGTTGAGAAATTGGAATACAAAACGCAGTGTGTAAAATTTGGTTATAAGCCATAGCAAATCGATCTAAATTAATTTTGGTACTACGTTGTCCGTAATGACCACGTTGTCATAAAGATTGGAAACGACGTAGGGTAAGATAATCGACTTAATTCAGAATAAGGCGCTTTATCAAAATGGTTATCATGAGGTCGATTTGGACATTAAACAATTAAATTGCTCAAGAATACATTTGTCAGCTTTAACTTTCTTCAAAGCATACTATTTAAGACATAACCAACCACTATTGGACCATAGATACGCTGAGAGTAATTTCAGCGTAAATCATTAATCTGGCGCTTTTGTAAGTTTACTAATAATAAATGCGGATCACGGAGATAAATTTTGTGCTAATTATAATTAGAGTAGGAACGAGTATATTGCGAATTGGTATGATGCTTCACAAATTAATATAAATAATTAAAATTTTTTCATTAAATTAATTAAATTTTCTTTAACGTTTCACGTTTAACATAAAATTAATTTCAAAATGGAGCTTGCTTATTGACGTATGCAATTTTACTTTTATTAAGCTCAACACGGTGGAAATGTCTTCTTTTTAATTACCGTGGGGGGTTTTGTTTGTTGACGTAAGACTGATAAGGTGGGTCGACGAGTCTTTTCATTTATTACTTGGGAGGAAGGAAAGAAATTGTCGTTGGCTTGTCCTGGTCTCACCTCGTTAGGAGGACAAACCCGGTTCCGTTCGCAGGTGAATGCGATTGTGCGTGTTCCCACAAACACCCGACGACCCAACCTTCGTCTCATGGTATTGTTCTGTTGCCGATTAGCCTATACGAAACCGATTGTGGTAATGGTCGTTAGAAAACAGGATGACGGTTCTTTTATTTAAAAATGATCTCCTTCCGGTTGGAATGGGGGGTAGGGGGAGAAGAAAAAGACGCCATCGACTGGTCTCCTAATTTTAGTGTGAGGTCGTCTTCGTTTTGCGAGCGATTCTTCTGTTGACGGAGTAACGGCGAGAGCGCGGGTAGCAGCCTGATCGATTGCTTCATCTTAAGATTTATTGACGGAGGGGAGAAAGGGGAGAGGTGGGTAAAGGAGTAATAATTTGAACCTCACCGAAACAACACCGATCGATTTAAGTTTGAACAATTTCCTTTAAGGAAATTTCGCTCTTGTTAATATCGGATTCGATTGCTGTCAATTCTAAGAAGGATTTTTGCGAATGCGGTTGCCGAGTGCCTCGTTCTTTTGTCGCCGCCAACGATGCCAAGTCTTTACCCAGAGGAAATGAAAATAGCATATTTCTGCTGTCTAAAAGGGGAAATGATACCGGATACCTTTTAATGGCTTCTTTAGCCTGTAAGCGTTTAAAAAGAAAATGTCGATTCAAAAAGGCGACGGGGCGTACGTTATAACTTCTTTTGAATCGAAGGCGTTGAGGACAAAAAAAAATAATAAAAATATGAAAATTACGCCAGTGTCGTCGCCTTCTAGATAATTTAATGTAAATTTGAAGAAGTAAATAAGAATCATGATAAAGTCTTAGCCTTCTGGTAGAGAGCTGTTGAACAGAAATGGCATTTTCAAAACTCAGATGGAAGCAAATGTGGATATTGAAAAACGAACAGAGAAAGAGAGAAAGGAAGCGTGGATGGCCAGAAGATGGAATGGAGAGAAAGGAAAGTGGAAAGAGAGAGAGATACAATTACTGTCTTTTCTTCGAGAAAAGGCCTGAGGAAACTGCTACAGCAACAATAAAACTCGGGCTGAGCTTAGAGCGCGCATGCGTGATGCGTTAATGGGAATTTCCGGTGCGGTATGCGCATGCGTCGATCAAAGAACTCCATCGGGCGTTTAATGCGGATTAACCAAGCCTAAAGACGAAGGCATTGAAAGGAAAGGAAACCTGATTTTAATTTCAAATTAATTTCGACCCCAGATGAGGAACAATTAGTCGAGCTCCGCTTGCACCATCTCCTCCTCCTTTTTTTTTTCCTTATCCTCTTTTTTCCCCCTCTCTTTTCTTTTCCTTTCCTTTCGGTTTCTAATAAGCCATCGTAAATATATTTGCATTTTTCCTCCCTCTCTGAATGTTGAACCCATAACAAAGCTGATACCCGAATTTTTCTTTCTTACATCATTAGTGATTGAGGAAGTAGATCCCTGTGTGGCGAGACGTTGAATGCAGTTGAATACCAAATGCGGACGATGACTAGAATATACGGGGCATCGGCAAGAACCAAGGAGGGATGTTTATGAGGGTTCAATGGGATTCTCAAATAAATACCATTGCTGGCTTTTCTCATGCTCCCAACTAGCGCTTAATTTTTCCATTTCCCATAGGTCTAATCTCGCACGGTTAGTGGATCGAGCTTTGAGTCAGGAAAGGTTATAGCCTTAAATTGAATTTACCTCTGAGCATCTGCTAAAAGGTTTAAACCGAGCCCTTAAAATGTTCCTCATTGCGCAATCAGTCGGAATCCATCCAATCAATGCCACATTTAGACCGCATTATATACAGGTAAGACATAGAGCACTTGAGTTTAAAAAAATGATTATTTTATGTTTCCATTGGGATTTTTTTTTTTTTTTTGCGGAGGTGAATGTTAAATACATTTAATATTAAGCTAAGAATATATAAAGTGCGATAGCGCGAAGTTCTATTTGGTTAAAATTACCTCAAATTATACACCTTATTGACAATGAAAATGAAGAACGTTGCAGTTTTTTTTTTCGAAAGTGCTTATTATAACAGGATATGCAACAAAAAGCCCAAAAATAAAATGAGATGACAAGTTTAGGAATTGTTATTTTTGATGTTTTTGCATTCTTATATCGATACCTCAAAGCATAATCCAAGTTTAAAATTGCATCAGATGAAATTGCTTCTCAAACTATCACAATGGCCAACTTCAAACTAGGGATTGAATTATATTGCTTTCCTCCTGCATAGACTTCTCTAGCAGGATACTCCATAGGCTTTCTGTGGGATTAAGATCAGGTGAAAGTGACTGCTAAGGGAGGATACGAACATTCTGCTGAGCACGAAGAGCTTGGTCGACGTCGTTGAATGAATAAGGACATTATCTTGCTGAAGGACACCGTTCTCATCGTGCATCTCTCCATAAATTGGCAAAGATATTACAAAATTTAATTTTTGATAGGCAAGCGAATACAGGCGTTCTTCAAATATTGCCAAGTATTGTTTTGTCTTTAGAGGAAAGTCCACTCTAAACCATCACCGTTTTAGCGATTGAGAAAATGTAACTCTTCTTCGGTCAGCGGAATGGTCGCATTCTAATTCCGATAGAAAATCTCTGGGGTTTCATGACAAGACAAGTCTAGGCAAGAAGAAAGCAGTATCACTCGATTACTGAATTGAAGTTTGCCATTGTGAAGGTTGGAATCCAGTTTCATCTGGTGCAATCGTATGCCTCATCGATATTTTGTGTTATTGGACGTCAGGATAAAAAATAAGCTATTGCTCTTGTCGATTTGAGGTGTTTTGTGTTCAAACTAGAAGTTTTTGTTTAACAATTCGTAAATTTTTGTCATCCCACGTTTTTTGGAATTTCTGTAAATTCTTTCCGGTTATGGCCATCAGCGTCTCTTCAGTGTCATGGAAGTGAATTGAGCGCTAGCTGTTGAATAAGAATTTTGTATAAAAGCAATATATAAAGGCCGATTTTTTTTTTTTTTTTAACTAAAACGCATTTCTTGGTGGGTAAGTGTCTATTGATGAAAAGCTTTCGAGAAGAACTTTTTTCTTCATTGAAACCATTGCGAAACAGTTGTCCAGAATATTCTTAAGATACATAATACGAAAGTTTCGTTGCTTAATTTTGTAATCTCGCGTGTTTAAGTAAACTTAATGTTAAAAGGCTTTTTAAAAATCGCTAAAGCGTCAGGTTTTTTTTAATTTATTATTTTTTTTTCAGGTTTATCCATTATCAGTGTAATTTCTGTTGAAACTTGGTTTGAAATATGGGTCGTTTTTCTGACAAACTGAACGAGCTCCTTTGTTATTTTTTGTCGAGTTTTTCTACTAAATGGGCGTATCTCCTCTTCCCCCTCTCCTTCGCAGCTTAGCAAATGTCATTCGTATAAAATGCGTCAAGTTGTTGCCATTGATTTCGGCGTGAATTTATTTCGAAATAAAGGGTTTGGCAGTAAGCATTCCCAGGTCGCACTGGCACAATTTATCAAAGTTATCAAATTATCTGATGGCAATTGATAGCGGCGATAATTAATATGCCTAGGTGATAAACATAGACTTTCAGAATTAGCCTGTCCACAAGATGGCGGCTTGATGGCTATAATTTTGAGTTCATTGGCAACACCTTCCTCTTAACATTAGTTTTATTGGTTTGTTTACAAAGTGATGCTGTTAATTTGAGTTTTAGAAATAAAGATGGTATTAGCCTGGATAAGATTTTTTGGGGGGGAAGTAATTAATCATCTTATTCTTTGAATAACTGTCGAATTTATGAGGTTAAGGAGTTTGAAAAAAAAAATCCATTTTAAATTCCATTTTCGTTGTTTCGTGGGTTGTACGTATTTTATTCGTGCCCATTTCTGTCGTCATCTCGAATCTTCTTTCGAATTTTTTGTCATATCATATGTAGGGGGGGAAAAAAAAAGAAAAAAGAAAGATGATCAGCGGTGTGATCTCGTCTCCCCACCTTCTCTTCCTTTAACATTTGCAGGAATCTTCTATGTCGGTTAGCCGATTTCACCTGATATAGCCAGGCAGGAAGGAAGGAAGGGACTTTTCTTTCTCTACCTCTCACTCGTGACCCTGCCCACCTGGTCCGATTCGGTGAATGAGGGAAGACTATAGGCGTTGGGGTCAAAATGGCCACACATTTCTTCGTTAGGGCCAATTTTGACACCTTTATGGTTGAAAGAGCAATAAAGAAGCAATGTTGGCTAATTAATAGTTAAAGAACTGGCCTTAGGAGGGGGTGGAGGCGAGGGCCATAAATCGTAAGAACGGCACCGCCGCGTTTTTATAAATACTTCAAAAGGATTCGGTCTCAACCAAAGTGAGAGAGGTTGGAGGAAGGGAAACAATTCCTCGATGGACAACTTACCTATTCTGTTTGTGGACAATTAACGAAGGCAACCTGAAACGATTCACTTTTGTCGTTTCTCCTCCCCCCCCCCCTCAAACACGCCTTTATTACTTGTTTGTTTTTTCCTCTCGTTTTTTGACTGTTAAATTTTATTTAAAAAAAATTAAAAAAAAGTTCAGCCAATAAAACGAATTAAATTCCCTCTTCCGTTTTATTGTCGTATTTTTTTTAATAAGATCTGATAAACTAGCTCGTTATAATTTATCTCTTAATCAACGTCAGCGAATAATAGCTCAAGCGTTTTATGGAGAACGTTTCTTCCGATTCGACCAAAGGAAAGGGAGCGATATTTACATAATTTTTGTTGCTATTTTAAACGTTTAAGCGAAATCGCCGAGCTCTCTTGAGTGTTAAAATCAAGTTTACATCTGTATTTACTTAATATGCTCTGCCTTTTGGTTTGTTCCCTATTAAATTAGGATAAGAATCCTATTTTGATATATCGAAATTAAAAATGAACGAAGTTATTTGTTAAATTTTGAATTAAACAAATTTTAATAATTTAGAAATTTTTTTTATGAAATCTAGATTTCCTTCATCATTGATTGAAATTGACAACAGTCCACGAGTTCAGTTCATTATTCCTCTAAATTAATGCTTCTCTGTGGAGATAGTTAAATCAATGATTTTTCATGTAATCCGAATCTGACATTATAACTACATTTGGTATCGTCGGCTGTCAGAAGTATTCAGAAACGAAAATAATGGCTGCAATCAATTGCAATTACTGTACGTGTTTCGACATTTCTCTTTAATGATTACACTTAACAGAGAAACCATCTGAAATTGAGATTTCGATTGGTTTACAGCAAAGGTTCTTAACCTTGTTTTTTTAAATCTGCACCTTTTTAACATTTACATCCACGAAAAAAGATAAATTGTATGTGATGGAGCCCACAAAATCCAACTTCTGAAGGACATTCATGGTTTTGACCACGTAAGACACGATAAATTGAAACCACACTGCATTTAGTCATTAATATGCCTGATGTATCAACTTCAGACTTACTGCTGAACACACGGCCATTCGACATTTCAATTGACTGGATGATTACAGCTTAGGCCTTCAAAGAAACTGCAACTGGTGGCCTAGAAAACCGGTAGTTTATAACACCTGCTAAAGACTTTACGTTGGAAAACGAAGCCTGGCGTCTTGAAACCTGAAACTGCAAATGTTAAAAATATATTTTATTGTTTATCAGAAAGGTAACAAAGTTCACCCGACTCCGGAGACCATTTTAATATCATAACCCATTTTTTTTCATTCCCTAACGCTATAGTTTATTTCCATTTCTTTTGCACTGTATTTTCTTAAGTGTATTTCCTTTTTCTCACTATGTTTTTTCCCCATTGATGTGCAGACAATCATCGTGGTCGAATCGGTGGGTCCTCTATAGGACTCTCAGAACAAGAGTAATTGCACTTTGCCGTCATTTGGCGAAAATGGCATGTCTAAAAATGGCGCCCATTCGAAAAGAACCACGATGCAAAATTAATGAGTGACTCCCTCGATAAAGCGCTCACCACGTGGCCGAGCAATTGTTCCATGAGGGGAAGGTCGGTTGATAGATGAATGAAAGAGTAAAGAACGGGGAAGGGGAAGGTAATGGGAGGTAGGGAAATGTATAGAAAAAGATCGTTTCATGGTGACGTCATTCCAAAGAGCTTCCTGTAAAATATATTGTCGCCTATCGGAAATGACAACGAACTTCAATTAAGTTTACTCCCCCATATTATTTAAAAGATGTGCATATAGAATGCTTGTTAATCACCCATCCATCCGTAGAAGTGGGTAAAGGTTGGTGCGAAACACAGCACGCACACGATTAAAAGAAACGACGCATTAATTAAATTTAAAGCTTGCATTTTATAAATATAGTCTTTTAGAATTTAATGCGTCAAACGCGGCATTTCAAAAATGGCAACCTCTATGACTAAATTCATAAATAAATTTGCAGATGCCAGAATACTAACTAGATTCAGGGAATTATTGAAGAATTATTTACTGAGAAAGAGCCTAATAGAAGAGTCATTACTGATCATTAATAACGTGGAGATGAAAATGTCTAATTCTATGACATTTGCGGTAGTCAACCTGATTCTAGATGAATGAAACTACTTTAAATACCAAGTAACTATTACGGAACAACTTGTGAGGAGTCAATGAATAGGAAAACTCTCAAAGTATCCTATCTTACGTACATCACAATGAGTCTCAGGCATTCTATGTGGGAATTGACAAATATTCAGCGTTAGTCTAATTCTCCCCGTGTAAAACTTGGTCAGAATTTGGCATAGATGAAATATAAATATCATCCTTGAGTTACCTCTACAAAAAAAGTCACAAGGAGTAAGGTCAGGTAATCTAGATGGCCAATTGCTTAATGCACTATCGTTGGCAGTACCACGGTCAATCCAACGGTCAAACAATGTTTATTCGGAGAATGCCGGACTACAATGTGATAATGGATTGGTGCACCATCTTGTTGTAACAGTCCCTCGAGTCTTCATCTAATTGCGGGATTAGGAATTGCTCCAGCATATCACAGTAATCCACAATTGAGATCGAGCCACCGTTCGAGCATAACAACGCATGTGCACCCAGTAGAGAATCTAAATTTTGAAGCGATTACCTTACGCATTTATTACAAAACGACGAGTAATATAACAATAAATAGGAAAATACTCGTTTAGAATTATCCTGTATATTACTCGAAAACGAGGCTTTCGGTTGTCGTATATTACCGATATCATTGGGTGCATTTCGTAAGGCAAATAAAGATTGCCTGACTTGCTTATTTTATTGGTTGTTTGCTAAAGAATATTATGGAACCCAGTTTTGACATATGCTTATGGACTTGCTGGGCTATTCTGTGCCAACGTCAGCGGTTGACCTGTAACTGTAGAGATGATTATGGAAGCGATTGCCCACCAAAAGAGCATATGAGAATATGACAGCAAATTTGCTTATTTGAAATTCATCAAGATGAAAATAAAATTCACCAAGTTTAGTCTTTGTTTAAGTTTTATTGCACGGACTTACATCGTGTACTTTCCTTGAGATTCCAAACATTAATAGGGGTTCCGAGTTGATTTTAAAAGATTTTAAAACAATCGACGAAGAAATAGCAATTATATTCATTATCGATTAACGGTGACCGTTAAGCTAAATGCATAGACGTGAAAATTATAATTATTAATTTTATTCATTTATTATAATAACACGTTACAGCTCTGAGAAACGCCCATCTAAATCGATAGATACTGATATTCGGAGAGGATTTTCGTTTTTAAGAAACTGCGCCGCATGCAAACTTTAAAAAAAAAATAAATAGAAGTGCGGGAAAAAATTCGATAAAATAAGTTGAGAGTGAATGAAGGAGGGAAAAGGGGAGGGGGTAGCAACGTGATTGATGAATGTTTGGAATATTGTGTTGTTAAACGGTAATAAGGGGGAACAAGCACCATAAGAATACAATGGCCTTTTATAATTACCACTGAGGTAATCGATCGCACTAAGTGGCTGTGTGCGTAGGAGTAAAAGGGAAGGAGGCGTCAGATAAAAGATAGAGTGGTAGGGAAAAAGAGAGAGGGTGACTGAGGCAACGCAGGGGGTTCCTCAATGGATTCTTAATTATTCATAGGAACGAAAGATAAAAACTAGAACGAGAGGGACAGGTGCAAAAGCTCTGGCCATCCACGAAACGCTTTCCACTCATTGACCACTCTGCGAACTCGAATGACGAAAAGGGGATTTCAACCTGTAAAGTATTTTTTTAACTTCCTCAGTACGTTTTGAAATATTTAAATCACAAGGTTTCAAGTAATTAATTTCACGACATTGCATATGTAATTAAAAAAGAGAATTGAAGTGGCCCCGCTAGGAAGGGTTCTTGGAGTTTTCGTTCTTTCCATTACTATGGATTCATTTCTCAAGTTATTTTTTTTCGGATGAAATTTTGAAAGACTCTTGTTTACCTTGGTGTTTGGGAGGATTTTTTTCCATCTCAAAAAAATTAAAATTCCATTAGCCTAATTCGTGATTACAAAGAGCACGTACTCGTTTCAGAACTTTTGTCTAGAATACTTACTCTTTTATGATATAATTGATCTGGTGACACAATATCCACCTGAAAGGAGAGCAGCATGTTTGTTTCTTTATTTGATTTTTTTTTATGAAGCAAGAAATGAGCAAAGAAGGTAGAAATCAAGAATTTTTTTTGTATTTGTCTATTATAAGTACCATTTAATACACTGCATGGATATATAACAAAAAGAATACTCATGTTTATTATGGACTGTATCACTTAAACGCTTTTTCTCTATAAAGAATCGGATGTCGTCGTTAGCACAGCGCTTCTCTGAAAAATTCTCATATCGTTTCCAGTTGCAAGGATCCGCTACATTGATTTCAAGCTACAAATTTTATTTACTAACAATAACCCTTATTAACTACAGCTCATGCTAGAGTTTTATGGTAAATGGATTGCACGAAACTGTTGCCCTTTGCAGCTTTCAAGGCTGGCCTGTCAGTTTGTGAGTCGGTTGAAGTGGTCGGCCATCTTCGATTGATTGATTCGAGGTTCTTTAGGGAGCGTTGGTTTAACGATGAGTAAAATGGAGACGAAGGATGGCGAAAGAGGAGGGTGGGAGAGAAATGACTCCATCGATTGGTCACATATCGCTCGCGTGCACGCGCTACTCTAACGATCAAATGACCCCCCCCCTCCATTTCTATCTACCCCTACTTTAGCCCCTCCTCCCCACTCTTTTCCCATCAGGTGAGAAAACGATCGCGGCTTCCATTTGCCGTCCGTGCTCTAACACCAGTCTCCTTCATTACGAGCGAAATTATTCGACTATTTTTGCCATCGCTCACTCTGCTGCTGCCTGCCTGTCCTTTCCCTCCCTTTTCTTCCCACTTAATTAAGACGTTTTTAAGTCTTGTCGTGTTAATTAGAGAGAAGTTTGCATTCCTTCAACAATCAGCTCACTCTACTTCATTATCAGAGTCTGTTTTTTTTTTAATTTGTTTAATTTTATCGTTGTTTACGATAGTTCAGGATTTAAAGTTAAGAATTATCTGTACGCTTCTGTTCGATCTTTAATCGATTGTTCATTGTTACGTTAGGAGATGGAAAAAAAGAACAAACTCGGTCTCTCCAATTTTGCGTTCAAATTTAAAATGCTGGGCGTCATTGAAGTCCCTTTGACTCAATCGGAAGTCCTTCGAGACAAAAAGCCAATTGCAGTCCTGTAAAGGATTGATTGCTTCGCTTAGTTAAACCGTTCGTTTTCATTACAACGTCGTCCGAAGATTTTTCTTTTGCCGCGATGACATTTTCAATATGTCACGACAAGCGTTAAAAGGCGAACGTCTCATTATTGGTAGTGATGGACAGTGCAAACGCAATTAGTTTCCCACCGTTTTAAAATACAATTGGAACTTTAAATTTAGAAAATACGTTTATACGCGTGTACAAGTCGATCTGATGGATAAGTCGAGGGCAAATTTTGAACCAGAAATTAATAAAATTTGAATTTAATAATAGGCCCAACGACTCTGCTTGTTCGTAACTAAGGACTATACAACCTGGATTATTTATTTTACGAAGGGATGCTAATAAATCTTAGCCTTTTGAAGAAAGCATTGAAAAGCATATTTGACATTTTTTTTATTGAACATAGTCCCCTTAGAACTCAACGCATTTCTGCTGCTATGTCCAACTTATTTTAAACCATCCAAATAAAAGTCGATAACACAGGGCCTCAATACAGGCGTTTACAGCAAAGATAACATCCTCCAGAGTTGAAATTTTATCCCCTTCCGATGTTTTTTGAGATTTGGAATTCAAATGTAATCAGAGGGGGCAAGATCAGGGGAATAAGAATGTTTCAGGACTTCTACTCGGCTAGTTTTTGTGGGTGATAACAGCAAAGTAACATTTTGTGCCCATTTAGTTGAGAAATTCCTCATATCCCAACAATTCACGGATTATGTAAGATTCATCTTGTGAACTGATCCTTGTGTTCGGGATCAGTGACCAAAATCGGCTGTCCGAAACGATATTTATCGTTAGTACTGAAATGTCCAGTCTTAAATGTCCAGATTTTAACTTGGATATAGAAAAGATGCTGTACACTAATTCTGCTAGATATTTCTGTACAAATTTCTCGGTTATTCAGCAGTTTCAAAAACAGAAGTTTTAGCTGCTCTGAATTCTTGTGTCATTAGGTGCTGTCATCTTGTCTTTTGACTTTGATAGAAAACGCTGTAAGAATGGACGCAGCTTTTCTTTTTTTCCTCAAACGCACTTGAAAATAATGTCATACTTTTAGAAGGTCCACTTGTGCGTTTTCTATTCACAAAATTTCGACGTGCCAAAGACTAAAGACTTATCAGCAGCCTCTCATATTACCAAAAGAAACAATTTTATAGACCTGAAGTCAAGTTTGGAATGGTGCAGTAAAGTCGTACTCAGAAGGGAACCATCTGCCAAATTGAAATATTTTATTTACCTGAATAAACCATTGATGGTTGCTAAATAAGAAATCGCACTGTTGTGTTTCTTTCAAAATAAACCGCGAAAACGAAAGAATTTGAGCACACGTAGCCATATAAAGACTCCATCGTTATGCTCATAGATAAAGCGGTGTGCGCATTAATGCACCTGTTGGCGGAACTTCTTTCCTCCACCACTCTACAATACACACGAAACCATTTCACATGAAAGCAATGGAACTACTTCCTACGAAGGAGTAGCAGACGACAATTGAATGGATTCTGAAGTTTCTAAGCAAACTTTTATTTTTTAAAAATAGATTATTAAAATTAACTAATTGCCATCCAGTAAAAAAAAATCTATATAGTAATTAATAACCATTTCCTTATGTATTATTTTATTTTATTGATTTTAGAAGGATTTTTGCAAGGGAGTGCCAACATTTTGCTTCGGTGATCTTCGTAAATTTTCCGGGGACGACGTTATGTTTTCGCGGGTGAAACGAAATATAGAGGGCAGCGCTGTCGAACTAATGGGATAAACTGCCGAGAATACGAAGATGGATAAAATGCGTTGGTGAGAGCGAATGTATCGCGTTGTTTTATAATTTTAAATAAGAAAAATATTCATGGATGCTTACCTCATAAATTATTTCGAGACGAATAACACAGACCAACAAAAAATAAGTTTTTAAAAACTTTTTTTTTTAACTTTAAGAGCTGATTGTTATGCTTTTTTTGTCCTGAATCCGTATCTGACCTCAGATTTTTTCTATCATTCACAGATTTCTTGTTTTTCAATGAAACATTTAAAATTATTCAGAGTTGGGGCCTGATAAATTTCTGTGTGGCCCAAAAGTATGGATACTTTACCATTGCAGCCGCTTCTCTTTACACACGTTACTTTAACATTTCAGACTATGTGCATAACATGGAAACGTGATAGAAAAAAATCTAAATGCAGATTCGGATTTAGCACTCTAAATACCACAAAAATAAGGCAAATCCATTCAAAATATTTTTCATCATTGCCTCTGTGATTGTACGGCAAAATTAAAGTTTTGTGCTTAATAACACTGCTGTAACTGCAATTCTTAGGCGACCGCCTTTAACGTTATTGCTTCCCCCTTACCTCCATGTTTGTTTTCTTTTCACTTCCACTTCAGATTTGAACGAAGGGTTGCCGCTACCGCGCACAAGTGTATAGTTGCACACGTGAGAGCTCAGTTTTATTTTATAGCGCATTTAAAAAAATATTGCGATTTCTTATATGCTAAGGGTAATCAGTAGCGTTAGGTGAACAAAAATATTTCAATTTGGTTTGAAATTGTGAGATACAAGTTCGGATGGACCCCTTGTAACTAAGAAAAAAAAAAAAAAACTTCCAGCAAAGTTTCACCTTTTATGATTTTTTGCAACATTATTTTGGCATGTTATACGTGAATATGTAGAGTATTTATCATGTCCTTCAAAATTCCATTGAAATCCAGCGTGGATGATTCGCTTTGCTTTTTAGGATGAATTTTTTAATTTAAATTTCTCCACTTATCCACGAGTATATACGCCTTACCTTCCCTTCTAAAGAAATGAGAACTCATGTATTCTGCGGGAATTTGTTGATGTTAATGAAGAAAAGTCTAAAATTCAAATATATTTCCTCAGTTTTTTTTTCTGTCTTTTCTTAATTTCTACTGAAGTCAGTATAAGCGTCGCCTATTCAAATTTAATTTAATTTAATGCTCTGTCAACCTGCAAGTAAAATGAGTTGGCGGAGAGAAAACGGTTCGGCTAATGAAAATCTTTTCAAAATTAAAATTTTAAACTAATTATCTGAGAACAAAATTATCTAGCAACTTTAAATAGCTCTCACTCTTAAAATCTAAACTGCAATACTTTTTGGTAAAATGTAATTGGGTTGTTAAAATATAGATAAAGGACGTGATATTTTTCAGGTGGACCATTGTCGTGCGTGACACGTCCTTTTGGCTTACGATAATCTTGAATTCCGACACGTTGAACATTGTTAGATATTCTATCTGAATTCCAGGCACTAATTTAACACATTCGCACTCCTTAAACAGTGATTTATCGTGGCGATTTTTAAGAAGGATAAATAATGAGCATTGTTCGTCAATTTGAATGACCTTTAAATGACTTATAGTAAAGTTTTAAAATGCAGCGAAGGCCATTTTTTTTTTTTTTGTCCAAGTTTGAAAACCGCAAATTTTAAGGAGAAACGAATGGCGAATTAATTTACCGTGGCAAGGTATCCAGTGGCGTCGCTTGTTTACCATTGGATACAAGCGTTCCTATCGACGCTAATTTAATGCAATTAATTAGGAGTTTAAGCCTAAAAGTAAACAATTGCCATAATTACAAAATTAATTAAATGACATTTACTACTTATCTGTACTGGCAAGTTCAAACCATCATGGACGCTGCGCCCCGCGATTATTATTATTATTCGGCGTCTTTTTTCTTATGATTATTCACTGAAGCCGGGTCTCTGGATTGGGGCGTCTTTTGAAATTCTATAAAGCCAATTATTTTTAAAATAATAATATTATTAGCGAGACTAGAGATACAATTGTGGCCGTTATGAGCTTAGCTGAACGCCGCGCAAACAAGGGGGATAGGAGGTTGAGGGGGGCTTCAAATTCCACTTGATGGATTGATGGAAAAATTCCGCCCTCGCAGCCGATTTCGTCCACACACCGCTGGCAACCGAATATGTCAAAATCAAACGGACGGTATAAATAACAGGTGGATTATTCGCAATGTACTGGATACAAAGTTTCGACTGATTGTCCGTTTCCGGCAAAGGGTTGTCAATATCCACTCCCCCCCCCCCTCCTCCTCCTTTTGCCTTCTCCTACCCACCCTTTTACCCTTTTCCCACCCATCCAAGCTACCTGGTTAGGGGGCGACCATTCGAGTCAGTCCGGCGTGAAATTGGGTCGCCGGGGCCAGTCAGTTTGATGACTCCGGCTTGTGTATTGCACATTTAGGTTTTAATTATTTATTATTACCACATCATTTGCTGTGACATAACCTAATAACGTTTGATATGACTGTTTATGATATGCTTTGATGAATGAACAGCTGGACCAATGGCGAGGAGGTGTTCGCTTTAAATTACGACCGGTCCGTGATGGATTGCCACGTGAGGAAAAGCTAAATGCTCCCAGTACGTGTACAACATTCCCACTTGCCGTTCACGGAACCCCTACATCTAACAAATCTCGGTTATTTTTTTTTTTTTTATTTTTATTTTTATTATTTTTTTTTTTTTTTACACAGTTTAATAAGAGTGACACTCCAACAAATGGGCCCCCATAAACGCAACTAATTTAATTTCGGGAGTAGAGACAAATGAATTAAATCTAATAACAAAAGCTTCTCTCGTATTACGTGAAAAACGGTTGTTGTTGCTCCCCCCCCCTGTACAGGTTTGGAAGAAATTAATTTAAGTTGAAAAATTAATTGGGAGGAGGTATTAATTAAAAAAGCTCTTAAATGAAGAAATCGATAACCGATTTATAGATCGATATTATTCGTTAACGTATGAAATTCGGTTGTCGGATTGAGCAAAAAAAGCACCAAGGGACGTTTGCACGAAAAGGATTATCATTCGGCCTTCATTTTAGCTGTAATGAGCATTTTCTATAAATGAGATTTATTTTTAAGTATTATCAAAGAGACTTCGGTGTAATTTCCTTTAAGGCTGCATTGCTTATGATAGCTTAGTGAAGTCAAGTAGTCTGATAACATTTTATTATGTATTCAAAGAAATTCACATTCTTTTCTAATTACCTTATTCACTATATCACTGACCATAGTTTAGAGTATTATCATTATTATAAAGCTTAGAAAGGGAAAAAACTTCTGCAATATAAAATCATCTTTTATATTATCCCTACTCTTTTTAACGTGTTGTTGCGAAATGTATATATGAAATTATATTAAGAAGAGTAGGGAGAATACAAAAGGTATGTTACTGTGAGGATATTTGCGTATATTTTCTATTTTCCCTATTCTTTTTGAATACATGCTATTGTGAGGATTTACATATATGTACGGATGAGTGTGTGCGTGTGTTTTGGGGGTGGGGCCACTAGTGAGGATCTTCTTTAAGCGGGGGCGCGGATTATAAGAATGCGGGATAATTAGTTTTCGGTGCTGTCGCCATCTTGTGGTGGTTTCTGTCATTTTAATTCATTAACTTTGGACCCGATTTTTTGAACAAGATTCATTAACTTTTGTAATTAAAATTTTAGCAAGCATTCAATGCAAGAGTGAAAGCTACGATAAAGTATTAATTAATTTTTTAATTAATTTATTACAATTTTCAGTCTCTCTTTTGCTTTATGGCCAAGAAGGCGACGTAGCCGGTTTGAATATTGATTCGAGACGATATGTCGAGAATTTAATAAATACCCCCCCCTCCCCAAATCCCTCAACCCCCTCCTCCGATCCCCATCCCAACTCCCTCATATCCCAATTCCTTTTTTCGATCGGTTGTTTGTTATTTGTTGTTCTTGTTGTTTATTTATTACTTTTAGGCTTAAGAAACGATATATCGATTTACTGCAACGATTGTATGTGCGTGTGTGTGTATGTGTGTCAAAGTTATTAATTCTTTTCTTTTGAAGAATCCTTCATTTTTTAAATTAAATTTCCAGGAAGGGCTCAAGTTAAGTGGGAAGGAGGGTGGAATTCAATTTCGCAATGAAACAAATTCTACATTTAATAACCGGCAGGTCTTTTAATTTTTTTTCTTCCCTCCCCCCCTCCCCTCCACTATATGTTTGTTTTTTCCGATAAATTTAATTACATTTCTCTCTTACCGTTTTCGCTTTAATAGTATCCAATGGTAATTAAATTTTCTAAAAATAAATTACTGCCTTTAATGATTCAGCCTTCTTCGATGCGCTTTTAAGAGAGGGCATTTTTAAAGAAACGCTGGTTTTGTTAGCTTCATGATAAGAAACAGGGAATATGAACCAAATTACTTTGTATTATCATTCATTGCTCGCATGCAATCACTTTCACGAATTGCTTGCGTCCGCGATTATGACTCCAGAATAATGGAAGGAGGAAATAGGTTTGGCTCGAAGTTTGGACCTTTTGACTGTTGCATCATGAAATAGAGAGGCCCATCTAAAAATATAATTTCTAATGTCGATAGGAATCACTGGCATGGAATTCTTTCGTTGGTTGTTGCACTTCCGGAAGTCGTCGCCGCCGTCGTCGTCGTCGTGCTGGGTTCAGGTGGCGACCACGTGGTTTCTCAAGGTTTCCCACGCCTTTTGACGAGGAAAAAGGGTAAAAGTCCTTTGGTCTCCCTTTCTTCACCCACGCATGCACACAAAAAGACACAACAAAACTTCTCTGTGCCTGCAATCTCCTCTTTGATGAGAGAAAAAAAAAATTTTTTCCCTTTAACTTTAGACTTGTAATTTGCTTCCCGCCTCCTCCTGTTGCAGTAATTATAGATGAGGGAGAGATTTTTTTACTTTCTTCTTTTGCATGAAAATTAATTTTTGAATTGTTTATAAAAAATAAAAAAGAAGCAGCAGCTGCTTAATAGAGAAGACATATTAAGCTGTGACTTTAAAAATAAACATGACTGAAGTATGACGGTAAAAAAGTTGTATACTCAATGAATGATTTAAAATAGACTTTCCAGAGGTTTAAACTTTTTGTTTCCTCTTGAAAAATACTTCGTTTAAAGTTTATTTCAACGATCACGCATGTAATAGTTTTAGTTGTCAAAATATTATAAGAGCGATCAGATTTAATGCAAGAAAAAGGGAAATTGTTGAATTTTTCTATAAGTTTAATTTAAATAAGTTTAAGTTCATCTTATTTTGATTAATTTTGAGCGTGTTTATCTTTCTTTCGGGTAAAATATTTGAAGATCTTTTTTTTTTTTTATTAGACTTATTTCAATATTAATATTTTTTTTTCCTTTCAAAAGATGGCGCCAAAATTGACGACCCTGTCAACTGAGAATTGTTTATTCTAATTTTACTGTACTCAAAAAATATTTTTTTAAAGTGCGTTCGGCGTATTTGATCAGAGATTACCAATCTGGAATTAATGAGGTTTCGTATGAGACTGAGAAAAGAGACGAGCTCAAAAAAAAAATCCACTTTTCAAAAATTACCTCGGGCTTAAATTTTATGCAAGTTTTGTCGATTATAAAAGTCAGCTGCTCGTAAGAAGCTTGTTCTCATTCTTATTAATAATTAATAAATTATATTTTGATAAATAAAAAATATTCAAATAAGTATAACTTTATGCAAAGAATTAAATTACATTTAAATTTAAAATAGAATGTTTCAAAACAGTTGAGGTTTTTTTTTTTCATTAAATTGTTTAAATGATTTTATTTTTAAATAAGGGTAAATATTTTTGTTATGAACGTTTAAAAATATTTTATATATTTACGAATAATTTATATATAGTTTGTTGTGGTTCAAAAACTTGCTAGAAATTAAAAGTTTTTATAATTACTTAATTTCATAGTTGAAGTTTTTTTTTTTTTGAATTTTAATTAAGTTACCCTCAATTTTATAGTAACTTAATTAATTTGAAGAATATTCTTGTTAAAATTTTACATTTTTTACTCCAAATTGAAAGCTTGTTCTCATATTTTCAAAGGAACAGGAAACTTCTTTTTTTTTTAAAGTAATATAGGAATTCTTTTTAGAATCAAAGAGTTTTATATTGATACGAATTTTTTTATTTTTTTATTGCGCTACTCTTCGAGCATGAAAATAGAAGGCGTTACTTTTTTTTTGCGTTACTCTATTTTCATGCTCGAAGGCGTTACTGTGTTCGTCTTAAAATTGCTCTAGTTGTGATCTTTAATTTCAAAGTGCCGCTCTAAGTATTACATAATCTACACACTTAAGAAGATTAATAAAGTCATAAATCAGAATTTAAATCTGATTTAATATGCACGTACATGCTAATATATCGGATGATTAGAAAGTCTGTATATATTGAGTACAGAAGCATGTTGTAGTCTATTTAATTTACATTGTTTACATCTAGAGGTTATATATACAGTAAATTTCAAAGTGACCGCCTTGATGTCTAGCCAGACTGTAGCGCTTCTCAGTGTTCAAAAAGCTAACCTAACCTATAGGAAATATAGCTTTGTCACAGCCCAAGCGTAACAATGTATTTTAGCAATCGTACAACGTAACAAAACTGCAGGTAATGTTACGTATTCAGCAACAAATACGTAACATTCGCCGACCTGTTTTGTTGCATTGTACAAAATTGTTAACATTGGACTGTAGCAACACCTTCTAGACACAAGGCCTCGACACGGAAGACTCTGACGTCATACAGTAGGCAGCAAGGCCAACTAAAAATGCAGGCCAGGGCAGTCGAAAATCACCTTTTACATTGTTTTCTACTGCCTTGGCTTGTATTTATTGTTGGTCTTGCTGCCTACTGTTTGACGTTAGAGTCCTCCCTGCCGAGGCCTTGTGTCTAGAAGGTGTTGACTGTAGCCAAAATCTGAGCGCGCAAGTTTCATACATTGTTACATCATCATATCTAGTAATAATTTAGGGCTTATTATTGGTAGAAAGGAGATTAAGGATGACCACCTATGACGTTTTAACAATGTATGACCTTTCCGCACTCAGACTCTCTCTTTAGGTGGTGTTGGTAAAAATCGCATGTTTGATAAATTTAGCAGGCCAACAATGGATTGCACACACCATATTATTAAAAGTCCTTGGCCTGGTGAAATTTCAACAATTGCAAGTGTAATGCATCGTTTCAAAGGGTCAATGCTGTCATAGCGAGGCCAACGAGAGACAGGCCAGGGCACTCAAAAATCACATGATCATGGGGGTCCGAGCAACAATACATCCTTCATTGTCTCCATCTTGGATTTTAACAATCAATGTTTTTTCGTTTGTTGGAAACAATGAAGGATGGATTGTTGCTCGAACCCCGATGGTCAGGTGACTTTTGAGTGCCCTGGCCTGTCCCTCGACGGCCTCGTGTCATAGCCTACCAGTGGCGGCTGGTGCATAGGTTTGGTTTGGTTTGTTTGGAATTAACGTCCTTTTCAACTGCCATGGTCATTTCAGGACGGCGTTATAGGGGCCGCAAATTTTGCCTCGCAAGGGTTCTTTAACGTGAAGCCGGCAAACGACTACACGGGACCAACGGCTTTACTTCCCTTCCGAAGGAAGTGCGTGATCTCAGGATTTTCCCCCTGAAAAAATCCTCGTCGTCCTCGGCCGGGGTCGAACCCGTGTCCTCGGGCATCAGAGGCGATCACGCAACCACTGACCCACCGAGGCCGATCGTGCATAGCACAGCGGAACTGCAGCACCCCCAGTTTTACTTCGATATCGATAAAATTCAATATAATGTCTTTTTTTCTTTAATATTGTCTTTATACTTGTATATTATATAATACTTAAGCTAAAGTCAGTAGTTAATCCAGAGTTCGTAAAAAAAAATACAATTGTAATCAGTATTCTAATACTTGTTATAATCAGTGTTTTTTCGTTTGTTGAAACAATGAAAGTTGGATTGTCAGCCCTCGTTTGATGACGCAGCCAGCAAGCAGTGAGCAGGCCTTGTTTTTTTTAGTTAGCGTTGGCCCATCAGCCTTCTTCCATTGTTCAAATGCGTCCGACGCAAACATCAGGATTCAGCACTGCCTAGCGACAAAATTTAACATTGTTTCAGACGCTTCATACCCTACATTTGTTCATTCACACCGCCTTAAAAAAAAAAATCAGAAAGTACGTGGTTTTTTTTTATACTTGATTGAAAAATCAAGTAAGCTTTATTCATTCTTAACGTTTTCCATAACTTGACAGCATAAGCGATTGAATCAGCATTAAATTTTGTCGCTAGGCGATGCTGAATCCTGATGTTTGCGTCTAGATTTTTGCGGAGACAGTTTGAAGGCCGATGGGCAGGCTTCCTCTTATCATTGTAGGCTATGGTGCTGTGGATATTCACCTGGTAAACTTTGATAAATGCGCAGACAAAAAAGTCTAAGATGGTCAGATCAGACCGGGGATCCTAAAGTCTCGACGGGCCACGACCGTTTAGAAAAGCGTAATTTCAGATAGCTGAGAACCCTCTCCCTAGTTGGAACACAAGAGTATTCATAAACCAACTGTGAATCAAAAAATGTTCCAACATATTACAAACAGTTGTTACAGTATGTTCTTCCATTAACTTTTCGTTCTGCATATATGAAGGGTCCATATAGTCTTGTCCTCGTTAATCCCAACATTCATTATTACGTATCAGGTTTTTTCACATTCCCTGCAAAGGGAATGCATTTTGTTATTAGCATGTCAAGAATATGCCTTGCAAACACTACCAGAACCAAATATTCTATACTCTGTTTAACTACGACAATTATGCTTAAACATTAAGTTTCAGTAGTTGTATGTTTTTCAACAGTGTGTAACAATTGAAATAAGATACTGAATTGGACACGTCCAGCTTTTCTTGGACAGTTTTAATTGGGCCATGTAGTGTATTTTAAGGAAGATTCTCTTTTTTTTTTTGGAAAATTCCTTTCCAGGAGAGAGCATTTGCTTGATTTGGCACTTTTGTTCGTTTATGTTGACATCTGTATCCGTGCAATTTTAACAATCTATTTTTTTATAGACGTTTTCAGGAAAATTAAAAAGCTCAGAAATGCGCTTAATTTATTTGCAGATGTATAACAAAACTTCCTTGTGTATTTGGTTGTGTTTTTTTTTCTTTCTAATTTTCATCATCGTAAATTATTTTCCACCCGAGATGGCATCAAGAAATTAAGTTTCCCTTTCTGCCTCGTCAAACGCAATAAATTATATAATGTTACATATAATTTTATTTATTATGCGTTTTATTTTTTCTTCCTTCCGAACAGTTATCGTGAAAACTAGATAGCCTTACTTAAGTTAAAGCGGTTTTCTCTCCCATTCCCGGCCCCAGTTAATTAGTTCCCTTTTTAGCCACATTTCTCATTTAATATGTAAATGATAAAAATGAATTCCATCATTAAATGAATATTAATTAATTTATTCGTGTCATACCGAATTTTAATATGGAGTAAATAACGTTATAGCGTAACATGTTCTATCGCCTCAGTGAAGTTTAGTCATGGCGATGAACGAGTTGGTCTATCATGTTACTAAATAAATAAAGAAGAACTGGCTATAAAATTTATTAATAACCTCTGCTTGAAACGATTTTGCAGATGGAGGTCTATGATGATCAAACTTCTTCTTTCAACTTTAATTCTTATGTATATTACAAGAGAGGTTCTATTTATTTTGCTGTCTGTTCTTTCATCATCTCTGATGGGCACTGAAATTAATTACTAACTTGACAAAAAAAGAGGTAAAAAAAAAAATTACAATCCTTGAAACGCGGTTTTGTACGCGAGGACGACGACGACGATTCTCGCGCCGCCTAGTTTACTGGGTTCATTACCCCCTCGTAGAAGTTTCGCCCTCCGCCGTCTTTAACACATCTTGTTACGTCCTAATTACTTTGTAGAACTTTCTTTTTTTTTCCCTTCTTCTTCCCAAAAGTTTATTTCTTTTTCATGTGCTGGAAAATTTGCAATGACGCATTCGTTTTTTGCCTTTTATATCCATCGGTGGTGATCGTGTTCGGGTCGACGCATTGTTGCTCACGATTTGTTGCTTCTCGAAGGAGAAAGCACTATTCACTGTTACTTTAGCGTATATTTTTTTTTTTTTTTGCTTAAAGCGAAACAAAAACCATTTTTTCATCAAAATTGTTTCATGAAGTAAAGAACAATTGAAATTGTGTGAGGAAATGTGAAAAGAATTTTATTTTCCAATTTTTGTTTACACACCCTCCCTCTCTCAGTGAAGGAGGTATTTTTGTTTGTCACTTTAAGAGGGCTTCAAATTGCGACTAAGTTCTTTACGTATTCTTCCCTTCTTTCATTTTTTAACTCGTGGTTATTTCAACCGCCGGATGTTTTCCCTTTCATAGCTCGAGGCTTTGCGTGAATCAAACCTCTTATGAAGTTTTGTTAAATAAACAATTTTCTTATATCGGAAAAACCATCTTACATGACAAGATGAGGTTCCTTTCCGTCAGTAATCTTTGCAAGTTGTTTGCATATCTCTCGACGATGTGTCGTGGCAATGGAGCTGGTGCCATATTATCATCTCTCTCTCTCTCTTTTTCGTTCTTCTTTCTTTCTTCCTTTTTTTTTCCTCTTCCTTGGGGCCTTTACCTCCCCCTCCTCTTTCCTCCTCTTGCTTCTGTTAACTCCCAGAGAAACTTGAAAAGTTAGTTCAACATTAATTTATGCATTGTTCTCAACACCACCGGCTTCCTCACCTTCATTTAATGTCGCAGGTACGAAGCTGAGCCCCCTCCCTTACCTGCCTTGGCTTTTTTTCCCCTCTCTCTCTCTCCCATTCTCTCTTTTCTTTTCTTTCGGTCGGTTCCTCCGCACTTTCGTTACCTGATACTCTTCTACTCGGATGTACTTAGACAAATGCGTGTCTTTGTCATTAATAATTAGGCAGCCACTCTCCACAAACGATGTGCCGGACCAGGAAGGCAAGTTCATATCTTCACCGAGTCTCCCTCTCTCGCACCCTCTTCGAGACACTTCCTTCCTTCCTTCCTTGACCCCGACTTTTTTTGTAAAGATTCTTTCAACTTTTTTCTCCCTTCCTCTCTTGTTGGCTACTTATGATGGCAACACCACGGTGCTTTGCCAGGTTTTAAGGCAGATAAAATAAGTTGTTTCCGGCTGGACGATCTAATGAGATGCCTCTTCTAATATTTTATAAGCAAATTTGTATGTAAAATGTTGAAAAAATAATAAATCGCGGTGGAATTCCCAGTATCCTGCTGTGGTCTCAGCTCGAAAAATTGTGAAAAGAAGATTAAATCGGCTACTCATTTTTTTTAGTTTTTTAAAAGATAAAAAACAAAACAAAATAACTCCCTACTTTTTAAAAGTAACCATATTTAACTTACTAAAATATGAGTAAGATCTTGTTTCAGAGATCTTGTACAAAGTATGTTTCACTCTGTGAAAGATTTGACCTTATAGCCAAAAGTTAAGCGCCTAATTTTGAAAGTCATGTCTTGCGAATTTATAGAAGTATAAATGTGGAGGAGGAGACAGCTGCTATTCAAAATTACTGAATTGCCACTCCTCATAATGTCTGTAGGCAAACTTTGGTCATCTAGGTGAAATATTTATACAGCACAAGCCCCATAATTGAGGTGAGATAAGAGAGGCAGTTGCCAAAGGCAGATCTGGAAAGGGAGACAGAAAGTTGGACCTTGGAGCAGACATAAAATGGACGTTCAAATGTTTCTTATGATGGTAATTGAAGGTACAGACCTACCAGCTTATCTACTGCGTATAGTCGGCAATAATAAGTAATAACGACCTAAGATAAAAAGTGTTTTAACTTTATAGAACATTGACATTAATTTGCATATAATTAGGTCTAAATATTGTTGAGTAGTTGCGCATAGAATAGTAGTCTTATAAGAAGATTTTTCAAAGAATGTTTATTCCGTACTTCCAAGACTAAGGCAGCGATCAAAGAAATATGTAATTGGGTCATCACTATAGGTTTGTTTTAATGTAATCAGTTATTTTTAAAATGAGTTAAAGCTCTCGTCGCATTTTGTACTATTTCGTTTAATAATGGCTTATCTTCCTTATTGACAAATAAATACCGCAAATCGAGCTAATTGGAAATTGCCACATTAATGAAAGGAAAGCAAAGTTGTTTCAGTAAAATAACCGCTATATGCAGATTGAATAATTAACTTACACAATATATAGAATGGTTGTTTGTATATTTTTAATTGTTCATGATTCGCAACTGATTAATGAATCGAAATTCTGTTTCTGCAGTGTTTTCGTCCAGGGTTTGATTGAACCGTTGTAATTGCGCAAAGATAAAATTTAGATACCGTTTTCCTTCTCCACGCCACTATTTTATAAATTACAACAGAGCTTTGCAAATTATTCTTAGGATACTTTTTCACCATGTAACTTTTACTATCTTTAATAAAAATTGTCTTCGTCAGAAAGGCTTGTCCTTCGGGATTGTAACGAAGCCGACGCAGACGACGACGATAACAGCAAAGAAGAAAGCGCCCCACTCTTTCTGCCGCTTTTCTCGGACTTCTCCGGTTAATTTTTTAAAAGTATTGCTGAAATTCTCTCTATAGGGTTAAATTAAACCACCACTCGCTAGTAAAAATTTATTTTCTTTAGCAGTGTGTTCCTCCTCCCCCGGCCGTCGTCAGTGAGTCAAAGCAGATGTTGGCGCCGTCTATTCACTTGGCCTGACGCTGACTCACCCGCTCGCTCGCCCGCTCGGCCCCTGTTTGTTTCAAACTCTAATTTCTTGTGCAAAGTGGTTTTGGCCAACCCTTCGCCCTCCTCCCTGTTTCATCGCTTCACATTGGACCGGTCCTTCGCTCAAACCGAATATCGCACACTTTTTTTTTTTTTTTTTTTTTTTTGCGTCTTGTTTGCGAGACAGACTGACAGACGGACGCACCGACGAACTGCATCATCAAGGAGTGGGAGAGTTGAAAGCCAAGAGGAAACGGCTTCCGTTGGCGTCGCCCTCACATCTTTGTTTTTTAATTATTCATTATAATGATTATTTATTTTTGATTTTTAAACGTGACTCTTCTTCATAAGCGGATATTGTAAATGAACATATTCCTGAATGAATTTACTTTAGGCAATTTTCAAAGCAAAATTCGTAATGGTAGTGATCTTGAAATCTTTTTTACAAAGTATCAATCTTTCGTGGAACTCCATTAAATCGCCAAAATATATTATTACTCTGTTCCAGGGAAATATTTAGTAAATGAGTAGGGCTGTTGGGAGCCAGGGCGGATCCCGATTGCAATGATCAGCCGTTCGGACCCATCCATAGCGGCCTTGGCCCCTGAGGCTGCAGCACCGACTATCCCTCTCTTTTCGACGGCTCTGGAAAGAACCTTCTTTTCGATACTATGGCTTCATTTTCGTTGCAGTTATAAAGAAGATGAATTTTGGAAATAGACAAACCTTCCCGCCTGGAAAACCAGTACTTTCAGAGAATAGTCTCTAACTTAGTCACAGCTCCTCTTCTAAAATTAAAACACTTTAGTTCGAATTTGGTAACTGTTAGGAAATTTTCATATCGTCTTTTCGAAATTATCAAACTGTAGTCGCTGGTGTATGAACATATCAAGTAAATCGAGACAAATGGTCGAGGGTTAAGTATGGTTGGCTGAAGCGTGAATATCGTTGAATCCAGGACCCACTTGAATTCTATTTACAAGTGTCCTTTCCACAATTGAATTCTGTTGTGTAAGACCGGGAACTAGTTTCATGCATGTGGATCAATTTCTAATTGGTATAATGCCTAAAACTGGACAGCTGGTAGTATCAAACAAACTAAGGACAGAAATGGAGCCAGATTAAAAATCTCATTTGAGGAGTTGTGGTTTCAATACACTTTGACAAAAGCTTAGAAAATCGGCATTATTCTCCATTTTTTCCTGAGCATTCTCTATAATAGCATCTTGAACAAAATCACGATGGATATTTGTGCAGGGTCCTTTGTAAGTACTCTTTAACAATGGAAACTGTTCCGTTTGCATAAAAAAATTTTAGCAGTTTTTCTTGTGTTCATAGAATTGCCTGCAACTGAAGTGGCGCACATATATAAATACACACAAGGTGGATATTCAAATTTTTCATTGAGCTATCACTTTTAAAAACTACATTAAGCTAACTTTCTATTTCTGTTCGTTTCACCAGGTGCACCGAAGCCGTTTATGTAACTTCCTTTTTACTGCCAAGTCATTCTTTCCAATTTAACCCATTCATTTCCACGGCGATTCTTTTCAAAAGAATCCTGTACGTGAACTTAATTATTTTCAAACAGAACTTCCCTAATCACTCCCATACCATTTGATTTATTCGGTTCTTCCTTCTTTATCATTATCTTTTCTTATAAGGCACTGCAATTTTTCATTCGGTGCTCTTCCACCTGGTTTGCCGTCTTTGAAAGGTATGCGGGTTGTTTCTAGTTAGTAGAAAACATGGCGAATATAATTTTAAACCTTTTCTACAACTTGACCAGTTAATTATACAAAACGCGGATTGTAGTCTGTGTATTGTACTATTTTCTATAATCACGGCTCTTTGGCTCTCTTGTGAAGATACAATCATCGAAAGTTGAGTACTCGTTACTTCTGACACATCATCATCGTCATCATCATTATTATTATTATAATTTTGATCATCACCATCAGCCTTATTAATCTGTTCGAACGATTTGATTGGCTTTAAAAGTCGTTCTCTCAGGCCTTTGAGCATAAAGTTTAATCAGATCGTTTTATTAAAGACGTGATAATTTGGTAACCGCAGAATGAACAATCAAAGTATTGCCATGATGATTGCGATTTACCAATAATGAAATAATGGAAAATGTGGCGAAAGAGTCAATCGATGCCATGGAGATGACAGCGATATTTGATAATTCATTTAAGCTTTGATTATCTACGTTATCGATTTCATTTCGTATAAAATGATCTTTTAATCTGTTTAATTAAATAAATTCGAGGTATCATATAAGCTGAAAATTCCCACTTCGTTCTCTATCTCGCCCGTTATCATTTCGCTTTGAAAATAATTATAAACATTCTAAATTATTTGATCGAGAACCTGATCTCATTTGGGAACGATGTTGAAAATGGTGTTCGTTTATTTGTTTGTGCTTTAATAAAAGAAAAAGAAGAAGAAAGCGGAGGCAGGAAGGTGGAAATACGTGCGTACAAGCGTATATCCAGTCGAGTTCGTTACTCACTTTTACAGGTGAGAATTGTTCTGGTTTCACGGGTCTCTTCGTCGAATTGGATGGGCCACGTGATCTCGTCGAGATGAGAACAAGGGAAAGTAGGAAGGTGGGGGGAGGGTTCGGAGGGCGACGGAAATGGGGGTGGGAAAAGTCTTCACTAACATCGTTTCATCAAATGGAAGAATCAGACGACAAATTGCACGTGTACTTGCCTCGATGGAGAGATGATCACCCGTCGCTTTGCGCCAACTCAACGACAGTTCTCTCTCCATTCCCCTCCCCTTCCATACCCCCACCTACAACACATACACACACCACACCTACACACACTCACACTCACTCTCGCAAAAAGAAGACGAAAAAGGAGTGAGAGAGAAACCTTTTAAACCTCAAACAGAAAGAATTGAGAGGGAATTCAAACATTCGTTTCTTTCATCAGAGAAGCCCGCTCAACCTCAAATTCTTATCTCTCAGCGCAGAAGCAGACTAATTCGACACTCGAGCTTCACGGATTGATTATTCTTGCTTTAGCCCTAAGTTGATTTACATGGACGAAAGTGAAATTGCAGTCGCATTGTTTATTGGTCGTTAATCCGGAAATAACGAGTTTGTTTTATTTCACGTAAACTCCTTTCTTAAGTTTTCCATACTGATGATGCCGTTTGAATTTTATTATAGAAAACGTGTTTTCAGTGTCAGATATTTTTAATCTCTCGATAGAGCTACGCAACTCAAATCTCCCCCTTGCCTACTTGTTTCATACGAATCAATTGTGTCCATCCGTGGTAATACGAAGGACAGTCAAAAAGATGCCACCACTTATATGGGCATTGTCATTTAAATTTAAGTACAGGGCGATACTATAAGTTATACAACCCATGTTCCTGTTGTATCTCATGAACAAAGAAATATATTAATGCAAAATCAGCGCCGTGTGTTTTTTATTTGTATTCCATGGTGATTTATAGTAAATGTTGAAATGAAAACCATTCGGTGCCAAACCCAACTCTACTCTGCGATAAGTATTTGTACCAATACATGTTCCAACATATCGGTGGGGATGGATACAATGATGTTGTGGATGCTGTTCTTCGTTGAGATAATAAGACCAAAGAAAGAAGTCTAGTGACGTTAGATGAGGTGATCGAGGTGGCTGAGTACTTCTTAGCCGTACATTAACGCCATCAGTTTCCCTTAATTATAGTATGTTGACTGACTTATTCGGCACATCTCGGGTTGCAAACTATTTACGAAAGGCCGTCTGAAGGAATTGGTCTTCAAGTAACATTCCACTGCTATGGGCTGCGGGACTACCCAATCACTTGTATAAATTCCTTTTACCTATTAGGAACGCGTTCATCCCCCAAGAAACCTTGCGATATCGGTGACTTTTTCACCGGTGTGCCTACAGAAACGCGTCGAGAGCTATGTGACTCGACTGCATATCTGCATACGAGAACCAAGCAGCGTTGATTGAAGGGAGTGCATTAGTTTCATTTGCAATTTTGTCATACTAATAAATGGTAACATCCTTTAGACTTACACTATAGTTTACCTATAATTTCATTTGTACACCTTTGATTGGAAGCACACGAAATTGCACAGGTGACTAATGTAATAAATTATGCTATAAGCGATTAAACAGTGTAATATATATATAATACGCTGAAAATATATTCGTATAGCTTTCAAAACAGAAGTTTTATTCATTTATACGCCTCCGGAATTTCTTCTTCTTAAAATTTGATTGCACCACAAAAACGATTCGTGCCGTGAAATGCAGCGTCTTGCCGTTTAATTAGCTCAACTAGAAACGTTGAACTCTAATTTTCAGATACTCATTTTACTAATTAGCTGATTCTTTACCCCCCCTCCTTCATGCTTGTATTAATGTTTATTAAAATGAATATTTTTAAGATTTGTACCTAAAAAAAAATTTCCCTTTATTTTTATAAACCCGTTTCAGTTTAATGATTTGCGAGGATGAGAAAGAGAGAGCTAGAGAGAAATGCTGCTGTTTAAGTATTCCGTAGGGAAAGCTGATTAGGCGTGCATTCAAGAATTTTTTTTCCCCTCGTGAGTATGTGTGTGTGTGAACGTTGAAGCATTCCGTTGCATGGGAGTTTGATTACGGTTACAAGTTGGCCGATTGTGGCGGTGGTGTTTTGGGGGTTACAGAGTTACAAGAACGGCGTCTCCAACGAACTTGATTTTTCTATCCTTTGTGTTGGAAGGAAGCGGGCACGCATGCGCATTTGCCACTGTAATGCTTACTGCTCTTCGCACGTAGACTACAACACACACACACGCATATACACTCGGACCGGACGTCTTAATGATAAATTTGCCTCTCTTCTCTCTCTTTTCTTCTTTTTCTTTCCTCCCGACCGCTAGCCTTGCTTTCCCTTCATCAGGGAACGGAGAACGAGCGAAGAATTGCTACGTAACGAAGCAACAATGGTTAATCATTTCCGCCGCCAGTCCTTGAAATAATGCAGAGCCTTTCGGCGAAAGACGGGGAGGGGAGCGGGAAACTTATGTCCCTTTTTATAATACGTAATTTCATTCATCATTTATCCAATCAACTGCCATTGTCTCGCTATCAATACATCATTTAAAAGAGTATTTTTCTTCTCTTGTCGTTCCGCCCGCCCTTGCCTTCTCCCCATTGTCGCATTCCTTCACCTGAACCAGAATTCGTTGCTAAAAATACCGATTCGTTCGTTTGTTCCTCGACATTGTTCGACAACAACAACTCGGAGCGCCCCGAATGGCCGCCGCCTCGGCGCTCGCTCGCAAACGAACGGATTCAGTCGCCATTGTCCACGATAAGAAGCGCAAATTGGAGTGATCAATCGGCTTCGAAACTCGCCTGTAATTAAAAGAACAGAACACTTAATTAAAATTAAAAAAAAAAATCTTTCTGCTTCGGTTCTAACGAGAAATTCTAACGATTTAGAGAATGGACGAGTGCGGGTTATAGTCGGTACATTCCTAAAGCAAGGGAAGGTGGGGACAATGGTATCAATTTGTTACTTAATTTTTTTTTTATTGTCACTTAATTTTTTTTTTAAATCATACTAGTAATATAAGTCACCATCTCCACTTCGTACCTGAACGATGGTTGAAAGCTGGATACTTCCAAATTTCTGCGATATCTTTGTATTCCCCGCATTAACTCGCTTTATATGTATTTAGGCATAATGCCTTGCAAAGGTATTGTATTTTTTTATTACAAAGAAACAAGTTTTCTTGCAAATCGTTAAAAATATGACCATTCCCCCCCCCCGTGTTTTTTCTTTTTACCCAAATCTCCCGGCGATCCATCGTGCGTAACCTTTAACCTGTTATCGGTTGCATGCGATCGGTCGACGGGGTGCATTGCCGTTGCCTTCCCTCTCCCACTCTCGATGGTGACGTGAGTTTTGCATTGTTAAGCGTATTTTATTGAGAGTGCCAGTTTTCCCTAATGCATCTATCTGTGTACAGGCCTCACTAATTCATGTTGATGCGCCGTCCGCCTCGTGTCGACATGGAAAGTGCATCATAACGGAAAACCCTGGCTAGCACATGCGCACTTCGTTGCCGCAGTTGAGCCCAAATTACTCGGTTTCTTTTTCCTCCTCATCTTCCTCTAATCCTTTTAAGATCCTCACCACCTCAGTGTCGAGATTTTTCCTATTCACCTGGTTCTTTTCCCCCCTCCACTCTCCTCCTTCTCTTATTCTTCTTCTTCTTCCCCATCTTTCTTCCTCTTTTCTTCTCTACTCTTAAACTTTAGAAGATTTCGATTTAGAAAAATCTTCTTTTCTCTCTCATCTCACTTTCCTGCCTCTCTCCGTCAGACTTGATAATTTGCGAATCATTTATTTGCCGTTTCTAAGTGCTCTTTTTAGTAAAGTTTAATAGGGGAAAAAACGAAGCTTATACGTAGGCCGTTTAACATGTAGCGTTCCTACACTTAAAATTAACAAAATTCCATTGTTATTAAATAAATATTAACTCTTGATTCCAAGAACGTCGTGGTTTAATATTTTTATTTTACTATTTTAAGTTTTACAAATGTTAAATGGAGAATTGGATTTTTTAATTTGATTTTCCAGGTGCATTTCCTTGGGTCTGCCGCTTTGTAAATTTCAATTTATTGAATTTCAAAAGAAACTTAATAACGTTACTTAAATTAAATTCTTCTATATGAAATGGTATTCCAGGGAAGAAGAAAAAAAAACAAATCAATATCCTTGGCTTCTGAGAAAAACTTCTCGAGATTGAAATTTTATTAAATTGGCAGACATTTCATATAAATATAATATAAATCGATTTTAATATGATTTTCTTGAAATTTAAACAAAATGTCAAAACGGACAATGATTAATGTCAAAAGCACAGAATTCCTTTATCTAATAACTTGAACTCAATTACATTTTTTTTCCGTCTATTAAACTTTCTAGTTTGAGTTAATTATTAAAATTTCTTTTAGCGCTTGTGAAATTATTAAAGTTTGTTATAGATTTTTTTAAATATTACTTAAAAAATGGAAACAGTTTTTTAATTTTCCATTCAAAGCAATGGTACGTATCCTAATTTACAAATGTATGCTGACTAAGATAATATATGTAAAACGGATCTCTGTAACAAGGCTGTACACAAATTTTTATCTTTCTGCAAATACCCGCTTAACTGTAAGTGGCATCATCGTCAAGTGGAAATTTCAAGGAGTAACGTTGGTTAATCCGCGAATTGGTAGCGAAAGAAAATTACAGTCACACGTGTGACTCAGTGTAATCGAATGTCTTCAGCTGAAGCAATTTCTAGATTCTCGAAATGCCACTTCAAATCAATGCCATTACAATCACCATTCGCCGTGAATTGAGAACCTTAGGTTTCCATGGATGTACTGCTGTTCATAAACCACACATCAGCGAAGTGCCGTTTAGAATGATTTATTAATTAAAGTTTCCAACGGGTTTACCCATAAAGTACATTATAAACAATAAGAGGCGGAAAAATCAGAATACAATAATTAAAAGGAAAAAGAAAGCAATCAGCAAATTCTACATTTAGTTAAAAATTCCAAGTTCTATGTAAAACATCTTGAAACGATAAAAATTACAATTGAAAGAATCCAGATTCTTAGGAATAGTATTACCAGTAACTTGGATACGAATAATTGCACACATTGTTTCATAGTTTGTGGCGCAGAAGAGAATGTGAAAAGTAACTATACTACGGGTGAAATTAGGAATTTTGAAATTAAGTCTGCTCAGAAGTTCGGGGGAATCAATATACCCATTTATCAATTTATAGACAAAGAGAGCATCTTGAATCCTTCGTCTACTCTGTAATGATGGAAGACTTAATAGTAATGGATCCTGTTCACGGGAAGTGGTTATGGATTTAAGCTCAAATCGAGAGGATAAGAAATGAATGAATCGTTTTTGAACAGATTGAATTTCATCAATAAGACCCAGCTGTGATGGATTCCAAACGACAGAGGCGTATTCTAAGATAGGTCTAACGTAGGTGCAAAATAGAAGAACTACGACTGAGGGTTTATTAATAAATTTAAAGGAACGAATTAGTAGTCCTAAGGCTTTATTCGCTTTTTTAATGATATAATGAACATGGGGCTCTGGACTTAAAGAGTGTGTATGAAGAACTCCGAAGTCCAGAATACTAGAGCACCGAGTTAATGGAGTATCAAAAATATAAATATACGAAGCTAGATATTGAGTATGATCTATAACAGGTTATACATTTACACTTTAGAGAATTCAGGGCCATACGATTTTGTATACACCAGTTTTGGACTGCATACAGGTTGTGTTGCAATTTCTCACAGTCATCAGCGGAAGAGACGGGCCAATAGAGTTTCACGTCGTCAGCAAATAGCAGCAACTGAACGTCAACAACATTAGCCAAGTCATTAATAAATAGATTAAAGAGAACTGGTCCTAGGTGTGATCCTTGCGGTACACCAGATGATGCAATAAATGAAGATGAATACGAGGAAGCATATCTAACAATTAATTGGCGATCTTTTAAATAGGAAGAAAACCATGCTAATAATGAACCAGTGATCCCATAAGATTCTAATTTGTGCAGAAGTATGGAGTGATATACTCTATCACCATGGTGTAGGACTGGACCATGGAAGAATGTCTTAACGAGCGACGAATCTTGATACACTATCTGGCAATCAGATTTGACTGCAAGGTTCCACTAGGAGGATATTTGGAGGAGGCTGTGTCATGGTTTGGGTCTCATTTTTATAGTTTAGCGTACTTGTTGCAGTGTCAGGAACTATGATGTCTGAACTTGCCTTGATATTTCGGACAAATCTGGACTTCCAACTTAGTGTGGCAACACTTTGGGATTGGATCATTTCATTGGATAATTCTCCTAACAAGGCAAGGTTGAAGAAATGGACTGGCCTGCCTAGAGCCCGTTACCTGTTTTCCTGAATTTCTGAGCTAAAGGTGCATTGTTGAATTGGCACATCCCAGGCTTCAAATGCTTGCGAAACGACGTCTGAAGATATTGAAGGAATTAGTATTCAAATAACATTCCGCAAACAACCTTTTGTTGCACGCTAAGCTCCAAGTTGAATTGTCATGTGATTCTGTCCTCACGAAATATTGCTATCTATCATGCACAAAAAATGAAGTTTCTATCGGGAAAATTTCACTAGTTATTTTTATAGGGGATATAATGGAAAATTAGACGTGCAAGACTTTAGAATCACTATGCGTTTATGATAAACAGTCGACTTGTAATTCTTGATCAGGAACTTAAAAGGCTCGAGTTGTTCAATGTTTCTTTGTCGAATGTGTTCTAAACACAAATATGCTCATTGAGATACGAGAAATCAAAGCATCTATGGTCGGGCGATTATAGGGAAGACACACGACCACTCCCATTTACTGAAGATCAATCGTAGTCATATGCCCAACGCAGCTAATCATCTCTTCTTCAGCCTTTGTTAAAAAAATAAATGTTTTTGTGAGATTTTCCTATAGGATCAAGTGATCCATGGCAACGGAAGTTTTATGCCATGTGTCTTCCTATAATCGCTTTTTAGGTGTAAGGCGTATAAGAAAGCTTTATTTCACACGTAATTTAGCTACATTTTTATTTTAACTCACTTGCGCTATTTGAATTATTACGACTAATGCCGACGATTTTTGTATCTAATCATAGGAGTTCACATTGGCTTTTTATTTGAAAAATTATTAGAAGGTTTAAACCAATATCGACAATTTTGTTTCATTTATGTTTTCTTATCTTTAAAAAATGTGGGTTATGAGAAACCCGCGACTCGTTTATTTGTGATGGCGAGATTAGTCTGTAAGGAAATGCATCCTCATCCGGAAATAAAATTGAATGTCTTCATAGTTCAATAAAAAGACAATATAAAGTAATATGAATGTTATAATTTGTAACATGCTTACGCTTCCAACTATTGATTCGGGAGTTTTGATTCCGTTTTCAACATTCGAAAAGCTTAGTTAAAAAATAAATCCTTTCTTTTTCCCTTTAAATTTCTTCGGATGTCTTCCTACAAAATGTATTAAGTCTCTCCTCCCCTCCAATTTTATTTTTGTTATCATTATTTCTATAATGAGACCTCGGAATGGATCCTCGGGGTTTCCGAAAGCATTGAAAAATCGCGTTTAATAAATGCTAAATTGTATTTCCAGAAAATCAATGGTTACGGAGCAGTCGTCATTGACGTCATCCAGATGGAAATGGGCGACAGGAAAAAGAAAACAAGGTTTATATGTATGTATGTGTGCTGGTTGGGAGGGGGTATTTGAATTATTTCTTATCCACCCCATTCCTTATCCCGTTCTTTTTTTGTCTTTACCGTTGAAGTATTTTCTTTATTTTTTTTTTTTACCTGCCTCTCTTTTTTCCCCATCTCCCATTCGTAATTTTTTATCATCTTGCTCGATCACCACCTCTTTTCTCCAATCATTTCCACTCAGCGTAGAAGGAATGAAGGAGTGAGGTGAGTGATGGTGGGGGGGGGGGATCTTGACGAGGTTTTCTTTTTTTTTCCAAGGGGTTTCTGCAACCTCACCCCCGATCAGGGAATTCCCTCACTTATCAACACACCATCGTTTCCATTTCCCATCGTTCAGTTCGCCAACGAAGTGAGCCACGTGCTCTTCACGCATGCCTTTTGTCGACTTGTAATGACATTGTATTGTTTTCGTCGTTAAAGCTGCCTCCTCCCCTTTGAGTTGAGCGTTCTTTTTTTCTTAATTCTTTTTTCTTTTTTTTTTGGTTCTTCGTCGTCTTTCTAACGAAAGCACTGTTTTCTCGGAGACATAAGCAGAAAATGGAAGTCACGTGATCTGCGTTCTTAGTTAATTAATGTAACTACGAGAATTGAAGTTAAATAGAAAATGTAGAGAAAGGATTACGTGTATCCTGTATAATGCACAAAGTTATCACGAATTATATTTTTTTCATTTATATTTGTTTCAGGAATTTTTTTATAAAAGCATAAATATTTATTCTCCAAATGCGTGATTACTATAGAGTAGAAAACTTTTTAAGCATTTTTATTATTTTTGGTTTCACTTAAATTTGGAAAACCGGAATCGTGTTGGAGGACTCAAGATTCTTTTTAGAAAAAAAATATTTGTACTAAAATAATAAATAATAATGATAAATATTGTAAATTCTGGTTTCTGAGTTGTTTAGTGTTATCCATTTTTGAGATTGTCAAAAAAGTGTTGATGGGCGTTTTCCCTCCATATGACTGTTCAAAGCAAAATTAAACACGATGTGCTCAAGTTTAATTTTACTTCGAGAAACAACGGAATATGGTATCCGGGATTCGAAGAAAAGGCGTCTACATGAAAAGTTAAAAGGTCACGATGCTGGTAGACCATCTTTGTTTTTAAGATCTGATTTTTGGGTTCGTTATTATCTTCTATGTGATTCATTGCCGTAATGATCAGCAAGATTTTCTTCATCCACAACATCAAATCAAAAATGGCTTCGTCATTTTGTCCACCGAGGCTTTTAATTTTTGTATTTCTTATATCTTTATTTGTGTCATCAACTGTCAGTTTCAAATTTCATATCTTTATTCATTAGAATTACAAAGTGCCGAATACGCCCACTATTCATACAAGATAACGAAGTATGATGCTTAATTAAAAGCCATTTTTAAAAATTAATTTCTGTTATTGCGATATCCATAAGTATATCATACCCTTCATTTTAATATCGTATTTCCATGTGGTTCGTTTTCTTATACAAGAGATCCAAACTTTCCAAAACTTTGCTCGTACAAACATGAATACTTTCTGTAAACTCTGATTTCTACCAACACATTGGGCTTATATACAATAATCTCAGTGACTTTTCCAATTTTGGAAGCAGTCACGGAAGTCTTTTTGCTGTAGCGAATTTAACATCCGCTTGCGATTCTGCTTGGGTTTCTTCAATGGAGTCGAACCGCTATCAACCAGAATTTCATTTAAGAGATCGTGGAGAGTAAGCAGGACGGGGAACAGTTGTCGTGGAGAAAGTTCCTCTTGATGAGACATGTGTATGATCTATTCATGTTGGAACAACGGGCTCAGACCGTTTGCCCCTTACCTTTTCAATAGTCTTAAAACTTCCCAGTAAACTTTTCCGACGACAGGATGACCAGATTGACTTGATTTTACTGCGAACTTAACGCGCTTCCATTGCGAAGACTGCTGCACTATTTCCTGGTTTTCTGTTGCAGTGTTGTTGAGCTTTGCTGCATCTTCGTAGCGCTAACAGTTTGCGCGGTGTATTAAAATTTCTGGAAATTTTGGGCAGCATCTTGTTTATTAGGTATTGCCCAATCGCCTGTTATTGCCGGACATGTATGATCATTATAACTGGCGTCTACTGTATTAGATAAAAGATTTGTGTAAGATTGTTTCTTAACGCAACCTTGAGTAATCCTTGAGTTCAGGGTTAAAATCCTTTAAAGTATTGTTAGATCAAAGGCCGACAGATGTCAAAGCGAATGCTTCAAATGCTCCCATTCTGATTGCATTGTATCTTTTTGTTAATAACGAAATTGGAATTGAAACGCTTCACTGTCGACATTAATTTCGTTTGTTTTGCGAATTCGCTGTCGCTTCGACTCGTCTTCAACAGCGAAAAACTCCGCGTGGAATTATTTCGTTAACTGCGATTCGAGTAGGAGATGAAACGCAGATCTGTAATCTGGTCAAATGAAATTTTTACAACTTTCTGTCTTTCCCTCTCCACCTCTTTTTTATTATTATTTTTATATGCGAACTATTAGTTGACATTCTGAAGCTTCACAAGCAAAAAATTTTACTTCACCCTTCCCCTACTCTGTGCGCCTTTCTCAATTTTTTTTTTTATTTTATTTTCTCTTGCCGACTTTTTAGCTTTCCATTTTCTTCCTGACGCTTTATCCATCCATATATAATAAAACCGTATCAGTCGTCCAATTTTCTACAAAGTGTGAATGGAAATTATTACTCCGTATCCGGCCATCTGGGAACACTCTAGAGAATGAGATAGTAAAACTTAACATTTATGATAAAATTTAAAAATATAAAAAAATAAAATTGCCTCCGCCATAGAGCGATGGGGCTAATCCGTATTTTTGGCGTCAGGGCGGCCAGCACTATTTTTTGGTGCAGTCCGTCGAAAAGTGCACTTTATTCCTCTCGTTATATTTTTAAATCGAGAATAGGCAAACCGTTTACGGGGAACATTTAGTCGTATTTATTAAATATCATGAAAAGGCTTTTTTGAGTAATTGTGTTCTTCTTATACGTCGTGTTTCGAGGTACTTTTCTGAAGAAGCGCAGAGTGGGCGGGCGGTTAACGGGAGAATATAAAAGTTTTTCCGCGGCTTTAATGAAGTAATTACGGCTCTAGGTTTTTAATTCTTCGGGATGAGTTTGAAGTTCCGCTGAACGCCCCCCCCCCCCCCTCTCCCTCTCCTTATCCCATTCTTTTCCTCCGGTTCGTTGAAATATCCAATTAATTGTGTGATGTTGTTTCTTTTTAACGTGAAGAGACATAAAAAAGCGTTCGTTTTATTTCCAGATAACGTTACGAGTGGTTAAAGTTTGAAAATGGACGTTGATTAAGATATCGACCTTTTTTAGAGATACTTACGGCGGAATTTATAGATGTTTATGCCACTTTCTTAGATTTTCAGTTGATGCGAAAGCACTCAGTGCTGCATATTAATGGAAATTACGGGAAAGGTGATGTTTATTATCGCTATTTTGTTAATTCTTCTAACTCATAAAGGATACTAGATGGTATCTTAGTCAACTATAGGCTTAAAAAGCATATAATACGTGGCCAACTGAAGTCGGCTGTTTTTTTTTCATCTGTAAAAAATGTATAGCTATAGAAAATGGTTAAATAACTTATGTATATCATTGTCATGGCGAAGAGAGGACGGACCAAATTATGTTAAAATACTTTCGTCTGATTAGCTTCTCAAATTATTTATTTGAATTATTAACTTCATAGAGGATGGTAGAATTAACAGCTGTTAATTCCATAATTAAGCTTGAAAGACAAAAGGTTTGAGACAGCCTTGCAGTGGCTGTGTTGGTAGAAGCGATAACTGAACTCGTAGTTCCTGTTCATCCGAAGTTGTGGGATATTTCCTTTCGTTTTCTCAATCTAATAAATGTAACTGATTGTTGGAGCATACTGTATCCTCCAGTGTTTACTTATTTTATTATCCATAATCAGTTAAGACTTGGATCAGAATCACTTGCATCGAGTCAAATCACTTGGAAACGGCATTCTGGTTCCAGCACTGTTCCTCTCGGAAAATACGCCTACATATTTTGAACGAAGAAAATTAAGCATTAGCCTAACTTCAATGACTCAAAAAGTTTCTTCCCTACTAAATACAAAGGAGAAAAGGGAGGGAAAAAATCCGCGACCTAGAGTCAAACCAGGGACCACGTCTTTGTATTTCCTTCCCTTTTCTCCTTTGCATTTATGATATTGTTGAAGGGTATCTTCTGTTTATTAAGTAGCGGAAGAATGGAGTTACTTACTGGTTTCACAATGTCCGTCTGTCCATCCCCTTCATAATTTCCGCATTTTTTGAGGTAGAAGGTTGAAATTCGGAATGTAGCTTACTATGGGCATGTGCACCTTCACTATTTAGTTTGGTTTTGATTAGCCCACTGGGGTCGGAGTTTGGGGGGTGGAAGTTAGAGGGGACCAAAAGGTCTATGTGTATTTATGCATATACAGGAGTGAAATTCGGTATGCATATTCCTCTAAGCAAGATCACCATTACTGTGAAGTTTGGGTCAAATTGGGGTCCCAATGAGTCGGATTTGTGGGGATGGCAGTTACTTGGTCTTTAGAACTATGGAATGTGGTATATCATTCGATCGGAAATGATGAGAAACGAGAGAAGATAGAGCTTTTTTACACTTTCTAAAATCAATTTTTCGATTTAAAAAATTGGGGAGGGGTCGGTTAAAAAGTGAAATAAAAGGGTAAACATAGATAATCTCAGGGCTTCCGCTACTTTCCTATACCTGTCTCGGGAGGATTAATTTCTTGTTATTATTGAGTTTTCTTCCCTACTTTTTCTCCAGTTACACCACTTACTAATTCACTTTCTATTAATATTGATCATTAGCTTCAACACCTCTTTTTCTTTGCTTAAATTTTCTTTGATTATTTAAAATCGTGCTACATTCGATGAGAAGATGGCATATGCATTCAAGACTAGCGATTCCGGTATGCGAATTTCCTTTTTGCAGCAAGAATAAGCAATATATCTCAACAACAACCAATAGAACGACGCTTCTCCCCGTGACGTCACCACAAAGCATGTGCTGCCCGTTCGTTCACTTCGCTGCTTCGCTCGCTCGCTAAAGACTCAAGGTATCCACTCAAAGAACGAAATTGGTTTATACAAAATACTCACGTACTAAACTGTCTTTACAAAACATTTTGAAAGTCAGATTTTAGAAAATCATATTAAGCTTAGAAAAAAAACAAGATACTTCATATTAAAAAAATTCATTTGAACAAATAGTTTCATCAGCTTGATACGGCCTATCACACATATTGATAGACTGTAACTGTAACTGACTATTAAAAAAAAGTTTTTAACTACACACTATTTTATACTGAAATGAAATAAGTACAAAGCGTGAGAATTTCTTAAATTTTTGTTGTTTTAATATTCACTCTGTCAAGATCTACAAAAAAACCTATTTGAAATTATGCTTCTTCATAAAACATGGAAATGTGATAGTAAGTTGCAAGCAAAATTGAGAAACAATTGCAAACTACAAAAAACCTACATGTATGAATTGTAAAATTTATGACAAAAAAATTGTTACGTACAGCATAGATTTAGTTTTTAATGGTCTTGCTATATCTAATTTTCTAGATTCAGGCTGCTGGGAGCATTTCAAAGTGCATTAGGATTTTTAATTGAAATAAATTAAAAATTAAGTATTTAAAAAATTTTTGGAAATCAACATACAGGATGATTCACAACTCAACATACAAACGTTTAGGGAAAGTAGTATCGATGCTTCTGAGCAAAAACTTTCTATGAACATGGCTCCGAATTTCAACGATAACTGAGATATGAACAGACATAAAAATGCCACCACCAAGATCAACAAGTTAATAACACAATTTTTATAGCATCTGAGAGGATAAAATTTGGAAAAATAGCAAACATACAACTGTGTATACCGTTAAAATTTACTCGAATTCTAACGAGTAGTTTCCAAGTTCCGCCGTCAACATCGTAAGACGTGCTGCTTTAATACTCACAAGTGAGCACACGTTTCGCTGTTGAATGCGTAACTCGGAAACTTGTCATTAAAATTCGATCAAATTTAACGGTATACACAGTGTATTTACCCTATCATTTTCTCAAATTTTTGTGTGTAATTAAAAATTTTTATTAATATTCAGTTACGGTCTAGCAATATACAGAGTGAGTCAAAAGTCTGCTACCCCCGATAGAATTTCAAATCAAATCTGTTGCAGGCAATATGTAGGAAGTAAGGTAGGGAATAAACAATAGTGGTGTCAATTTTTACCTTTGACCTCGAATTTTGCACTTTCCAATTCGTAGCCATTACACAGGTAGAGAAAAATTTCCAATCGCACAGTTGTAGAGCTCAAAATGCTGATTTTAGCAAAATAATAAGAAATTAAAAATGAACCCAGTCGTTGACGTGCAATGGCTGCAAAATATAGAAGTGCCAAATCATGCTGGAACCACATGCGGCGTACTGCAGTAAAGGCAATTTGTCTAAAAAGTCCTTCCTGTAAGGCAACCATTGTAGAAAACAGGTCCCACCAAGATGCCATTCCATAGTCCACACCATACATTTATTCTCCAGTTCACATTTATGTTTGGTAACTACTCAATTTGGGAACACTAGGCCTCGTCTGACCACAGAACATGGTTAACAAAACCAAGAGTTTCTTCAACTCAACACAGAAGCCAGTTGCAAAACTCCATACGTTTATCATAATCCTATGCTTTCATTTCTTGATGGCAGTGCACATGGTAGAGGTGGAAATGATGTGTACCTTACGCAAGCATGTATGCCCTCGGCGAAAGTGGCAAGACCAGCGCCTTTAACGCTCTCGGCCACCGAGCCAGCTGTAGTGTTTATTTGTAGTCTTTTTTTTTATTTTTTTGTTAAAATCAGCGTTTTGAGCTTTACAACTGTACGATTGGAAATTTTCCTCTACCTCTAAAAGTTACAAAGTTACAAATTGCAAGGTGCAAAATTCGAGGTGAAAGATAAAATTTGACACTACCAATGTTTACCCCCTATCTAACTTCTTATATGTTGCCTGCAACAGTTTGTTTTATCTCCACTCGTTTTGAAATTTTATTTGGGGGGGGGGGGGAGTAAAAGACTTTTGACTCCCCTATATTATGTATTTCATAATTTCCACCTCAAGCTGATGAAACTATCTTTTCAATTGAAATTTTTTTACTATGAAGTATCATGTTTTTTTAAGCTTAAGATGATTCTTTAAAGTCTGACTTTCAAAATGTTTTGTAAAAGCAGTTTCGTACGCGACTATTCTTGGAGAAACCGAGTAACTGTGGATAAATATAAAGACACCGAAGAAAACACAACCTCTTGTCCACATTAAAGTTTAATGACCCGTATGCGCATTTCGACTGCCTTTGCAGTCATCAATCAGCGGAATACATGGTACCTATCATAGAGATGTATATTATTATACCTATTCACGTGAGTATTTTGATAAAACAATCTTCGTTTTTCGAGTGGCATGAGTCCTAGCGAGCGAGCGAGGCAGCGATGTGAACCATCGGGCAGCAAATGCTTTGTGGTGACGTCACGTGGAAAAGCGTCCTTCTATTGGTTGCTTTTGAGATATATTGCTTATTCTTGCTGCAAAAAGGAAATTCGCTTCCGGTATTGCTTCAATTAGTTCTTCTAATCCCCACCAGAGTCATCTTTTCTATTCGTATAGGACATACTCGTAAGTATCACTCAACAGTCAAGAATAAGTGCAAATTATTTTTTAATTATTAACATGGTTCTCAAAATATAACTAAAAAACATGTTTACGTGAATGAGGGAGCGGTAATCGCTTGCCGAAGTAAGTATTTGTGCGCAGTCGCTGTAGCGACAATTCTACTGAAAATTCAGCTAAATAGAAATTTTGAACCTGAATAACGGTATTTTCCATTAAAAAAATAACGAACTTCTTTCTTAGAATGTCTATAACTCGTGATCGCCTATGTTTTTGGCATTGCATTTTCGTTGAAGAGAATAAATTTGTTTCTGTGATAGTGATCAGCTGTTCGCTATAGAAAACAATGCCGCTAAGCGGTAAGTACACGAAAAGTATTCAAACACCGCTTATAAATTTGAATTTTTAATTGCATGGATATAGGTGTTACGCTACGTAAAGAAGAAAGCCCAATTTTGCTACTTTTTCATTCCGTTTTCTGATAGCTGTCAAAAATACTCCTCGAGAATCTTTTAAAATCGTATTCTCATGTTAAAGAATAGGAGAGTCGCGCTCGGCAACTGCGGAAGCGCAATTTCTAAGTTTCTGAGAACACCTACTTTATATTTATTTACAAATGATACCGACTTGAATATTGATCTGTATTTAACTCCTTTTTTTCCCCCTCTCTTAACCGTACAAAACATGGCAGCATTGAAACTACTGTCTTTATATCTTAATACGGTGTCGAGGGAGGGAACGATTATGTCGATATTTTTCTCAACTTGTTCATAGAGATGTTACTTTTTTAAGCTTTATATTTTAGAGCTAGGTTATTGAATAGAGAAGAGATGTGTAAACGGCATTTTTTTTTTCTCCTTCGTGACGCATTAATTTTGATAACCCGATAAGACCACTTAATGTGCCCATCTTCGTTCGCCCCATCATTCATGCCTTCTCAGCGTTGATCCTAAAATCGACATTAAAAAATGCATCGGAAGTGGTGCTGCAAAATTTTTATATAGAAATACATGAACATGCCCAAGCGCGCATGTTAACATTATGTTGACATAAGCTATTCTACTTTGTCCCATTAAAAAAAAAAAAGAATAAAAAAGAAAGGGAAAAAAAATCAATTTGAGGCATTGGATTTCACCGCTCCACAACTGGCTACTTTAACATCGATTAAGCATTTCATAAACGACATTTACATAAAATTTCCGGTTTCGCTGTAAATTCGTATCTGTCGCCATTGTTGTTGTTGATTTGGTTTGGTTCATGGTTGGTTCGTTTTTTTATTCATCCCCCCCCCCCCCCCAACCACCACCTTTCCTTCTTTTCATTCTTACTTTGGCTCTATTTATCTACCAAAAGGAGGTTTGTCAGTAGCTGCTTCCGACCCTGATACTATCGGCCCGAATCAACAAATAAATTTCCCGTCACTCCCTTTCGCAAAATGTACCCTTGTAATTGGCGTCGTGTGCGACCGTCAGAGGAGACAGGAAACTGAAAAATTGAACGCCATGGAAATTTGTGTTGGAAGCATTGTTGTTGCAGTTTGTTATTTGCTGCACACACATATATTTATATGTGTATGTATGTAAATATTTTTTTATAGAGAATAAAAAAAATATATTCAGCCAACATCTCCTATTTCCGACATGAATTGATTTAATATCGATCTCGTTTCTTCGCTCCCTCCTTTTCTCCCTCCAAAACCTGCTCAGAGACCAGAATGTTTTAATATTTCTGTTACTAAATTTAGCATGATACGCTACAAAAAATAACTCTGCTTCCATTTCTCTCTGAAATGTTGTTTCACTGTGTATAACCCAATGTATTGTTTCGATACTCCGAAATGGCAAGACATACGGAAATGATTAAGATTTTAAAATTATATTTTGATGAATTTTTTTTTATTTATTGTTGTTAAATATTCAATTTCGGGTTACATGTAGGCGCGAGGCTTTATTCTTCTACAAGTGTAAACAGAATAAAAAACACGGGTGAATCATCATACTATGTATTGAAACTGTACGAATAGTAATAACATACTGGTTAATATCATTCACAGAGAGCACTTTCATTAGGAATCTTCGTGTTCTTACAGACAGGTTTCGGTTCTTTGTTTCATGGAAGTAATTCAAACAAGTTTTTCAAAAATTCTCTAGAAACACAAAAGCAATGGAACTGTAAATAGATTTTTTTCAAAATATAAATTTAGAAAGATCCAATTGAAGAATCTAGAATTATTGAAATAATTATACAACTTAATTTGGACAAAGTAAACTGCAAGTGATAGTGCAATCGATTCTTCCCATGCTGTGGCCGACTTTGCCCAAACAGGCCTAGAGAGAGACATTTTCATACGTTTTAGACACATGTCACCGGAATAGCATCGATTAACTTCTGCGATAGGATGCTGATATAAGAGGTTCTTTAGATATCTCTACAGTAAAAAGTCCGGAGGAGTGAGGTCCGGAGAGCGCGGGGACCGTTTCAGTAGATCGTGATGACGTCAATTCATAGGCAAACTTCATCCAGCTAGTTCCGAAGTTTGCAGGTATAATTCGGCGATAGTCAACTTTGCTTAAATTGCAAGTATAACTGGCGATGGTCAAACTTTGCTTAAATTCGTTGGCACACATCTGGAAATCTAAATGATTAGCAAAAACACCTTACACTTTGTACGCGTTTTTCTAAGGACAAATATTCTTCCATCATTATGTTGCAATTATGGACAAATGTTGCATGAACCGTCATTAACAGATCACCCTATCATTACGCTATCAAATGCAGCTTACTTTGTTCCAATAAAGCTAATTTGTTTAAAAGCACACAAATTCGTTAATTCTGGACCACCTGTAGAAAACTCATCTGTGATAATGAAATTCCGTCAATGAGTAAAATGATCTCATTCATTCTGATATTTTTAAGAGGGACACTTACTGAAAGATTTTCTGTTCTGGTAGGGAATGTTATATCATACGGTAATATGCGGAGACTCTATTTTGCGTACAATTATTTTAATTTGTTAGACTGATTATATGATTTAATATTACTTAGACCCTCATACATTTTGGATTAATTGCATTCGGGGTGGGAGGGGGGGTGGACTCTGCGTTTTTACTTTGGTATCGTTCGTGTTGAAAAAGATTGATATACTCATCAATGAAAATATAAATTACAATTAAGATAAGAATTCTGTTCAGTAAAAGAGTTGTACAAAGTGATTCATATATCTAGAACAAAACCCAAATATTTAACTATAAACAGCTAACGAATTGATTAATACTCTAAAGAAACACGCCTTGATACTTTGAACAAAACTTCTTTGTAGCGTAACCACCGGTCCGCTACTAGAAGCATCTTTGGACGTATTGGATGTCGCTGATTATGTGACTGTTTCCTGCTGTCAGTTTGCGTGATTTCGTTCACAATGCCTCATTAAGTTTCATTTGTGCGAGATTTGCTATGATACACTTGCTCCTTATGCTAGAATCCCACAGAAAAGAAATCGTGGTTAAGATCGGGCTAGAACCCCACGATCGTGTTGGTCACGTTCTTAGAAGTCACTCCATATTAATGGAAGTAACCTTGAGTAGTGAACTCGACATCGTCTTATTCTTGCGGTACTTTAGGAATGCAATTACTGAGATACAATTGCTTGTAATTTACATCGCTACAAGCACGTATGACTGGCGAAGGATGTAGTGGTCACTTCAGCTCATATCAAAACGGATTATTTCTTTCGATCTTTTACTTGCTTATAATTATCAGTTTCCAAAAAAAAAACCGCATCTTGTTTAATGTGCGTTATTAAAATAAAATTGGCCGTTTAGTTCCTTTGTGGCTCTTTTTTGGTGTTAATAATGTACGCAAAGAGACGGGTGGGCTTCCTTTAACATGTTTCACCGTAAAGCGTACACCTGAGTAATCGTGATTGTAATTTGTTCTTAATTTATGTTTTCTTGACTGTCTTATAAATTGGGAAAGATAGGCTTAGAAAGTCTTATTTTATGACGCAATTTTTGTTTGGTTTCTTAGAGGAAGCTACAAATTAATGATTTGCAGGTTTTATTTCGAAAGAAATTCTTGTTGCTTGCTTTCAATTAGTTTACACTTGCTGCCACCCTAAATCGTAAACCTACCTCCTACTGCGCTGGAATTTGTACTGAAAACAAAACGTGACGCGCCGCGGCAATATTGTTGTAACGCAACGATAGCGTCATTCCACTTCCACAAAGAATTATTAAGAGGCGGAAGAGGTCTGTGGGAGGAAATTAGTATTTGCTTATTATATCGAAGTATAATACAGAATCGTATATGCCATATATATATTTTTAACCCTTTTTTAATAAAATAAGTTGGGTTAACGAGTGAACGAAGGTTTTAATGAGTTGGCTTAAGGTTGATGAAGCATTTTTGATGTAATTTATTAGCCGTCGTATGTACATAAAAGAGAGAGGCAGACTGCTGAGAGCATAAATTTAAATTGTATTCTGAATTTTTCGTGAAAGAGGGAGCGTAACCTACAGCAGAAAATTTCAATAAATAATTTTTTTTTCTTTATTTAATCGAGCAGTATGGCTCTTGCAGGACTTTTAACTACTTGTGAATAATTAAGAAATATAATAAATAATGGGGCTGAGCAGAGCGTTTTGTAATTTCGTCCGTTGCTCATTATACACGAACGGTGACTTCAGCAGAGCTACCCCCTCTGTCCTCCTCCACTCTAACCCACCCCCACCCCATTAGCGCCATTAAAAATTCCTTCCACCGAAGGAAGGCAACCATCCGGCCGCCATTGGTCAGTCAGTGCGGGGGCATCCGCATCGATCGAAGCCTTCGTTATTTCAAGATTCCCCCTGCCTTAATAGAAAATGGGAAGATGTGCGACGAGGTTTTAAAAAATGGCCGTCTGCTGTAAAGAAGAAGAAGTCAAGATTAAATTGTATTTTTGCGAGGAACTTTATTGGGAGCGTCGGTTTTTCAAATTAATAATTTTTATTTTTTTTACGATCAATTTTTTTTTTTCAGAATTTAATATCTTAGATATAAGTTTCAGAGTTAATAATGAAATTTGTAGTGGCGTGTGCTTGTTAGACGATGGCCGAAAATGAAAAGAAAGAACTTAATGGATTCAATTCGCCCCATGTCTTTAGCAATCTCGACATTAAACGTGCAAACAACGCTGTTCCTAGAAACGTTTCCTTCAAGTAGGACTGCGTAAATATAATTTCCTTTCTTTCATTAAAGAGTACTCTTGTAAACATATCAATACCGGTTGACACTAATTAATTTGGTTGTCTAATAAAGTCCTTTACGATCTGCCGACGAATTAGGTTTTCCGAGGAGATATATAATGTGAATACGGGGGTTAAATACGAAATGTGAATCTTTTACGGTCTCTAAAGTATTCATTAAGATATATTAAGAAAAAATTCATTGTTTTCTCTCCGTTTTTGGTATTTTCATCGACCCTCATCCCGCTCGTCAACCCCATCACCCAATCTCTTTAACCCTTACTCGTACCAAACACACTCGTTGGAAGTGGAATTTTTTTTCTCCCCCCAATCTCTTTCCTTCGCAGCGCTTTAAAAAAATATTTTTCTTTGCTAAATTATCTTCTTCTTCGCTTCTGCCAAAAACTTCCGTCTGTTTCAGCATTGAAAATTTTGCCTTCTCTCGTTGCAACGAGTGCGCCTCGCTAGGACGAAGCAGCCACACGAAAGCATCGGCGGCATCTTCGTCGGCTCCTTCGGATCACTCTCTCGTCAACACCGCACTTTGGATCGATTCCAAGCGACACAAAAGAAACTGTCGCATGTCTTAACGAGGGTTCCGAGACAGAGTCAATCACTATGGAGGCCCTGATTGAAGAGAGGATGTAATATAAACCCGTGCTATTCTATTAAATTTCCTGTTTTGGTTTTGAGTTTTCAGCTTGATTGTGTCGGCGGGGAGAGGGTGAGCTTTTCTTTTTTGATGAATGATAAAGAAAAGTTTAGTTTATCCGCATTTTATTGTTGCGTTTGTCGTAAAATCTGTTTTGCATGAAACGGAGGATAAGCGGTTGTGATCTCTGCTATTGTGAAGTCAAGTGAGACAATTGCATTCTATAGAGTCAAATCTTACCTTATAAGATTCACCTCATCTTCGAGGAAAAATGATCTTACATGCCGGCATATACGATAATTAGGTTTCTATAAATAAGACTCTTTTCATAATCTTAAAATAGTAACATTTAACAATTCACTTTATGAAACGGGTCTCATTTATAGAAACCCTGTCGGAAGATGAGATGCGTCTTATACATCAATGCGTCTTATATGTGAGCATAAGAGTCTCTAAAATATAATTTCCTCATATGACTTCGCAATAGCAAGGATTATAGATGACCTCTGAAGATGAGGTCATCTTCCCTTTCATGCAAAACAGTTTTTATGACAAACGCAACAATAAAACAGACATACAGATGAAATGATCAAAATGGTATACAAACAGCCAACAACTATATGGTTATAGAATCCGACATAATCGCAATAACGAAATGAACTAAAGTATTACAGAATAAAGTGGGCATACGCAGACCTTGATAAGTAATTGTTAAGTGTTAATTTTTTATCAAGACCTACGCTATGTCCGTTTTATTTTATGGTACAGTACTTCAGTTCATTTCGCTATTGCGATTATGTGGGATTCTAGAACCACATACTATCTGCTTGTTTGTGTACCATTTTTTTCATTTCCTCTGGGTACTCTGAGGTATTCTCCACATACAGTGATAAGTTCTTCAAGTTCTTGAAATCGGACGATTTTTTTGCCTTCAGTTCTTGAACATTTAATAACTTTAGTTAACCAACAATTTTTTTTTTGGATATTCTCTCCTAAATTTGAAACGTAAAGCGTTGACAAGTAATTTATATACTGGCGTAAACCCCAAATACAATTAAGTCTTGATTCGTTCCAATTAAGTGGTACATAGTTTCAGAAGAGACCAGAATTGATAGGTCTCCCCAAACAATATATTTCCCCCCCTCACTCAATGTTTCGTCTTAACTCTCTAGGTCATCCCTCCCCTCCCCTAAGTCTCTCCCTAAGTCGATAGTGCTGACATCTGTCGGACAAAATAATACTCAACAACAAGGAAATGTCGGCTAAATGCGATGTTACTCCCCTCCCATTTTACCTGCACCCACGAAGAAGAGGTAGTAGGGGGTTCAGTTTTTTTTTCTCCTCTACACTTTATATATATATATTCAATTTCTCCCAGTTTTCCTTTTCCCCCCATTTCTCCCTCTCCCTCTATCAGCAGTGCTAGTGGTGAGAGAGCGATTTCATTTCCCTGGGAGACGGACCCTATTAAACGTTCACTTAGCATTTTCGACATTATTATCCTTCCGAATAGAGGACTGTGTGGCCTTTGCTACCTAACATTTCAATATATATGATAATAGGTCCGGCCGCACCTGTTTCCTGGCTTCTCCTCCCCCACCTTTCGTACTCCTATCCTCTCCTCACCTACCCCCAACCCACCCATCCGTTCGTTTCTCAGCCCCCGTGTTTAGATAGGTCGACGCCGCCGCCGACGCCATGAACTCCCCGCTCGTTCGTTCTCTCTCTCGCTCTTCCCTCTCTCTCTCTCTCTTTGCGTTCGACCGGAGGCTTTACCCTCTTGGCGTTTTCGTAGATTCAGGACCCGAGATGAAGTAGCGCCCTCCAGAAAACAGCTTCCGGTCATTCGTTTCCATTTCCGCCTGCCTTATTCTGCTTGGTTGGGTTTGGAAATATTACAAAAGAGTAAGCGAAAAGCCCGCTTCCTCTGTTATTAGTTTGGAAAGGCAAGATGCAAAACGTTCTTTTACAATTACCGTCAAATTTCCTTCATTTGCTTCGAAATTAATGAATTCAAACCGAACCGAGTTCGCCATTTAATAAAGTCCTTAAAACATGAACTCTTAAATTTAACACTTTTCCATAAGATCGGGAGGTTAAATTATGCAGAAGCGTTCGGACTTTATTAAATGCGGGGGGAAAGGAAAAGTGGAAAAGGGAGGTGAGGGGGCCCGGACCAAAGAATTTTTCAAAAACAAACCAGCAAACCTGTATGCATTCTACGTGCTTCGAATAAGTATAAAACATAAAGGTCTGGGTTCTTTTCAAGTTTACTCGGGGTGATTTCTTTTCTAATTAGACATTTTTATAACTGCTACATTGAATACAGAAGGATTTTTAAGTTTACAGTATTTTTCATTTATTTTTTGGATTAAACAGCATAATTGTTCTGTCGGAATGCCGAGAATTATGAATGATAAATTGAAATCTTCGATCATTCCAAGGTAGGATAGGTAATTTCATAATTTGTTAGCTTAATGTATACCACTCATATCTCACTTGATAGAAGACTTAGAGAAACAGACGTTCTTTTGTATCTTTAACATGTACGATTACATAACTTTAAAAAAAACAAACGATGCCGGCGTCAAGATCTGTGTCTTAACAGTACTAAATTAGCGAGCAGGAAAAAATCGGCTCAGCCTATAGCACTTGCAAGCTTCTTTTCCAAAAGACAAAACATTTGAAAGATTAAAAAAAATTCTAAATCTTTATTTTTTACTATGCTAGATTTGAGAAAGTTGCTCCCATGTATGGAATATAGGATTGTAGTTGCCATATAAATACAGGAGCTTATCGGCAAGTCACGAAATTCAAAGCAAACTAAGAAATTACATAATTCGTTTGTCCTATATTCTGAGGAATGTAATTATTTTTAGAGTTATTTTATACACGTTTCTAGAAGAATTTCGATATGGTCTAAGAGAATGTAAGCTATGAATTACAAAAACTCCCAAGAGTCGTATAGGCTATATGAAGAAAGTTTTTGAGTTTCTGAATGTTTCAATCAATACTGAAATTGGAATTATAAAAGTTTTGTCTTCGATCTACTAATTAATTTAAGTGTTTGGATTCATTAAAACGTAAATCCATTAAGTAGCTTTTATAAATAAACTGAAATTAATTATATTTGCCTTACAGCAGTTTTAGTGGACCTCTCTATAATTATGCACTTAATTATGCACAGGAAATTGCATTTTTATTTATTGGCTTTTTTTTTCGCTTTTCTCCTTTCCGTTTTTCATAATATTTTAAACCCACGTTTTTATGTTTTACCATCCACTTACAAAATTACAGCAAGAAATATCGCCTGCGCTTAACGATTATGGCATTAAATCGATTTTAGATTTCATAAATTGTAAGAATTGCCTACAGAACGCTTTGAAAAGTAATGCATCACTTTTTTCTTCCTAGCATATATTTGCTTATTAAAAATGTTTCTATAGCTTCTTGTTTTGTATTCTCCGGTTTCTGGAGGCTTTCAAAATGGGGCCTATTTCAAATGGAGACCCGTGTCATAACTTACTCGTCTTCATTTCCCTCCTCCCTTTCTCTCTCTCTTTCTGTCTGTCTCATTTGCTCTAATACGAAATAAAAGTTAAGAATGGTTCCTGCCTACTTTTCTGGCTGCAAAGCAATTTATATTCTTTCTCGAGCTTGTTATAATTCATCTCACGTGCAATTCCCGTTAAAACTGCGTACCATTATTTTGGCCGCAGCATAATTACCGACGCACTTGACAAAGCAATTAAAGGAAATAAATTAGAAATTTTGACAAGAGAGCAACAGTAATAGCCAGCAAACAACAGGAAGGCAAGGCTTTAGAAATTGCTTTTAATCATAAAGATTAACATTTCAAGATATATTGTTTTCAGCTCTTGTGGAAACAGGGATGTGAGAAACAAATTACTTTATGTACAATATTCAGCAAGTTTATTTCCGAACGATAGCAATAAAAGAGAGAGAGGGCGGTGGGGGGGGGGGGACGGAAACAGAGTGGGGTTAAGTGTGGATAAGGCCGATAGATAGATAGAAAGAAAGACAAGAGAAGGGAAAAAAGTGTGTTAACAGAGAAAATGTTTGTCTTGGTCAAATTCAATGTTTATTTAAATGGACGATTATGTTAACGGAGGACGAGAAAGAAAAAAAAGCAGAGCCAACCTGACTACATTGGTTGTTGACATGGCTTCTTAATTTATTGAACAATTCTGACTCTCTTCCATTGGTTAGAAGGAAAATCGAGACGAAGTAGGGACACGATAATGACAGTGGAAATGTTTTTATTATCCATCTATTATTCATGCTTTTTGATTTGTTTGAGGCTCCTAGCAAGTTTAATGCCGCCATTTTTCTGCACTCAACGTTGCTCTTCTACGAAATTCTCCCAGGAAGGCTCTTGAGCCCTCCCTCGCTCCCGCAAATGGCATTCGCTCTTTTGTTTCTTCGAGTTTAATCTATAATGAACCACCACGAGATGATTAAAAGTTTGCAGTTACTATAATTAAAAATAAGATTGTTCGGCAAACATGCGTTTAAAAAATCAATATGACCGTTTGGGTGCTTAATTAAGTCCAATTTTTAGATTATGTTTACAGTGCTTATAAAATGTGTATTTTTTAAGTGTCATATGTACATAATATAGGAGTCTTGTTTAAATTAGATAATGCGTGCGCTACAAATCATCGAAAATTGAAATGCAAACCGGGAAGCAATGTCTGAAAAAACGATGGCTACCGAGAATAGTATTCTGTATTATGTCTAATTTTCGAATAAAGAAAAGGAATTATGGAAAGTCATAAGAATTTTATGTATTTTATAATTCTGCTTCGTATTGAAAATACGAAGGCAGTAGAATCCATGAATTCGTTATTTTGATTTTTTTTTCAACTATATATATACTTGGGGGGGGGGCCGTGGCGTGGTGGGCTTTCACTGAACATAACTTCTGTGAAGTTAAGCTACATCAGGCACGGCTCGTCACTGGATGGGTGACCATCCGCGATAGCCAATCTTTACCCCCCCTCCCCCGGCTGCTGCGACCATCATACAGCAGTCGTGAATCCAGGTCCATCCAGGGACCCAATTCGTCGGCCTCTGACCATACAGGCCCTGGATGGACGTATTGGATCCAATTAATTAATTAATAAGTAAATAAATAAATAAGTACTTTTAAGATAAAATAATTGAGAGTCGTTGTATTGCTTTTTCAAAACATGCTCAGGGATGAGAGCGTTGATATGACGGAAATTTCCCAGATGGCGGATTTTGTTTTTTTCCTTTCGTTTATATGTCCAAATGGTTTTTACATGTTAGTCTGCCACAGTTTAGGAGATCATTTCTTGTAGGGAAAAGCAAGTTTATTCAATGCTGTTACAGTATTTAAAGAATATTTCCTTGCAATTTACTTTGAAAAAAGAGCAGTTAGTACTTGTTTAAATAATAATTGAAAAATGGGTCTTTTCACAGCATATCTCCGATATTAATAATTGAATTCCATAGTCAAGAAAATTCCACGACTTGGATTCGAAACAGGGACCTTCGGGTTACCGTCCCGATGCTATAACCACTAAACCGCCGTTGATATGGGAGCTGTTCTTTGCTCATAGGACATGTTTGATACTCTAACATCAAATCACGGTAAAATTAAATCACGGATCACCTACAAGGTGCTAGCCAAAATTTCCCGAAATTGTTTTATTTTGACCGAACCGTAAGAGGTACGAAGTTTTGCCGATAGATGGTGTTAGGGGTACGTCTCGGCTGTAATTGTACCAAGCGGTGTCATCCTATGTCCATGTGATTTTGAGTTTCAGTTGTTTTTGTCACTCTTTGTGTTGGTCAAGTTGCGATTCTTGATATTAAAGCTGAAGAAAATTGCAGCTGAAACCCACAGACTGTTGAAGGAGGCTTTTGGTGAACAAGCCTTAGGCCAAACCCTATCATTTGAATGGTTTAAGCGTTTCAAAGATGGTCGGGAGTCTGTGAATGACGACAAGCATTCTGGTCGACCGTCAACAAACACAACTCTGGAAATGATCACGGAAGTGCCTGACCTGATCCGAGAAGATCGAAGTCAGACCATCCACGATGTTTGTGATCTCCTTGGACTGTCATACGGGACATTTTGAGACTATTGAGGGAAAACGTGAGGCGCAAAAGGACAGAGATGCGGAAGAAGAAAGACTGGCTGCTCCATCACGACAATGCTCCGACGCACACATCGCTCGCTGTGAGAAACTTCCTCAACAAAAACAACAAGACCGCTGTCCCCTGGCACTCTGCGATTTTTACAGCTTCCGAAAATTGAAATTGCGGTTAAAAGGGCGGCGATTTGACTCCACTTGAAGTGATCCAAGCGGAATCGAAGCCGGTGTATTGAACCCCAACCTGGGAACTTCCAGGAGTGCTTCCAGAAGTGGGAACATCGCTTTCAGGAGACTACTTTGAAGGTGACGGTGGAAATTAAAAGATCGGGAAAGTTCCGTATTTTATAGAGGTACATTTCAGGAAATTTTGGGTAGCACATCCATTCTTTAGTATGGTCGGTACAGATAAACCCATGATAATGCAATAACTTTGGATTACAGTTTTTCTTAGTTTTTATTTCGATGGTCACCATAGCAAACTTCAATGAATTTGAAAAGCTCTTTTACATCCTTCTCATTCTGCTTCGTACGAATTTTTAGTCTCAGTTCTAAAAATAGTAGGAAATTGTGATATTCATTTAGGGCCAAAAAAAGTTCCCTTACCAAAATCTTAAGGATAGACAATTTTATGTTGTAATATCCCTATGTGCGTTTACTACGATTACAGAATACCCCTTGATTACATAACTAAAAGCTTTGCTTAAATATTCCTTCCCATAATTTTTGGGCTTGTCCAGTTCACGGTGTGTTTTTAACCATTCTCTAATACAGTTTGTGGGATGATCAGAATCAACCAATAAACGGCTGTTTGACCGTTTCGATGATTGACGGAAGGGTTAAGATGGAAAACGTTTTGTAGAATTTCATTATAGAGATCATCCTGTTCCATGAGATCACATCACGTGTTATCAAAAGCAACACGCAGTATAGAATTAGATGATAGTAAAATTAACCTCTCTTAACATTCCGTTGCAGTTCTTTAAGTTCTTTATAAGTACATTAAAAAATAACTACGTATATAAGGTAGAGCAATTTTGGATTTTGTAATCCAATCGAGATTGGTATGCGTCGTTTCATTTCAAAATTTCCTTCTAAATAAGCTTGTAATGCATTTATAAATTTCTTATTAATGTTTAGTTTGTTTAGGAAAAGAGCTTTTATGTTTTTGATTTGCTGTAAGAAGGTAGGCTTCGATTTGCAAATAGCCCAAGGTCGTTTCAAAAACAATGGAAAAACTCCACCAACTGATCCCTCCTCCTCCTCTTTTTTTTCTGTTTCTTTCGTCGGTAAATTGTGACGAAAACCTGCAATATAATCTCTTATCTAATTGCTCGTTCGCAAATTACATGCTTTTATTTATGTTGCCATCACATTTTTTTTCTTTTATTTGGTCCCCGAGAAGATCGTGTGTTTAGGAGAGCGAAAGAGGAGAAAAGGGCGTGTTTACTAATGGTAAGGTCGAAAGGGAAAAAATGGTGGTTCCCATCGGTAAATCACAGACCCATTAACCCTCCTCCCTTCTTCTTCATCTCATGGCTGCAAAACCCTCTGGCGCCTCACATAGTCTTCGCCCTTGGATTGTTGGTAGGTAGGTTTGGACGAGTCCACCGACACGATGACGACGATCTCGTTTTGCCCAAGATGCGTGGGTGTGAACGGGAGAAACCGGTCGCAACCCCCGGGTCCTTCCGACCCGTTTGTCCACGAGACCGTCGCTTGCCCTCCTCGCCTGACGGAATAAATATAAATACAAATCCCTTCGAATAAAGCGTTTCTGATGATATTGGTGCGAGGAGCACCTGAGCACGGGATTCGGCTGACGTCACCGCCGTGAAATTGGCGCACCTGACGGACGTTGGTAAAGAGAGAGAGGGGGAAGGTGGAGGAAGGAGCTTCGGTTTCTATCTCCTCCGCCAGATGACGCCTGTCGATCTGTTTCTAACACACAACGGGAATTTATGAGGAGGTTTCCAAATCCCCCGACTGTAATATATACAGAGGCAGTCTCGCGCAAAATCTCATTACGTCACCCGTAGAGATTCCCTCGAAGAAATTACCATTAATATTAAGAGAATTTTACTACGCTTTTTTTTCTTCCCTCCCCGTCGAAAGGTCTTCGCTTTACTCCTACTGCCGTTCGAAATGTGCCGTTGATAATGAGCACAACACCATCAGTGGCTTCTCAAACCGTCGGGAAATGCCAGTGAATAGAAAATTATTACATTCGCTCATTATGCTGCGATTTCTTTTATGAAGGTCTTCGTGTTTCTTATTTAATCTCCTCACGATCACGTTCAGAAAGATCGAATTTAACAGCAACAAACTTAATAGAACATTAAGATGGAAAGAAAATTTTCAGTCCCCTACACGAATTCTAAACTTCGGTAAATTGTAACACTGAAGCAAAGGATAGAAACTAACGTGTATTGAAATTAACTTTAAAGTACGAAAACATATGTAATAAATTAATTTATAAACTAACTTAACCTTCTTTAACTTAATAAACTAAATTAAATCAGTACTTATTAATTTTTTAATTCGTAATTCCTTTTCGTTCAAGAAAACTTTGCGAGCTCAAGTATAACTTTAGGCCCGTAGATATTTTACGTCTTTCGCATATAGGACTACATCATCATCATAATCCATTTCAGCCCTTATCAATCCACTTCTCGATGTTTCCAGTGTGCTCTGTCCTAGGTTTGCATTTCCAAGCAACGCCCACCGGTTTTCTGAGGAGGTCTGTTCATATTTCGTGGATACCAGTCAACATGGCTGTAATCCATCTGCTGTCCTGTCTTCCGGCAATATGTCCAGCCCACTGCTATATCAGATGTCGACTTGCTCTATGACGTCGAACATTTTTGCAATCCTCCGATCCAAGTGGTCCGTTTTTTGACCCTCCTTGCAAAACCTAACAGACATAATTCCTACATAGGTTGGGTACTTTGTAATCGTTGAGTGGCCTTGCTGTTTAGTGTTCATATTTCTGTTCCTTTTTAGGCAGAGGAGTATATAATTTTTTAGGATTAACCCACAACTAGTTACTTTAAGAACCTCTGACTTAAACTATGAGTAACTTACTCTAATCTAATCAAACGTGCCCTACTTAACCTAAACAACCTAACATACCTGAAAACCAACCTAACCTATCTAACATAAGTTGACCTAACCTTGACATTCTAAATTAAAAGCAAATCTAGTTTAATGGGAACCTTTTTTGAGGATCTTTTAAAATGTAATTTAATATAATTAAAATAAATGAGTTTGCTCATTCATTATGCTTACGAGTTATTTTAATTACATGGGTGCAAATAAACCGAACACATTTTACGCTTTCTTTTTCATTAGTTAGCTAATTATAACTGTGCAATAAGTGCTATCTGCGGCTAATATGGATAAAGTATATTTCGTTAATTTCTCTAGTTAGAATTGGCGTCATCCAATTAAGCGAGGAATTGCATTCGCTAACCACGTAAAATTTTGAGTTGATTCTATTACTAAACGAGCTGAGCAAATAAGTTTAGTTAAGTTCTAAATTGAGTAACTATGTCTCGTGACTTTGTAGACGAAGATTGATGTTGTTGGAAACCTCAATAGCGTCGGGGGTAAGTGGTAGTGGGGTGGCAAATTGGCCCCCACCAACAGAGCCCTAATTTTGCTTCCCACCTTAATAACATTGTGGAAATTTCCCTCCCCGACGAGTTGATACCAAAAAGGGATCGTTTTCTGAATCATAAGCAAATTAAATTAATATTCAAAACACGTCCCTCGGGCGCTCTAATATAGGGACAATTGAATAGGAAAAGGGGGGCCATTGGGGAGGGGGGTAAAAGGGATACCGTTTATTGAATTAACCAGTGAAGGACAGTTTTCACTTGAGATAGAAAGTCCACCTCCCCCTCTTTGCCTTTATTCTCCTTAATTAGATTATTAATTTTTTGCCACTGCTAATAAACGAGATGAGGATTTGGGCATAATTTTGTAAATGTAACAGATCGGGTTAAAAAGGTTCGAGTGCTTAAATAAGGAATCGTTTGCGTTGGTAATGAGAACTTCTCTTTTCTCTTGGGTTACTTTTGGCGCCGATGCAAGGCCAATTCTCTTGACAATTCTCGCTGCCTAGACAGAACAATTTCCATTATTTTATCAAGTAATTTTTTTCCTAGCACATAAATTGATGAAGTAATCGAAATAATGAACTATCGCTGACCGTATCGGTGGTTATGATCTGTTTGTGTTCTTTAACAATTGAATGTACTGCCGTGAGATCGTCTAAGTTGTTATCAAGATGTAAGCCTCGGGCTTTTCATCATCTGTAGGCGCCAGAAAACGAGCACTTTTCTAAGTATTTACGCACACAATAAAAAGTTCATGCAATTGAACTATAGAGCAATGGAAAAGATGAATTTTGCTACACACTTTGGCAATCTGACAGTAAATGCCTGATTGTATTGTACCAACTTTCAAATTTGATGTTATAGCTTTATGGTATGGGACTGTTTCTTTAGGAACGGTCTACATACTTTGATTCATGTGAATAAAACTATGAAATCCAAAGTTTTTCTGGACATTTTAGATAATTCTGTGCTGCCTACGGTTTCGTATGGGTCAAGGAATATAACTGGATGGTTCGATGTAATGGACGCGGAAGAACTTGAAAAGCCTTCAAGGAGTCCCGACCTCATCCGACAGAGCATTTATGGGATCAATTTCGTGCTTGTCTATTTCGCCCAACAACAGTTTCCGAGTATGCAGCTGCTCTAAATGAGGGGTGGCAAAATTCTCAGCTGTAACTTTCAGAAACTTTTGGAAACCTCTTAAGAGGGGGATATTTTGCAATCATCGCCGGCAAACTCGATTAAATTGATATTTTAGAAACTGCAGACGCATACACAATATTCAGAGTGTGGTCATATATCAACTGCATTAAAAATACTGTATGATAAATTATGATAATAAAAATATTATTGTTGATAATAATATTTTGCCTTCTTTTCAAAAGCACGTTGTACGTTTGTAATGAGCGAGACTAAGCAGGGAAACTTCTCGAGCCCCTATGTGAATTTGATTCCATTAATTTATTTGTTGTCCACAGCTGTCGCTGTAGATGAATTCCACCTTAAAAAATTTCCCCAATATGAATGCCATTTATTTATACGTTTCCTTAAGCCGTACGTTTGCCGTCGGAATTCTCCCGTTCTAGCCCCACATGCGTTTTTTTTTTTTTCATCCTCCTTTCATTGTTGTTATTTTTTAATTATTCCTTCTTTACTGTCGACCCTTTATCCCACTCTTTCTTTCCTCCCTCTCTCTCTTTCCTGCTTTAATCTCATTCGTTGAATGAAATTGCCCCCGCCAACCCTCCGTAGCAGGAGTCATCATTGTCACGGCGCCATTGCAACCAATGGATTATTCTTGATTGCTAATCAAATTAAACAAGCCAATGGAAAAAGATGCAGCTGTCGCAACATGCTGATTTATTCATACCCGTTCGGTCGATCCCATTTTCAAGGAGGGAATGAAAGGAAAAGAGTGGGGATCGTGAGCAATGGGTGGTGGGTAGGCGTATATGTATGTGCATTTGTGTGTGCGTGTATATATGTTATGTATGTATCGTGTGTGTGACTTTTGTCCGGCCCTTGCCACGATCAATGTGTTTGCCTTCCTGAGCAAGTAAAGTTAATTTCCGTTTATCATATAATTAGGTATAAAAAGGTAAAACATTTTAACTGTCGAATTCGATCGACAAAGACTTGACAACAACAAAACTTTCCCTAATTACTTGAGTCCATTATCATTTCGTGATAACTGCCATTTGATTTTTTTTTTTAGCTATTTTTTTTTAAAAAAAAGTTTAAAACTACTATAAAAGAGAGAATTGTAATATTTCGCTGATTTTTGAGCTCTATATGCTTTCAGTTTCTCTTCTTTCTCTCTGTTTTTTTCTTTAGAGATGTTTCTTTTTTTTTAAATCATAATAAATAATGTAGGCACTTTATTCTCCCTCTCACTTCTTAATATTCTAAATGACAAATTTTAATTCTATTATAAATAATCAATAAGAAGCCATAGCGAAAAGTGAAAGAACCATCTCCTTATGTTTTCGAAAACTCTTATCGATTGAAGCCGCTTTTACAAAATGAGCTTTTTCGTAGAGTATTTTTTTTTTCCTACTCCTCTTCTACCTCCTCCCTCTTTTCCTCTTTTTTTTTTCTTTTTTTTTTTCTTTCAGGAGAAGCGTTCGTTGTGGCTCTTTTCCCTCTATGATTGAGCTCTGAATTAATTATGAAACGAATTAATTAAAAACTCTTGCAACACATCTGCTTTCCTCTCGGTTAATCGGGTTTGCCTTAAATTCTTCTAAATGAAGAAAAAAATAATAAATAATAAAAATGAGAGAAAAGAGATGACATTTAAATAAAAGTGACGCAGATTTTGGAAAATTAAAATCGGCATATGCAAATTTGAAAATGATTTTTGCGAAGGGAGGATCGTTTTCGTGTGGCTTTTCGAGGTGGAGATTGGAGGAAGGGAGATTAAGTTCTTCCGTGAAATTAACACTTTTGACTGATAAATTTAACAGTTTGTGCTAATGCTTGTTAATAGTTTCTCCAAAATTTTTTTTTTAATCGACGACGACTTAAGGAACATGAAAGGGCAATAAGCAATCATGACACCTTAGCAATAGACTATCCAACCACTGTTTAGCAAAAATTACTTCAAAAAATAAATTATAAAAAAAAGATTACTAAGAAGCATTTCATATCAGTGCGAGATAAGTACGAGAAAACGAAATGCTTAATTTAAAATAGTCTATTTTAATCTTCATCTTTGTAACTTTATCTTTTGTCTTCATTTTAACTTTTCATATTTTACCTTAACGATTGTTATCAATTATTCAATGTATTTACTGTTTGCCTTAAAGATTCTACATCACCAAAAATAACTGAGGATAAGAGTGAGGCAGATTTTGGAAATTTAAAATCGGCATTCTCTTGAAAACTTTATTACCTCCATAAAATTTATTATTTATTTTATAATTAGTTATTGATCATATCTTAGACCGATCAGATCAAAGATAATAGACATCATTTATCAGCAAACTTGCAAATTTAATACAGGCGTTATTCGTCGACTTTCTAACTTTTAAAAACTTCCACTGTATTTTTGAAATTATAGCAGTCCTTAATTTTAACTAAATTCTTATATTGTTTACTTATTTGCTTACTGATAAAGAGTTTTTAAACCTTCAACGTAGATTTTTTATATTAATATACAATATGGATGACCGTTCTCTAGTTGTTATGAGAAACTCAGCGGTTCCATATGTGCTCCTGGCCTTTCTTTTCCATCTGTCTTCGCATTATTAGATGCGCTGTCCACATCCGCCTCTCTCTGGAACCACTTTTTACAGGACAGATATTGGTAAAATCGATCCTGCCTATTTTTTGTAACTACTCTTTTTGCAACGATAGTGCTGTTATGAATAATGACAGTTTTTCTTAGCTGCGTTTATGAAACCCGCTTTATACTATCTTCTATATATATAAAGAAGGATGTTTGTGGGTCTGTCTGTGGGTGGGTCTGTACGTTTTTTATACAAATCTACAGTTTTATTCCGATCTTGATGAAATTTCGCATACATGACCTTCAAAGCATGAGGAAGGTCACTGTCTACATCAGATTTCGAAAAAATAATAATTATTGATAAAAAATCGATATTCATGGTTATAGCAGGGCATATTAATGAGAAATATCGCATGACCAACAATGCAAGATAAAGTTTTTGCAACAATGGTATCAACACGCAATTCACAAACACACTGCATGAACCAACAATATATATCTCATGACCAACAATGCAAGGCAAAGTTTGTGCAACAATAGGCCCATTGTGTTCGCATCAACAATGGTCTCAATGCGCAATTCAACACTAACAATGAGCACAAAATTATTCAAAGAATTATAACAATGAACATAAAATGATGATGCAATGATAGAAAGTTCTTTTCCAAGAATTATAACAATGAACATAAAATGATGATGCAATGATAGAAAGTTCTTTTCAAAGAATTATAACAATGAACATAAAATGATGATGCAATGACAGAACATTCGTTTCCAAGAATTATTAACAAATGAACAGGAAATGCATATAATAGACGATATAGATAGGGCAGTCTCTCTCGATGAGACAAAGAAGGTACACGTGTCTTCCTTCAGCTCCCTAACAAGCGTTCAGACGATTGGGAAAAGTGTTTCTTTGTGTATGTATGTGTGTGTGTGTGTTTGTGTGTTTGGCACGTTTGAGCAGTGCATAACCTAAAAAATACATCAACTCGAACCATCAAAACTGATTTATCTGTGTTGTGCAATTTAATAATTATTCGAAGGAACCATATTAATTCATACTATCGTAATGCCACCAAAGAAAAGAAAGAATATTGGTCAGAGAAACCCTGTAGCTAAGAGACAAAAAAATGTCCGGGCGTCAGAGACCCCTGAACAACGAGAGCTTCAACTGCAGCAGGATCGTATGCGAGATTGTTCTGTTTACATCCCAAGTGTAATAATCCCGGGCAACGCCGGGTACCTCTTCTAGTCTATCTATATATATAAAGAAGGATGTTTGTGGGTGGGTTTGTTTTTTATACAAATCTACAGTTTTATTCCGATCTTGATGAAATTTTGCATACTTGACCTTCAAAGCATGAGGAAGGTCACTGTCTACCTTAGATTTCAGAAAAATAATAATTATCGATAAGAAATCGATATTCATGCTTATGGCAAGGCATATTAATGAGAAATATCTCATGACCAACAATGCAAGGCAAAGTTTGTGCAACAATAAGTAACAACAATGGTATCAACACGCAATTCACAAACACTCTGCACGGACCAACAATATATATCTAATGACCAACAATGCAAGGAAATGTTTGTGCAACAATAGGTATCAACAATTCACACGCAATTCACACTACGCTCGGACCAGCAACAGATATCTCATGACCAACAATGCAAGGCAAAGTTTGTGCAACAATAGGCCCGTCGTGTTCGCATCAACAATGGTATCAACACGCAATTCACCAATAACAATGAGCACAAAATGATGATGCAATGATAAAGCAATCCTTTCCAAGAATTATAACAATGAACATAAAATGATGATGCAATATGGATAAGTTTCAATTTGTAACAATGCATAGAATTCCTGTTATTCAGACTTTTCTTAGAAAAGAGAGTTCTTAAAACTTAAAAATTTCTTGAAAATCTTTAAAAATGATCAGTAACCGGAGATAATGGAGAGTTAGCAGACTATTGAGAAAGAGTGGAAAGACGACAGAGGAAGCACTCCTTTAGCTCCATGCTGTGTTAAGCAAATGGGAAGCAAATAGAAGATTCGGCGACTGCTAGACTACACAAAGTGATGAATGGCCAAGTTTTGCTTCAACACATCGAGAGAAGAGTGGAAATTGCAACAACATCAAGTGTACATCTGAAGTAAAATTACGTGAATAAGAAATTATTTAGACTAGCAGTGGCATCCTTGGAGAGGTCCATCCATTGTGAGCCTTTAAAAACTTTTTTTTTAAATTTTCATTAAGAATTTTTACAGTTTTAATTCTAAGCATTTTCATGTGTTTATTTTTAAGATATTGCAAATTTAATTTAATTTTTTGAGATTGTTCTGTTTACCTCAAGTGTAATTATCCCGGGCAACGCCGGGTACCTTTGCTAGTATTATCTATACGTACAGCTCTGGGCAAGTTTGGTCATAATTTACTTTATTCTGACTCGACCCAAGTTGTTTTATTACACTATGTAATTATATAAGTCACAAAAGTGGAAAATATTTAAGTAACTAATAAATTCCCGTTAATCTGTACCGGTTGGCCTTAGCGAAAGTTTCGATTATCCTATTATCAATATTAAAAGATGTATTACAACTTACGTACTTGTTGTTTATCAATTACCTGATACTCTGAACGTGTTTTACAGGCCAGCTGCTATCTCTTTCACTCGAACAAGCCTGAGATGATAACGTGCGCTTTTCCTGAAAAACACTAATTCAGTTTGTAATAGCAACCCGAGTTTCATACGATTTCAAAAGCCAAATATTACTAAGTATTCTTTCATTTATCGCTATATTTTCTATAATTTTTTAGTTTATAATAATAAATTTTTAATTACCCAAACGTAGATCAACGAATGGTTTATAATTTTTGAGTTGTGGAAAAGAAAGTTTCAAAATAGTTTATGCGCGGGAGTTGTTTCGCAATCCGTGTTCCCTTTACGTAACATTATTGAATTATATAACCATGAAGTTAGTTGTTGTCTATTGATGAATCCATTTGTACAAAAGTTCTTTACTGATCGAGATTATCTTCGTCCATTATGCCGGCAGCAATGGCATCGTTTTGAGAAAAAAAAATTGACTAGAATCATGATAGCCACCCCGTCCATTGATTATTATGCGATTTGTATTATTTTCGAACAACATGTAAAATTAACCTTTCAAAAATCACGGATTCTTCCATTCATTTCTGAATCAATGGCCCTATTTGAGGTAGCAACTCATTTGCAAATGAACGTGGTGATGTGGTTATCGGGGCGATCCATTCGTTATCACGTTATGATGACGACGATTATCACCTCGTTTTCCTATTGAAATGAAATAACTGTTTTCGCGGATATCAATTCTCTCGGGCATCATTCTATGATGGAAAGGTCGCTAAAAATGTGCCTTTTATTGTGATCACAAATATGTATGCGATTAATTGCGGCGTTTAAGCGATCCAGTTGTTTTCTTTAATCTGTGTCGGTTTCGCCCACAACACGCATTTTTAGTCAGGGCCAGAGGAGGAGGAGGAGAAAGAGAGCAATTTAATTCTTCCTCCATTTTTTTCGTTTTCTTGTTTTAAGGAAAATTGTTTCTTTTTTTTATTTTCTTTTACAAAACGATAGTCTCGAATTGATTCGTATAATGGTGTGCTTCCCGTTTCTCTTCCCGTTCTTTTTTCCCCCGTCCTCTACTTTCTCCTCTCTCTCTCTCATTTCTCTTCTTCCTGATCTTCAATTCGTTTGCTAACTAGGTAAAGAGAGAGAGAGAGAGAGAGAGAGAGAGAGAGAGAGAGATGTCTGGAGCCGAGCCAGTGGCTCCGTTTGTCTCAGCTCCCGAAAACCCTTTTAAAGTCACTTCCTTTTCCTCGACGTGTGGTTTAATTAAAGGTGACGTTGGCGGGGGAGGGCGACTGAATTCCTTGGGGAAGTCGATCGTGCAATTTGCGCTCAATTAAGAAGCGTTTCCTGCGGTGGAAGGCGTCTTCTTGTAAAGCAAGGGCCTCAATTGCGTTCGAATTATCATAACCGACTTAATATGTCCGTTCGACGCCACTCATTGTGACGTCAGACGCACGCGAGAGGTTGTCTTTTGTCTCCGCCTTCTCCTTCTCCTTCTCCTTCTTCTTCTTCTTCTCTCTCGCTTTCGCTTCGATCCTTAACGATTCTTCGTGTCTTCGATAAGAACCTCTTTTTTTTTTCTTTTTCAAGGGACTTTTTTAACCCCATTTTCCCTCTTTTTCTTTTGTCAAAGAGCGAGACAACGATTGGAAGACCTCGGGGACTCGGGATCCTCTTCAAGTAATGAATTAATTGTAGTGTCAGACGAGGATAAGGGGGTGAGAAGGAGGGAGAAAGACCTTTCTTTCCCTACCCCCACAATTTTATCCCACTACTCACTCCAGAGCACGCATTTTTCATCTCGCCGTTTAGAAACGAATTAAAGCGCGAGCAGAGGCAATAGAAAAGCACGGGAGAGGGGTACCATTGCTCTCATTTGACCCCGGTCTCTTCATTGAGATAAGGGGACGGGTGTTAATTGGGATATCTTTTGGTTGTTAATGAAAGAAATAAAACTTATATGTACCTTCGACAAGACTACAGATATCCGTTCGCTTCAAGCGCCCGCTTTTCGCCTTCTTTTCTCTGATCGAATCGAATGAAGTCGCTGCTCTTAATTCAAAATCGTCTCGTTCCGTAGTTTGCATTAGCAATTGCTATTACTTCGGCTTGCTCGGTGAAAGAAGTAAGAAGAAGAAGAAAAAGCTTTTAGCAAATTTAAAACGATTAGCTTAATCATCGGGGCTCATTTATAATTCATTTAGGGAAAAAGGTTTTTGACAAGAGACCAACTCTCCAAACGATCCTCTTCGCAGAATTTTTTAAAGGAAAAAAATCGCAGACATTGCTGTTTTTATCGACTATAAAAAAATAAATAAAACAATATAACTCGCCTTACATAAAAATGGTTAATTTTTTTAAGAATAGTGCAAGTCGCTGATAGGTTGTTATTCTATAATAACGTTATTATTTAGATACACTGCAATTAATTTAATAATTAATTTTAGCTTGAGTTTGTCGACGAAGAAGTAAATATTTAAATTTTATAAAATTTTTAATTACTGATAAACAATTAAGAAGACGCTTTTAAAGAGTAAATTCAATTTTTTTTTTCATTTTTAAAGTTATGGAGAATATTTTTAAAATTTATGTCCTTTGCTTCTGTCATAAAGTCGAAGGGAATGCATTGCATATTGGTCGTTTGGAAAAGAAATGATTGCCTTGGAATTTGTATTCAATCATATATATAAAATCAGCGACAAAGAAAAAATCTAACAATGGGTTATTTCCCGATTATACAATCAGGTGGGTTCGCTTCTAGTTTGAAATAAACTCTTCAACAAATATTCCAAGGAGCTTTAGCTGCGACAAAGCGATCGTCACGTACGCGTCCCCATGTCAACAATGCTTAAAGAGAAACGGAACGTAACTGTATATTCTTTCTTGACGAATCGATTGTTATATGACATGCCATATCTTGGTATTCTTAAAGGTCTCTGTCAACACCTCCTATAGAAAGAAAGCCTGTGCACTGAAAATTCATACATTGTTACATTATCATAAAAAGGCATTGTTAATCGTATTTCTACCAATAATAAGCCCTAAATTATGACTTCTTATGATCATGTAACAATGTATGACGTTTCAGTGCGCAGGCTTTCTTTCTAGGAGGTGTTGTCTCTGTTGAGCTGAGCACGTCCACGAAAAAGCGTGGAAAGTTGATACAGCCGAGCTAAGTCTTGATGATCATTTGGTCGAAAACAGAATTTGAAAAGATTAATTCCTTTTCAAGTTATCGTGCAAATGGCGGACGGCCAGACGACCGGATGGATAATGTATATACAGACCAAACGTACAGCTTTGCTAAAGCTCCTAGTAAAAGCTGAAAATAAGCGTTCAGCTAAATATTTTCTTCTTCACTTTTTTATATTTTTAGGAAATACTGCATACAAAGAAATGTTAGTTTTCCGTTATGTGTCCGAAACTGTGGGCAAATTAGCTGCGTACTCCCTCATGTTTCGGAGAAGTAAGCTTGGCGATCATGCTTACTATTAAGTATGCACAAGTAATTATGTAACACAATTGCTTAAAAAGAAATGTGCAGTAATTATTAGTAAAAATCGAGGTGGAGTCATATTCACAGATTATTTTTTAAATTTACCTTTCTAAATTCAAAAAACGGTAAATTGAGAATAATAAATTTAAGATACCCTCGTTCTTCTCGTTCTTCAAAATGCTTTAAAAATACTAAAACGCAGCGGAATACATTCATTTTTTCCCGCAACTGCTGCGTGTGGTAATTTTTCCAAGCTTTGAACACCCGCCAGAAATCTCTAACGAGATGGGACTGCGTAGTCGAACATTTTTTATTTTGTATTTTTTGACGCCTACGACATCTACCGTTAGCTTTGGCAATCGTTTCGCCGTGCAACTAACATTATTCCCTGGTGCAACTGTTGCCTATTACGGTCATTCCTTCGGAATGCTAAATTAATAACATTGTTTTAAAACTAGACGAAATCCCTCCACTATCAAAGTTAAGGAATTGTTTAAACTTTTTTTTTCAGTTTATTTTATCTGTGATTGGGAGGAATAGATACTATCCAACGAGGCTAATAAGCATAGTGATCGTTCTGCTGAGCATCAACGTGTTAATAGAAATACGAGAACTATCCGTAAAGTATCCAGCCTTTGTTAATATATTGAGCGACATCCATGTAACCTGGCAGCCAAGTAAAGTGGACTGCGTGAACAATGACGCCGTTCAATGAGCATGAGTGCCGAGTGGCCGTGGCATTCAAAATGACTGAGCGAAGAGCATCAAATTTTGCATTAAGTTTGAACATTGCTCCGCGGAAAATATTCGGATGATTCAGAAGGCTGTGAGTGCACGGCAAATAAAATGTAGCACAAACGCTTCTAAGATAACCGAGCTATCTTTGAAAATGATCCAAGTTCTGAAAGGCTTGGACAAACAGAACACCTGAGATTCCAAGTGCCTACTTTAAAGTGAACTGAGGCGTCAAAGCCCTATACAATGCTTTCTTGTACCTTTGTGTCTTCACTAAGTGCTTGTTATACATATTACATGGCTGGATACTTTCCGGACAGAAAGTACACAAAATAATCGCCTCTAGCTGAATCATCTGTTAAAAAACTCAGCTTAAAAGGTTACCCGTTATATTCACCAGAAACTGAGAAACAGATATCGAAACTACTGGTTTCTATTGTCAAGACTGACGTTTAAGCCAATTGCTCCAATTGCATTAAATACACATAACGCATTGCGACATAGTCATAACACAATGTCCGGCTTTTTAAATTTCGGTAATGTCTGTTTATACCGTCTCCAAGTGGATCGCGCAGCTACTGGCACAAGCTCTGACTATTGTGCCCTTCCATTTGCGTTTTGCAAGGACTTTTCGCGCCGGAACAGTTGTTTAAATTGAGCTGTCTCTAATGATCGGGCGGAAAAGTGTGACATAATCAAGACTCTATAATCCCATTTCACGTATTTCTTCTTTTTTAAATTCTCTTCTCCCTTAAAGTTCTAAATTTATTGCTCTAATCCGTTGAGCGCTAATGCCTCGTTTACCGTTGGTGTCGATAGAGACGCCATTTTGACTTGCAGCGCGCCTATCGGCAAACGGAAACGACAAAAAAAAAATTTTTTTTCTCGCCAGTGAAGAAGGATGAACATCGACTTATTAAAGTCGAAGGTAGGGAAGAAAATAAAAAAAAAGTGAACGAAGAAAGAGAAGAAGGTCGTAAATCTGTTAAATCTCTTTTTTTTAAGCTATGGTTAAATAAGAGGCCATTGAGGGACCGTAATTCACGTCACTTTTCATTTAAGATAACAATTGAAAATAGCTATTAGGGGTTTGTGTGTTTTGTTGAACATAACGCCCCTATAAAAAAATAAATAATCTTCTTTGGAAAGAAGGTCCTTTTTAAAATCTGTTTCATCTTGGCTGCTTAAATTATCTTCTCGTAGCCAGTTTACACGTCTTTGGCTTCACAATAGACAATTCGCTCACTTGTCAAAATTGGGACGATTAATTTACCGAAATCCAAGAGATTAGCCTCCCAAAGGGTCTTGAAGATGGCTTCTAATAAATTAGAAAGTACAAAGTACTCTGGAAATTGCACCAATGAATCACGTGAAAAGGAAATTAACGGGCGCATGGAGGTTTGAAATTAATTTAATAAAAAGGTCCTTGTGTTTCTATTGATACAATTTTTCCACGCAGACCGAACAGAACGCAGTAAAAAAAAAAAAAACTGGCAAAGGAGGGGGAATGGTAGAGAAGGGGGTTCCATCATCTTAATTTCTTGTTTGCCAAAGCTCTTCCATAATTGAATGCTTTCAGACGTGTAATACACTTTGACCCATCTCGAGGGGATAAAAAGCCGGATTTCTATTTAAATTTTGATTAAAAATGTCGTTGTGGCGAAGTGTCGGGAGCCTTAGGTTTTTCTGTTGGCGTTTCGTTGTAGCGAGGACTCCGCTGGTGGCTCCGTCTATCGGAATTCAATGGAGACACGTCACCATGCGAATTCAGTGATTAAAAATTAAATTTTAATGTCAACACTGGCAGATTAAAAGTGCAGGATAATATGGAAGAAATCTGAATTAGGTCCGTTTTCGTAGTAATTCAGCTAAAACATTTTTACCCTTTGGGAGCGTATGACTAGCCTCGATACAGGTGAGCAAAAATAACCCCGATCCATTCAATCTATGTAGGGGATTCGAAACCTCACCCCCGAACTACTCTTACCCACCCATCCACCCACAGTCGCTCTGCCTGGACATAGTGGTTTAAAGTCGAAGCTCCTACTCGTAAAAAAAAAAAAAAAAGATTTCTAAAAAGAAAGGAGGGCCATAAAGATCTAAAGGTGCTAGTCGAGAATAAATGCAAAATAGATTTTATTAATTCCTTTTAAAATTCTTTTATTTCATTTTTTTTCAGTTCTGTGATATTTCTATAACTTGATCTGTAGGAATTCAGGCAGGCAAGAGTATGCCACATAATTTTTAACCCGTTTATAACGTTTAATTATCCTAAATGGGAAAGTTTGGTTAAATTAAGATACGGGTTTGAGCATGTTAGAAATGTAGTTTTAAGAATTGCCTAATAAATGGCACCCAAATGTAAAATATAAAATTGGAACTCTTTTGGAAAATAATTTTTTCTGCAAAAGCACCCAAACAGAGCTGGTCAATAAGATCTCTTTATAAATGAATGATAATAATGCTGTGCATATGATTGAATGTGTTTTTAAGACTTGCGGCCATACAAGGTTGTTTATGATGTTTTTCTGTCGAAGGGGGTATTTGTGCAAGTTCTTGCCGGACGGTGGCGCGACATGCCAAAGATGATAAAATCCTCGCAGAATCAACTTGGTCCTCGGCCCTTTGTTAACGGAAGTTTATTTTTCTTCCCGTGTATTCTGTAAAGAGAGACGATGGAAAACACATTAGTAATTCATTTAAACATGTTGACCCAAACTTTCATTTGCGTACTGATTAAAAACATCGCCCATCACGAAAGGAGTTTGTTACACTTACTTGTTAGTATTAGAGACAAATATGGAAGGCTCTAACAAGACTTAGGAAAAGTTAACACCTTTTAATGAGGTAGTCGAGGATAGAAAATAAAATGGATTCAGGAAAAAATCCAAACTGGGAAAAAGAGAAGAAGAGGGGAGAAAATTTAAAAAATCGTTCCATCTTTCTCCGTTCCCCTCCTCAGTTTTCTTTTTTTTTTTCTTGAACCGAAACCGAACACATGTCCTTAATTAGCTGGAGTTTTAGTTTCTGAACTCTAGATGCCCCAAGATCGGCTGAGTGATAAATTTCTCTTCTGGTTAGTAAGAAGAGGGCTGCGACTTTTTTCTTCCTGAGCCTCTTGGCGTCTCTTCCTTCGCCATCCACAATATCTTGTTTCGTTCATTAAAAATTCAAGTAAATTGTTTGCAGAAAGGCAGAAGGATTCGAGACCGATCATCTTTCAGAATAATTAAGCTTTACACACTTTTTAATTTAAAAAAAAATTTGAATAAAGCACTTAGTTTCATTATCCGAGTTTACTATAGAAATTGAAACCGGTCTTAACTAATTGCGAAGAGATTAATTTTTGTGTTAATGGACGAGATATTTTGTTGCACTCTTCTTGATAACGCATTTTAAAACATAATGAGGCTGGTCATGTGTGGTTTTAAAATTAAATAATAAAATATCATCGTTTATGCTATTGAAGTATCCAGCAGATGAGAAACTGTTCTTTCATATTTGTTTTTCTTTTTAACAGTAATGGAAACTGTTTATTTGAATTTTTTTTTACCGTTATACTCCTTGTATGTATAACAGAATGTTAGGGCCAGTATCTAACAGTTTACTCTGTCATTTAGCTGTACAGTAATTTCTTTAGTATTGTGGTTATTGAGTATTCTTGGGAGCAAAGTAACCATATCTATTCGACTCTCTGATGCCAGCATTCGGACGACTAGACTAGGGCAGCGGTTTTAAGCTATGTAAGATTGAAGGAAAACATAAGGCTAAGGAGTTAGGGCATGGCCGCCTTTGTGTAGCCGTCTGGATAACTGACATTTTAGAGACGGATAATTGTAATATGCTCAAAGAATTTGTCTAAATGTATGTTCTATACATGCGTTATCATTTTCTTAATTTTAAGCTTTGATTCTTACAATCACCCAGTAAGAAATACTGTTTTCTTACTAAGTAAGAAATTAGTTAAGAATTTAAGGAAATAAGAAACCAGTTAAATTATTCTTAATTACTGTTCGAAAGAAGACTATAAAAAGACTTTATATGAAGGTTGTTTTGCTATAAAAACTTTATTTCTCATTTTTACAACATTTTAATCCCCTCAAAATGGTCCTCTTTACTGGCGATACACAGTTTCCAACGTTTCTTCCATTGAAGGATGTTTCTTGGGACGCACGTCTGTGATTCGCGCAGTTCTCTTTTCGCAACGATAAAAGAATATGTAAACGACGAAAAAATATACGAGGAGCTAACTCCGGAGAATAGGATGGAAGGAGCACAACGGATTAATGAATGTTGTTCTAGCCAAATAACTGCAAACAAGGCGGGGGCCTGTATATTGTCGTGGTGCATCGTGCAAGTGTGGTATTTCCAGCAGTGAGGCCGAATAGCTTGTGTGCGATATAGTGCGATGACTAATAAGTAGAGTGAAACGGGGCAAATTACAGTTTGTGTCAAAACGTGCTAAGTGCATTCTCTGTGACGGTAGGCGCGCTATTTAAGAAACTCGGTATCTTCCTGAAATCCCTCGAAAATGGTTTCTAGAGGAAATGAACAGTTAGTCATCTTTTGAAAGTTTTAATCATTTTTGTCCATGTTTTAAGTCTCCCCTGAGATTATTAGGAATTTCAGTTTCATTTGCGCTATATAACTGCTGGTCAAAAGTATTCATATGCTATAACAGTTTTCAAGAATCGTTACCATAGAAAATCGAATTTATTATAGAGTTCAACATTCAAAATAATACACAATGGTTGATTTGGTAATAATACATTAGTATTTTCAATTACAAAAAAATAAATAAGAAAATAAGCATGGACAAAAGTATTCATACCCCAATGAAATGAGAATGTCCTATTCAAATTAGAACTGTGATTTAAAGTGTAAGTTGCATATCACGGCATTCCATTACTTTTTAATCTCCCCGTGCGTCTAAACCACCATTGTGCAGTATAATTTTTATGTTTTTCTGCGATTTTGCTGAAAATGCCTAAAATCAAAGAACACTCCAATGAAACTCGAGAAAAGGTGATAAAATTTCACTCCAAAGGTAAAGGCTATATGAAAATAGCTAAACGATTAGATTTGCTTATTTTAACTGTGCAGTCCATCGTAAAAAATTTCAAAATATCAGGTGTGACATCATCTTTACCAAGATCAGGAAGACCATCAAAAATTTGTGACCGTACAAAACGAATTCTGAAGTATACAGTTATAAAGAATAGAAAAATATCGTCAAAGAGGATCAGTTCTGAATTGGAAAATTCTGGACTTGTTAACAGTGTCAAGCAGAACTGTACGTCGACACTTGAATGCCACAGGACTTCGAGGGTGTGTGGCAAAGAAGAAACCGTTGCTGAAACGAATTCATAAGATAAAACTGCTGCAATTTTCCAAGGAACATGTAGAAAAGCCACTGACATTTTTCGAACGTATTTTGTGGACAGATGAAACAAAGATAAATTTATTTAATAGCGATGGCCGTGAATTTATTTGGCACTTTCTCGGAGAGGAAATGAAAGAAGAGTGTTTGAAAGCAACTGTAAAACACGGCGGTGGTAGTGTTATGCTATAGGGGTGCATTAGTACTTCAGGACCTGGAAAATTTTTCATAATTGATGGAATCATGAATTCTGAGAAGTATAAGGAGATTTTTGAAACATGCATGATCCTTCTGCAAGTGAACTGATTGGCCGTCGTTACATATTTCAACATGATAACGACGACCCGTAGCATACCTCTGATGAAATTAAAAAACTTTGAAAAACTTCAAGATCAAATTCATGGCCCGGTTAATCTCCCGATCTCTGTCCCATAGAGAGATGCTGGGCCGAATTAAAGAAAATGCTTAAAGAGAGGCATCCGACGAATCTCAAACAATTAAAGGAAATTTGCAAGGAGGAATGGGCTAAATTGGATCCAGGATTGTGTAAATGTCTTGTTCACCGTAGGCCAAAACGTTTGCAGAGTGTAATTCGTGCAAATGGAGGTCATATTAATTAATAGAAAGGTATGAATAATTTCGTGCGTATTTTCTTATTTATATTTTTTTGTAATTGAAAATAATAATATATTATTACCAAAATTAACCATTGTGTATTATTTTAAATATTGTACTCTATAATAAATTCGGTTTTCTATGGTAACATATTTTTCTATACGACTTTTGAAAACTGTTCTAGGGTATGAATACTTTTGACCAGCAGTGTATTTATGTGTTTGCCGTTTAAATGTCATTATAACTTCGGCGTCATTATAGGTTGAGGTTCTCAATGCTATTGCCGCCGTCAACAAAAAAATTCGTGTAGTAATTACAAGGCATGGCCCGAGAACAAGTTTTCGAACTTTTAAGTATTTTTCGTTTAAAATTATAATTAAATAGGTTTTGGCTATTAATGAATACGGCCTGCAATAAATTTTTATGCCCATTCATGCGGCCCAGGAAAGTTTTTAACTCGACACGTTTACAAACTGATTGTCATCTTTGTAAAAATGGTTTTCTTAGAAGGACCGAATTGGCTTCAAAATTAATTTGAACAAGGGTAGTTAGCGTATAATCAGCACCAGTGGTATGCTAAATAGGATTTTTTCAAATAAGAAAGACTTCTAAGGCGGATCGGTATTTTCCGCGGATAGATATCGTGGAAATACACTTTAGAAACGTCTCTCGAAGCAGCTGGACATCGAACAACCACGGACAATCTGCGTACAGGTTTATCAGTCCACCGTATTGAATTGTCCTTGTTTAATATTCATCCAATTATAGTTTTGCCGCCGCTTTTTAAATATTTATGACACTTATTAAGCACAACATCGAGCCACATGGAACCTAATCTCTCCATTAGAATGAAAAGCAAAAACGGAAGACAGGTTTGCCTGCTTCATTTATTCATTTTTTTACCTCTTGTTTGCAGAGAGTGGACGGGGTGGAGGATGCTGAGGGGGTGGGGGGTGTCTGTGTGAACGGTGGGGAATTAATAATATTGTTAGAGTAGTGCGCGTGGTCCTCGCGTGACTCTTGTCACCGTGTTTGTCATTTGGGTCTGTCTGTTGCCATAATGATTTTGACGCCGCTGTTAATGGACATCGATCCTCGCACAAGTAATGACCAATAAACAGTGGTTAAAAAATTTTTTTTTTAATTGTCGTCGTGTTCGTTTGCTTTTTATCCCCTTCGCTTAATTTGGTTTCCTTGAGTGCAGCTGGTACGTTTAATGATATTCACTTAAAGGTTGATTTAGTGGTGGGGACAAATGTAGGAAAAAGTGTGAAGTCAGTGTCGTGTTCTTAGTTGTCCCGCAGTTTTATGTTGTATTTAACCACCTTAGCACTATAGTAGGTTGTTTCCTTAAAAAACTATTCCAAACAGGTTATAGTAATGGCATCCTTTAAATTCCAGTTGCCTTTTCTGATATAAAAACGTCTATGGTGAATGTGGTTTTGATAAATGTAGGCCTATAAGGCCGAATACCTAGAATAAACATTGCACCCCTGTTTCTTTCAAATTCTTTAAAAGAACACGTTTTGCATGAAGAGCTGATTTAAGTGTATCGAAACATAAACGGGGATCTTTCTAATATTAGAAACTATATCTGACTGTATATATAACTCAGATTAGGCTTCCTGCAGTAAAAATAAGAGAACGGGAAAGAGGGGGTGGAAGGAGAGATCGACTTAGCATTGACGGCCATCCACCTTGGCGCTGGGTTGCGTGGGAGTTTCGACGTCTGTCGTCGGTGACCGATGATTTACAGCCATTAGAAAATAACCCTTGTTACCATAGCAATTGCTTAACACAGGCCCCCAGTGTGAATATTCAGTGAGTGAAATCGCCCTTCTCTCGATAGAAAACAAAGCTTAGCCCCAATGCCCTCCCCCCCCCTCTCTTTCCCTCCTCTCCCATCTCTTTCCTTCCGTCCACCGCTCCCTTTCTGATGGACACTGGCCGTTCGGTAAATACAAGCCGGTCACGAGATGTGGTTGCGTTGACCAATAAAACACCCTGTAAAGACACTTCCATTGCCTCCTGTTCCCTTTTCACGATAAAAGACACATTGAACAGACTTTCTCTCCCTTAAATGAAGGCAAAGAATCAACCCTGCGTGAAATGTTAAGGATCGCAGCCCCCATAATTGAAACCTTAATAGCAGAAAAATTCTGTTGAGTTTTTGGCGACTTCTCGGTGAATGATGACGTGCTCCCAATGTTTCTTTAAACAGTGCAACGCAACCTCACCGCAGTAATTATCGGTTAATTTAACGTTTCAGCTTATCAAAATAATAATTTGTTTGTCCGCATTAGATTTGAGATCCTTGAAGGTTCGTTAAGCTAATCAGTTAGTTGCTGTCCGTTGTTTCTTAAAATGTTTTACGTTTTCTCCTTGCCTAAATCTACCTACCAAGTCAAAACATTTTATTCTTGATAGTCCCATTTCTTTGGAATTAGCTTTTGTATTTCGTTTCTTGAGCCGTAACTGCAAACAGCTCATTGACCTTTTTTCCATTAAAATATAATAAATTGCAGATTGTAGCTTTCGATGATTCGTAAATAAGGGAATTGATATACTGTATATACAGGAATGAGAATCTTTTGCGGATCCACGATTTTTCGTTCTTTGTTGCTCCTAATCCTCTTTTCAGCAATAGAATGCTTTCCCGAACTCGTTCCATTTTCTAAATTTTTTAATTTATATTTGTCCCCGCTGTCGTCATGGACGGAGGTATCAAATTCGCGGTCCAAAGCAGATTGAAAAGGTGCACCCGCAATTATTTCATCTATATGCTAAAACTCTTGCGTGTATTATTTATTTATTTATCTGTAATTCTATCTCCTCCTAGACGGTTTGAGCTAGCGACTTGAAATTTTCAGGGCAGGCTTATCAATAAAGGACCTGCTCTATCGCCAAAAATCAGCCCCCTACGACCCTCCCCCTTCCCCACTTTCTGCTTTTGCTTTGTAATTCCCCTCAACAGATGGCGCGGGCGGGCGAAGCCGCGGGTAACAACTAGTAAGATATTATAATTTTTAATCTGCGGTCTTTGGGAGCATTTATAGACAGTGTTGTGGAGAACAGTTTCGTATCTAGTTGAGAGTTGGACACCACTAGTCTAGGAAACGATTGTCCTGCAAGCATGCTGTCTGTTTTTGACGTCTCCGCGGGGGATAAGTTCCAAGAATTCCAGTGGATATTGAAACCGCGGATAGTAGCGAGCACCTTATACTTGCGGGTTATGGATAGTGATAATAAAGTTTAATTTCGAAATTAAGCATAATAAGATATTGGTATAAATAAAAGCAAAATAAAAGTGCCGTACCCAACAAAAAATACAACTGCCGATGAACATGGTTCTCCATCATTGCTTATGTTAATGTTAGCATGTCCGCCCGCAGCTGATGTTCTCAAGCCCGGCATTTTCGTGATATTCTTATACGTGAACTTTGAGTTATTATCGAGAATCAAAGTAATCGAGTCATTTTTTTTTGTCTTAAAGTAATAAAATTACAAACTGTCCATAGCCCGATCGTTCGGGATGTAAGAAAACATTTAACTGCACATACAAAGAAAGGTTAGGTAGCGAAAATAGCATGAATAACGCTAAGCAGATGAATGATTATCGTCCCGGACGAGATAACACAACTTAAATTATGAATGTTTTTGTATAGTTCTGGAAATTTATGTTTAAATATTTTGGACCGGGATCAGCCGCGGTAACTGAGAAGTCAGACACGGGGATTTTTACTGATGTTATTTTATACAGAAAGTTGTGAAATGGATCTATAAAAGTAGATTTTTGTAATTTTATGGGTTCCAATGGGACAAAATACGGAGATGGTAACAAAGATTTGCTTTTTATTTGATACGAGGGGTGATCGAACTTTTTTTTTTGACATGTGTTTATTTATTGTCATAATGTTGATGGTATTTTTCAAAGATACCACTGGATGCGATGCACTTGTTCTAGCGTTTCTGCCAGCCTTTATTTATTTTTTATTTTTATTTATTTATTGATTAGAAATCCAATACGTCCATCCAGGACCTGTATGGCCTGAGGCCGACGAGTTGAGTCCCTGGATGAACCTGGATTAACGACTGTTGTATGATGGTCACAGCAGCCGGGGGGAGGGGGGGGTGAAGATTGTGAATCACGGATGGTCACCCATCCAGTGACTAGCCGTGCCTGATGTTGCTTAACTTCTGAAGTTGTGTTTCAGTGAAAGCCCACCAGGCCACGGCCTTCTGCTCCGCAGCCTTCGTAACTGCTTTGATGATGGCTTCCCTTCAAATTGGGAAAAATAAAAAAATTCACGGGGCTAGATCTGGACTAGAGCGAGGATGAGGAACGCACTTCACATCAATTTTTAAAGAGGGGGTTTAGATTTGCAATGTTGTCGCGGTAAAGCATCCATCCCGTTGCATTGAGATGTGGCCTTTTAGCGATTTATATAGCTTTACAGAATTTCTTTATAGTTACGTAAGAGCACTGACTGCAACTTCGGATCCACCTCTCTTTGAAATTGTCTCCTGTCTTTTGCACTACCTTCGACCTGTGCCATAGGAACCGAAGACGAAAGCAAAATTTCAACGGAACGTACATTGTTCGTCGCTGTCGTAGGTGCATAACGGAAGTCAAAGTAAACAAACTTACAAGCACATCGTGCACATTACGCAATGAGTTATCAAGATAATGTAAAATTAAAGTTTGGTAGAAGAAATCATGCGATCATTCTTTATTGAACAGCGATCGTAGAAATTTTTTTCGGGGGATTGCTTATATGAACCCAAAGAGAAAAAAAGTGAAGTAGATTGATTCAAATTAATAATTGGAAATTACTAATTTTTAAATTAATCTGAATGATTTTAAATGGTTCTTTGATAGACCTCTTTATTAGGATGAATTTAAGATTGCATGCGTACGCAGTGAAAAATTTGGTGCAAATTTTTTATAGTTATTTCTGTTTATTAAAATAGTTAATTTAATGAATTTTTTAATACGTATGTTTTAATTAAAATCGTCGGAAATATTGTTTGTGAGAAAATGCTTGATTTGCTTTCTTTTTTCTAATCTTCATTCCATCTGCAAGCAAGAAATTGCCATTAAATTCGCCATCTTTAATTATCAACTCATTTTCTTCATTTGTTTTGAATCGCGTGGTAAACTCCATCGTTCCTGCGCGATAACTGAAACGATTTGGATTCCGAAAGAGGAGGGGATGAGAAAGATAGAAGAAGAAGAAGAAGAAGGAAAAAAAAACAGAAAGGGAATGAATCGAAGAGCTTCCTTTTTAAATGGGAACTTCCCGTGTCTCTCATCTTGATTAATCTCTCTGATGTTAAGTCGAGTGACTTTCCTATCTGCGATTTTAAAGGGGAGGAGGGTGTCTCCTCTTGGCGAGATAAGAGAACCAATCGGAGTGCAAAGATAGTTCGAGTGCGGAGATGATCCCATTTAACGCCTTTTCGTTTAGGAAATGTCGCATTTAAAACGCGGAAAGAAAAAGTAAATTGGAGGATTTTGGATTTGGGGAGAGGGAGGGGGATAAAAAAGAGAGAGAGAGACCGAGGTGCTAAGATCTTTTCCCTCGTTTTGCGTTTGACAAGACTATTGATAGGAATGGCGTTGCTGAGATAAGAGGAGAGCTTTCGATTTATCGCGTTAACATCCAAATAAAATGTGTTAAGAAAATAAGCATTAAAAAACGAACACTTCAAGATAAAATAAATAAATAAAATCTTTTATGGCGCTGTCGGAATCAAACCTAACAAAACCCGCTATTTCTAATGGGTTACTTCATATCCGTTTCAAAGAAAGTGGACGTTTTATGTTCGTCTGAGTTGAGGAAACTCTATCCTCTGTGTCTACGTGAATTTTGTATTTGGCAGCGGCTTAAATATAATGATGCCGTGACCCCCAATTATTTTCATCACCCATTTCCAAATTAATTAAAATGAGCCCTTCGTGTGCTCTTGTAGATAGTCTGTTATGGCGATTCCAGTTATGGATTTTTGTTTGGGAATTCGGTATTTCTTCCCCATACCCCCATTGCTCTTAATGAGAAATTTAGCTGAGCAAACGGCGATGGAAGGATAAAATGAAAAAGGAGGGGGGGGGGGGGAGAAAAAATCCCGTTTGATGCCGTGGACGAGTCCATTCTTTTGACGGACTCGGGGAACGACGTAACCCTCGTGGAACCATGGCAACAAGGCCCTTGCTATCTCTGGTCACGTTTCGCTGAGTATTTGTACATTATTAGTCTTTGCCAGGTATTGCGGGGGATGGCGTCACAAGGGGTAAGGGGAAAAGATGGCGGGGTGGGGAAGGAGGCCGGGACGGCGATTTGGCTAATCTCCGTCATAATTGGCTGCTCCTCGGCTCACGAGCGTTCGTCAATTGCGAGTAAATGCGTGGGAGGGATGAACCCGTCCACAGTGAAGGAAAGGAGATATAAAAAAAGAGAGAAAAAGAGAATGGCGGGTGACCAAGCAGACCGTCCTTTCTCCTCTCATCGCCGCTGCTCCACCCGAGAAAGAACGCAAACAATAGGGACGCCGAGTCATTGATTTCTTTTGATAAATTTCATCAAGGTAACAAACCCTACGTATAATTAAAAAAAGAGGCATGCTTTCGCACGCCCTCCAAATGTCACATGTCGCTATGGTGTAATTGTTGTAAGCGAGTATCAACAGGTGGCATTAAAAAAGAAGTTGTTAAAAATGATAATTGGCGTTTTCTTCGTGTTTTCAGGTTTATTCTTCAAAAGGACTGAACTATGGCGTGTCTTTAGATTGAAATATTCGTGTAACTTTTCAATTTAAAAATCGTATATACAGCCAGACCATCATAAGAACACTGCAACGCAGAACATTATACGCCATTTTAGCGAATAGAGGACTTTCAGCGAATTCAATTTTCCTCTTGGCACCAGAATGAGATAAGCCAGTGATGTCTGTCATATAGCATTTTACCAGCAATACATAATAACGAAGGGGTCAAAATGCCTCATCTGAACTGACTATTCACAATGAGTCGTAATGTTTTATGTTTATTGTATTTTAAAAAGTAGAACATAAATGTCACTTAAATAGAAATTTCGCATTGAAAGCTTTTCCGCAAACCCACTTGGTGGTTTTGACCATTCCATTTCGATCTCCTTAATTTTTCGAATCCATCCCAGGGCTTGTAATTTTTTTCCCCCCTTTTTACTGATTTTTATTGAGCACCGTTTTTCATTGGTTGTGAGGTTTATTGCTCCAATAAAAACGGGCAACAACATTCAACAGATGGTCACAGACGGCGATTTCGCTCGTGCTAATGATGGCGCCAATCGGAGCACGTGCGGACTTTCCCATAATTCCACCGCATACAATCATCCCACACATCCCCACACCCAACTCAAACGATAGTTAAATCCGAAAAGAAGGAAAATTGCGAATTGAATTTATCACAAGGAATCGTATAGAGGGGGCGCAAAGAGAAAAAAATGTAAATAAATAAACAACACATCCGACCCATCGTCGGAGCTTTTTAAGGCGTTCATTAATATTATTTTCAGCCCCTTTCTGCTGGGCCTCTTCTACCGTTGGAAAACAACAACACGTTTTTAACCTTTTTGCTTATTCCACTCTTAACCTTTTCCCCTCTTACCTCCCGTCGATTGACAAACCCGACACGGATCGCCTCCATACCGCCAAGTTGAATTTCACTCATGGAGAGACCTTGTTCATCTCTGTTAAGAGAAATAAAAAATTGGCTGATAGAAGTGATAGGCCTATTTTGTTTCTAACAAATAATCACTAATGTACTTTGAAAAATAATCGCTTTTAGCATACTTGTTTTCTTGGGGTTACTGGATACAGGTAAAATTTAAAATTATAACATCATTGGTATTTAATCACGGTAAATTTCATCAAGGTAACAATCTAGTAGCATTCTTACCACGAATAAAAGTCAGTCATTTCGACATATATGGGCTCCTCATGTTGAGATGAATAAGTTTTGCATATAAGTTGACAGGATATGAAAACTCATTTGGGCGATATTGGGATTTTTATTTTTAAAAAAAATTATTAAAAATGTGCCCATATCCGTTGAAATTACAGAGTCTATTAAAAATAATTCGAAATTTGACATAGCGAAATTGGACGTAAGACTGTGCAAAAATTTTTAATTTTATGTCATAGCGGGAGGTCTGTGGGATTGTACCATTCCACCATTTCAATTTATTTATGCTAGTTTTCAGAAAGAGAAAATCCGCAGAATTCGTTTCATTTCTCTTAAAATTGATTATCACAACAGGGTATTAAAGTATCCAAATGTTTCAAAATATGCAAAAAATAAATATTTGTAAACTCTTTAGGAACAGATGAGTGTTTTTTTTTCCCTCCCTTATTTCAATATTTTTGCTGAAGGTAGAGTTATAATTTTCAAGAGCTACAAATTTCGGTGTAAATGCAAAGTGGTGCCCGAGGGGTAATTTCCCCTCCTTTTCTCTTGCGAGGTCTTCCACAAAGCAAAAGGTTAAATTAAAGCAAACTGACCGTTCCTCATCATTGGAAAAATAATGAGCGTTTCAAAAAACAAAAAGTAGGAAGGGAAAGAAAAATCTATAAGCTCAACTCCTCGTCTGCCAACTTAACATTTTCTTAAACAAACTTTGCTAGCGTTGATCCAGCATTAAAATTTACTTTTCTCTTTCTTCCTAATATGAAATTAAAAAGACAAATTTTCATCATTTTTCTTTGATGTTGTTATTGTAAACAGTGGGAAAAGTTTCGTGTGTTATGGTTTCTCGAATGGATACTATGGCTCTTTTATTTATTTTTTTTTTAACATACTGACTTTCCCCGCTTCTGTCATTGTATGTTGATAGAGCAAGCCTAGTATTGTTTGTTCTAATGCTTCTCTAGTTTGTTGGTCAAAATGGTCATTCGATGACTGTGTGTGATGACAGAATGAGTCAAATGTCACCTCTAAATGTGGACCTTTTGAAGGCTTTTCTATTAGCTTTTCGCCCAAGGTTTTAGTTTCCAGGAAATAAAATTGTTTTGATGGATGACGAATCTATATATGTTCACGAGTTGACCGTCAGTGTTGATCTTTCACCATTTGGACCTCTGAGAGAAAATGAGAGAAATCGAGGGAAAATCCCATTCTGTAGCTATGTACATTTAAAGGGCTCCTTTGAGCAAATAAATTAATATGTTTAATTTAAATAAAATTTGGATTTAAAAATACAGTAATGACCTCAACTGGTCGTCGTTGGTCAGCCATCCAAACACATGAGCCGTGTACTCTTTTCAACGATTTCTGTAGTTTGTAGATTAATTATTATTTTTAAAGTTTCATTTTCGGATGTTTGTTAAAAACTCTATTCAAAATGAACGCTACAGGACATGGTATTTAGTCTTATTGGATCAAACAGTCTGTTGTTATTTGACAGATAATAACATTTACTGAATAATTTTAAAATTATGTGTGCAGGTTATATATCGGAATTTAGATGTTAAGATGAGGCAAATTTTATAAACTTTGTCTTTACTGTAACTAAGATTAAGATTTCCTTGAAATTTATTATTTAATAACAAATCAAGCGCTTATTTAGTGACATTTCTTTAGAATTTAGTTTTGTATTGCCTCTTGCTTTGTCCAACGAATCTAATAAACTAGTCAGCAATCCAAGGGTACCATCGGAAAAATTCGGTGTATGGTAAGCAATTGCTGAACGTCTTCATAAACTTCTTCGAAGTGTTTTGGTATCAATTGATGCCAAACCGATTGCCATGTAATACGGTTATTATAATTAATACGGTTGTTCGGTAAATGTCATCAACTCAACTCTCGGGTGTGTTTGAGTACATCCATAGGGAACATCTTGGAAGTCTTTTTCTTGCTTATTTTGAATAAATATAATATTAAAATAAATTTAAAAAATAGTATACTGGATATAAAAATACTAGTTATATTTATTATGGGATATCGGAAGCGCTTACCGATTTCGAGTCTCATAGATTTCTGAGATGGGCGCCATGATTTAGAATTTACTTAAACTTAGAAAGCTTAAAAGTTACTTTATTATGAGAGGATATTTCTGCCGTTTGGTACAAAATTCCCTGAATATAGGAACATCTCTTAGATGATAATTCTTGTGGAATGATAAGTCTGTGTTACTTAACTATTCTAATCGATGATTTAACTGCACAATTAATACAATATTGTGATTCGTTTTCAAAGCATATGCAAAAATTCAGTTGATAAGGTTTTACCATTTTTCAAAGCCGCCGTAAATGTTATTATTAATCGGGCGGCAAATACCATACAGTAGAAAAATCTTCCATTATAACAAGTACTTTAAAGTTTCTAATTCGACAATTTTGAGCGGAATTTAAGTATATTTTAAATCCTTGGTCCCCATTTCCAGAAAGTGTTGAGATTCGAGACCGGCAACCCCTAGGGGGTTCCCTTCCGATCAGATATCATATTAAGTTTATTATTCCGTATACAATTTTTTTAATTCAACTTTATTTGTATAATTATAATTTGATGGGTATATAGAATATTACCGCCAGTGCCATTCTTTAAGTACTTGTTGATTCGATTAGTAAAAAGGAAATTTTAAATGTTTTCTTAAACAGATGAATCCATAAATCCGTTCAAAAGCATAGAAACATTGTAGAAGTCACCGTTCAGGTGTGCTCTTGGCTAAATATTGACTAATTCTTAACGATTGTTTTAAGTTTCGGTAAAAAACGGGGCGTGGGCGATAACGTTTCATCGGCACGAACGTTTCTTAACGGAGCTGCAGTTTAAAGGGAGGAGAAAAGGAAAAAATAAAAAAGAAAAAAGAAATTGATAGATGAGAAGAAAAAGAAGAAAAAAAATATCCATCATAAAAAATTGATGTCTCCATTGCAAGGCGTGCAAGGCTTTCAAGGGCCACGTCATCCTGTTGGCGATGACTTTTTGTTCCAACTATTAAAGTCCAGTGAAAGAATGGGGGATGGTGACAAAATTCTCCCTTCCCCTTCAGCCCGATCTACGAGGTGAGGATTTGCTGCTGGGGGTTTGGAATTGAAGAATCAGGAGATATTCTTTTTCGATGATTTAAATACCTCTTTCTCCCTCTCCGATTTTTTTTCTCTCTCTTTTGTCAGCGATTGATTTTACTCTCATCCGTTCGTCGAAACCTACTTCCGTTGCTAGCGACTCTTATCTGTCCAGAAATCGATGAGAATGTTGTTAACCACTTAGGTTGCTTTAACATACACGCACCCGCCCACCTCTCTCTCTTTCTCATCCTTCTTCTTTCGTTCATCCCCTTCTCTTCTTTTTTATTTCAATTGTCTGCTCGGCTGGTGACCCCCCTTTTATGCCTCGTGAGTTTAATACTCATCTTAAGTAGGTGGGTGCGCACTCGGATAATAAAAAAAGGTGTCATCTGTTAAATATCGATACAATTTACTGGAAGGGGAAAAAAATTAATCGCTTCTATAAAATCGCATGAGGTTTGTTTATTCTTTATCTTTTTATTTTTATAAAATATGTATTTAACGTTTTAAATTGATTAAACATCGCATTCAATAATGACAGGTAATAACATACCCTCCCTTTACCTCGATCTCTTCGTTTCTTTAATATTCTTACGAGTAACCATTAGCCCAAAATAAATGCGTTTGTGGGATTTGTTTTACCTTTTTTGTAGTTGCATTCGAGAAAGGGAAAATGAAAAGAGATAATTAATTTTTTTTTTCATTGAGTCGCTTTCCCGATATAAATCATATTAAAGCATTACGGGGGAATCGACTGTTTGCTCACGTGACGTCATCATTGGGCAGCGATAGCGTCTGTCAACACCATTAGCGCTATTAAACAGCAGAAAGGCACAATGTTTATTAGATTTATGGCGGGAAAAATATGAGTTTCTTGGGAGATGGGAGGGAAAAATCATTTATATACCTATTACTTTAATGTTAATGAATAGCCTGTTTTTGTTGTTCTTTAAAAAAAATATACTAAGAGGTGGTTATTTGAAAGTCGTCGTTTATTTTAAGACTATTCATAGGAATGCTTCTTCTATGCTTTGTGTATCCCCTTTGAACGTTATATGCAGATCTATAAAGAAAAATTTTAATTTAGAAATAAATGCTTTATAGATAAAAATAAAACTAAACTTTGTTTAAACAGCCTGTTCGAAAATGTATTTCCAAGTCTTTATTAATACGCCTTTTGAAAAGCGACGTGGGTTGGTGGACAAGAGCTAAGAGAGCCCATCACCCCGGTTTCCGTTCGAAGACGATCGTAAATCATTTCTGTTCTTAATTGCAATTCACTCGCATTAAGAGGGGATTACTATTATTATTCCTGTTAAGAGCCCAACGTCCAATGGCAAGAACCTGATCGCTGTAACGGAAGTCGCTCTTGATGGTTGTTTTGCACGTGCTATTAGTATACATGGAACACTATTATTATTTAATAACAACATATGAAGCTATTGACCTGCCTCTACAGCATAGCTAAGATTCAGAGGATGGTTTTGAAAAACGTCCGCTTTTATTTCTTTTACAGGCTTGGCACGGTGTATTATCACACAGGCATTCCTCTTGTCTTGCTTATTATTGAAAGGTTAACCAACTCTCTTTAGTTTTGTAAAAATCTGCGTAGTCCGTTTCAAAAGGTCGTTATGAAATACTTCTTCAACGCTATCGCGATTCTGGGACACGCATGTTTCGTAGTTCTTGGTTATGTTTACAAGGTACTTTTGTCTCTTGATATTCTATGAATAAGTCTGTTTCATCTTATTTTCGAATAATACATAAGTGACTCTATGATGGGATAAGGTATACTGGGTATACAAATGCTAGACGCGCACGCATAGATTGAGGCATTTTATTGTTAGCAAGTGCGTTCTATCAGCCATCATCCCATGTGGGATGTTAAGATACAGTCTATTGATTTTGCAAAATGAGCTAAACAGAAAAAAACTGAATGTTAATTTGAAAATTTTTATAACGAGCATCCTGAAATGAAGTCAAACGTTGTTAATACATTTCAATCGCAAAGCTGTTTAATTAGAAAATCGGGAGCGCATGTACGATTATCGGGATCAGGCAGAAAATCTATCTATCCTGGATAACTAAAGTTAAAAGAAGATGGAAGTAGCAGACAGTGGAAAGAATACTAAGCCCTAGCGGACAATTGGACATCAAAATTAGTTTAAAGATTTATAAAAAGTAACCACATTCAAGAAACTGAATACATGGGTTAAATGGAAAATCAAAGAAAAGTTAAAGTTAATAGTATATCAAAAGAACTGCTAGAATATAAATTTTGGTGAACACCAAGAAAGACGCTAGCGTCGTCATGGATGATGAAACGCAGTTCATTGTGGATGGTAACCAATGGCAAACTTCGACTGCTTCAGTTTCCAGGAATGGAAATCGACGACAAAGTCAAGTATGTACTGAAGAGGCCATCAGCAACAAGTATATTCCGAACCCCAAGAGAGGATTGGTCTTCAACGGTGAGCGTTATATATGAACACTTTGCCTCTCCTGGGTGGGAAATTCATCGGAAAAAACCCCCCACAAAGATGACAACGTCCTGTTTTGGCAAATTTAGCGGTTGCTCTACGCTCAGTCGACTTCGAAGGAATTGGAACGCTTGAAAATACATTGCGTTCCCTAAGAATAGAACCCCCAAAACCAGTTTTGTCCGATTGAAGATTCTATGAAGAGGAGAGTCTACGGCAACAATATAGGCTATCGAAAGAAAACTATAAGAACTAGAGAAGATGGTGATATAGTGTATTTCGACCGTTAAACTGGACGAAAGCCGTTTGGAAGGTCGTCAGTTTCTTTGCTTACTAATTAGGACAGGAACTAATATTGTTATAGCGAGTTAAGGTTTTTAGATGTTTGAATTTTGTGTGATTTTTTTTTTTTTTTGGCAAAAAACCTTACGAGTCCCATTTTAAATACGAAATGGGATATATGTGCTGTATTATCATTTTTTTGAGATGTATAAAGTATAATGTCATGACAAACCATTTTCTACTTTTTATATCATTTCTTTATATTTCATCTTGTAGGGATTTTAATAGAAAGATGAAATATACTACCTTCTGTTCTCTGATCCTTTGTAATCTTGGAATTTGTTTGTCCCAGAAAATTGTATTTTTTTAATTAAATAAAAGTTTCTGTTAGGATGCATCGTAGTGCCAGGAAAGATATGACATTAATAATTCCACCAGTACTTAAAATTTAAACATTAATGAGCACTATATGCGTTAACGTAATAGCCAAATAAATAGATTGCGCCTATTTCATTGACGCATTTTGATTAGTGAGCATTCCTAATTATCCTAAGTTTCGTATTAGCGCATTCGCGCTATATTGAAGAAGGTGGAGCACACGATTTCTAATTAACATACATTTTCATTCTCTTGAAGTTAATTTACTTAATTAGTCCTACACTGAGGAAAATTGTGAAAGCATGAAGCTAGGCCTCATTTTCAAGAAGATAATCGTTAGTGCGAAGGGCTATTGCGATTGTGGTATTTTCTTTAGAACTGACGTACTTTTAGAATTTTTTCCCCATTATGAAACAGTTCTTAACTAATCTGTGGCTGTAGTAGCTTTCTCCGATCTTAAACCTTGAAAGGATTTAAATTAGCTTTAAGTCTGTACATGTGTGTGTCCTGGAGAGGGTGGGAGAAGTCTTCTCTTGTCATTCGGAAGGTCCCCGATGAAAAGGATGAAAAGAGGGCCTAATACGCTCGATACGCCGTTGATTTATTTGGCTGTTATGAAGGCGCCGACGATAAGGCAGGTGGCCACGCCGAACAATTGACGTTAATTCTCCGCCGTGGGCCGTGTTTTGTACCGTCAGTCTTACGAAGCCCGCCAATCACGAAGGAGCAACATCTCGCTAGCTCCGCTCGCTTCTCCTCTACTCTCTGCAGTGGAATTTAAAAAGATGGTCATTAGACGGAAAACAACTCGCTTTTTTTAATAGTCATTCTTTAATTTTTCTCGGTTTTTCATATTATTTTGGAAAACCTGATTCGGCAGTGCATAACCGAGAACATGAAATAGTTTATGAATTTTTGTATTTCTAGCGTTGTACATATTTTTTTAACCATAACATGCTGATATTTAAATATTAGCTACATAATTACAGAATGACGGAATTGTAAGGTTAAGATTTATTATTTTTTAAAATAACGACGAATTTGTTTATTAGAGTCGCATAATACTGAATCAATACTGGTCTTCAAAAGAGGCTAGAATTCTAAGAAATAAAATAAATATTACTTATAATTAAATAAGTATTGTGGCAATCATATGGGCAAATTATTTAAACGACGATGTCCATTGCAAAATAAAGAATCACTAGCGATTAGGATTCCGCTGGCGCCTTATGCAAAAGAGACAGAGGTGCGACTCTTGAGCAACCTTCCCCTAACTATGGTTAGAAGAAACGTGACAAAAGTATACCTGATAAATCTATTGGCTTATCTCAGCTTGTTAATTAAAATTTAAAAGCGAAGTGGTTGTTATTTGTTAAAGTAGATAAAAGTTTCCTCCTCTCACCCTCCCTATTAAAGCCGCTCATATTTCATATGAAATAAATACCTTGATGAAAGATTGGCAAGAAAACACAAAAAAAAAGATAAAGGAGCAGTGCATTAAGAGGAAGGGATAGTTTTATTACATTAAACCCGAAAAGTGACAGTGTTTTAATGGTTTCTCTTGTAACCGAGGCGCCTCTACAAGTGGAACACAAGGCTCTTTCAGAGGGGAAGAGGGGGAAAAAAGTGTTTAGAGGTATTCGCTAAAAACAAGCCGACCTCTTTTCGTTTCTCGCTTCTTTTTTACTTTCTTTCTCTCTTACTTTTTTTTCCTCCCCCTACTCTTTTCCACCTCTCCGTCTGAAGCCTCGCGTAACGAACCTCTCTACAACCAAGACGGACCGAGAATATTAAGACGGAGCGAGCGTTCGGCGTAGCGAGGCTTTCAGCGAAGGTCCCAAAAGCAGCTAGTCGGGGATAATGTGGACCAATTAAGAAGCATTTACTTGGTGGAGAATCAGTCATAAATAAGCATAAAATAGGCTGGTGTCAGAGTTCATTGGGTTGGGCGAAGTGCTCACTAAAGGGAATAGGAGGAGGAAGGTTTGTGCGCATGCCCGGGCCAGTGGGGCCCTCGTCACCTCGGAGGGAGAGGGTCAGCAACATTCTATTCCTGACCAGCGACACAAGACGATAAGCTAAGGTCATAAATATTCCCCATTTTGTCTCCTTGAAACGTGTTCATTTTATTCTATTGATTCGTGAAGAGAAAATAAGGCAGTTTTTCATCTCCAAGAAGTGGTTAGGGTTCCTCCTCCTCCTCCTCTTCTTCGCTGATGTCTCCCTCTGTTGGCGGATAGGCAACAAACACTAGTTAGCCCAGTCGAACGAGAACACCTCTCACAGCATTCACTTTTTTTGACATCATGCTCTTTTACTTTCTATCTCGCACCCATTATTTGTTTTCTTAAGACTGTCAATGTGTCTGTTGCTATCAATACTAATATATATATACTTCAATAAAAAATGTTTAAACCTTGTACTACTAAATATATACAGACTTCAAGAGATAAATATAAGTGATCTTTAAACTTCTACGATTATAGGAGGTGCTCAAAGGTTTACCATAGGCATTTCTGATTACGGCAAACTATTGCTATGCGTGCCGTTTCAATTTCTTCCTTCCGAAAAGCCAGTGTAGCTAGCCTTCTACGATACTTTTCTGATGAATTTACGTCAAGTTTTAACAAGAAGGGAAATGCCACGTGTCGTTTTACTAAAAAGAATCAGGGTTGCATATAATAATTTATTCCGTACAGCCTTTTGCTAGTTACTATATTGTAACGACTTAGCATTCTTAACTTTAGACTCTTTCGTAGCGTTTACCAATTTAAAAGAATTATATTAAGAAATCTCTAGACCAGCTCACCCAGCCCATTTCAACCGAAAGAGTTTGTTATAAATCAGAATAAAACACCATTTGCAAATTTAAATTTGAAATACCAATTACCATATTGGCAGTTCTTAAGAGAACTTTTCCTTATATCATACCTGAGGCCTGGAATCTTTACCATTTATTGAAAGACAAATAAATATGGAGTGTAAGATTAAAACTTGCATTTACCTTGTTTATAGGATTTTAAGAACATTATTGCCCGACAGTTATGAGCTTGATAGGTTTTCTCCAGTGGATGGACAACAATAATAACAAGGGATTAATCCCTCCGAGGAAGGTATAGCAAAAATGGCGAAAGCTCTGAGTTCATCTTTTTCTTATATCCCTTTGATCCACAAAATTTTACGCCATTTTTTTTTAAAGCAAATAAATTATTTTTTCTTGAACGCAGAATTAGAAGATGGAAAAAGAGCTCTATCTTATTTCGTTTCTCATCATTTCCGATCGAATGACATATCACATGTCATATTTTGCTACCTGGAGATGACCACGTGATCGCAACTCCCATAACTCCAACCCGACTGGAACAATTTGGCCCAAAATTCATAATAATGTAAGATCTTGCTCAAAGGAATCGGCATATCAAATTTCACTCCTTTACACACCGATATACAGTATAGACAGACTAACTCCTTAAACTTCCACCCCGGTAACTAGAGCCTAGTGGATCAATCAAAACAAACTAAATAGTAAAGTAACACATAGTCTTGGTAAGCTACATTCCGAGTTTCAACCTTCTACGTCAAACAATGAGGAAAAAATATGAAGGGGACAGACGGAAATGGTAAAAACAATAAGTAGTTCTATTCTTCCACTACTTAATAATAGGTATGCTAATTTAGAAGGGAAAAGCTCATAGATAATGTTTATTGAAGTGTTTATCCATTTTTGGCCGTCTTTTTCTATATAATCGCAGTCCTTAATTGGAATTCCATTAAGTATATTACTGTAACGAGAATCCTCTTCTGCAGACGTTACCAAATGGAAGAACTTATTTTAAAACATGTAAATCATTAAATCATGTCGTTTGAAGTAACTAGGTAATTGCCAATAAATTCATCGATTTAAGTTATTTTGAATACGAGAATAGTTTATACAGAATATTTCTGCGCCTAGTTTAAGTAATAGATAATCGCAGTACTGACTGTTGGATTATTCTTGCGGTACTTCATTTGTCTTTTATCATTATACTATACAAATAATAGTTGATATCCATTAGGAAATTAGTTTCATTAAAAAATGTCAAACGCACTGTGCAAAAAGTGGTTTCGCACTTCTACAGCCAGGGTTCTTTTTTCACGGATTCTTTTTCTGTTCGTTAGCATCATACGGGATATCCAAAAAAAACCACGTATCTCCGTCCTACGTTTAATGATTTTAATTAAAAAATAAAATAGAATCCACCCGTGTTTTCCAGGAAGAGTTAAACATTAAACCTTAGTCACTTCGGACGTTCCACAAATTCTTTTTTTTTTTTTTTTTCCCCCATTTCGAAATACGGTGGCTCCATCGTCACCTTTAATGCTTCGCCTCCTTTCTTTGGTGGAACCTATCGTTTCATTTCGCCTCTCCGTTCTGTTCTTTTGTTTTTTCATCCTCTTCGATTTTTATCTTAATATTTTTTAGCCTTTCTTGGCATTTTTTCCTCGTCTATTTCCCTCCCTTCGTTTTCCTACGATAAAAGTGACCTTGAAAATTCCTCTTTCCCCTCGTTTTCAATCTAATCAGTACCGGTTTGTAGAATTACCCAAGGGTCATGGCCCCGCTTGCTGCCATTGTTGTTTTGCATGCCTCCTCGCCGATGTTACAGACAAACTTCATCTCCAGATTATGTTTTCAAGGAATTTTTTAAGAGAAATTTTTATTGTTTATTTTCCTAATTTTTTTTTTAATCTTCAGGGTGGAAATCGTTTACAGTATGTTAGTCGGAGTATATAAATTGTTAAAGACGTTCGTTTTCCCGTTGTTCTTCACTCGGCTATAATATACGTACTTCACTCTTTCTATGGCTTAAAACCTTTTTGGGATTACAAGTATTAGTATGTAAAAATATAAAATATTGGTTTCAAAAGTAATAATTCAAAAAGTGTCATAGTATTAGGAGTTACGTAATCTTTTTTTTTTAAATATATATTAATATTAATTTTTTTATTGGATGTTTAATTTTGTTTTCGCCTTTACGCTCTTCTTTAACCGACACTCATATCCCTTATGAATTTCCACGTATAAGTTGAGCAATTTGTTATGCACGTTTTTATCTCTATATATATATTGCTGTTATGACAGCAATAAGTCGAGATAAGAGATGGAATTTTAAAAGGAGTAAAGGCGGAAAAAATATCACAAAGCAACGAATATTAATAAGGGAAAGTTAAGAGGCCGAGTTTCTCGGTCAATATTTTTTCTCTCGTGATTTGCTACAGTATAAAAGAAACATGACGACTCGGGCCATTTACTTCTTTTTTTATATAGTCGCTAGAAAATTCTGCCCTAGCCACAATGAATTTACAAGATGTGCTGAATTTGTCTAAATCAAGCAGAAGGTACGATATTTAATCGGCGTCGACGAAATTATTTAAATTTTTATTCCATAGCTCTTAAGAGAGCATGATTAATATTAAAATTTATTTATTAAATTATTTTTGGTTGTGTTAATTTTTATTCATGAGCAATAAAAAAATTCAATACATGTAATTTCTACATTATAGTTCTACATACAATTTTTTTTTTATAAATGATTTTTGCCTATGTACTTAAAATATCGGCCGGCCTAATAACTTCTTCGAATTTGCTAGACATATTTATTTTCGTCCGAATTATCCAAGTTGGTTCCGACTTGAAACTCAAACAAAATTAACAAGGAATGAACTGTCGCCCTCGACTTTCGATCAAGCTTTGTTCCGACCGACCGGTCGTAAGTTCATTTGTTCATCAACCGATATCAAAGTTATACTTGTGTGCAAATTTGTCAAAGTATTAATAATGAACGAAAACTTCATACTGCACTTATCATTGTTAATTATTGAAAATAGTATTTCCTGAATGATAGAACGCTCAATATTATGCGATTCTCGCACGAATACTTCCTAACGACAATTATTTTTATTACACTTTTAATTGATTTTTATTAACGCAACAAAAATATAAACGTATATTTTTTTTTCAATTTCATTATACGTCTTTGCTTGTATCAGTCCATTTATTAACCACAGGGTCATCATACATATGATATTGATTTATATTAGATAGAGCTTTATCTTAAAATTATAACAGTCAGTATTTTTTTGCTTTACTTTTTTTCTTTAAAAAAAAGCATTAATGACTTTAATACGAGGGCCATTTCAAAAGTAATGCACTGGTGCATGGATGATGCAATCGTAAGATATTTTACGCCATTGTAGTTGAACTCTTCTTGCTGATGCCCTCAAAGAAGAGTTTTAGTTCGCAAATGTATGACTGTTTTTGTGACATTTTTGAAATGGGACGTGCAGGCGTCTCGGTTACTATGACCGTAGAAGATCAAAAATTGTGTATTAAATCTGAGTGCATACAAACTTGAATTTACGTAACCCAATGGGATACATTGCTATACCCTTTTGCAAATTAATGGAAACGAAGCAAGTTTTCTATATTACTCGTAATCCTGTACTCAAAATAAACACGAAAGGTCAGTTTGATCATTTGTTGTGTTGGCCGATGCAATTAGTACGTCAGCAATAACTGTATTGAATCAGATTTTAGAAACCTGATTAGATGTGATTCGACTGCCGTTCGATGGATGTGACACCTAAGATCGTAACGAACCTAACGTACAGTCCAGTGCAACAAAGGTTTTTACCTGCTCCGTAGGAGCTGAGCTTACCGGATTTTGATCGGTTGCAAAATCAGGTACTTTTACTGAGAGTCAAGGCAGATTAGACTGGAGCTGTCCCTTCTGAATGAAAATACGGTAGCAGGTATACGCTTGGGATGTGCTATTCATGTCTCAACTAAGACGTAAGTCTAAACCTTTTTGCACCCGACTGTACAAAGATCGTAACTCTGCACAAACAAACAGCTAAGATGTATCGAGGGAGTGCTTCAGTAGTTTGTGTGAGTTTAGCAACTGTCAGCCGTGTCATCAAGTTGAAGCAGGAAACCGGATTGGTTTCTTCTAAACGTAAAGGAAAGTGTGGTCGATAGAAGAAAGTAACTCCTACAGATAACGCTTACTTGCTTCGACAAAGCAAAAAAGGATCCTCGCAAGACTTGAAATTGCTTGTTTCAATTAATTTGTACAAGGGTGTATGATCCACTGTCTGATCACCACGCAAAGCGCTATGAATTTTGGTTGCAGTTTTGCAACGATCTTTGATCTTCCGAGATGCCTGCACAGTCCATTTCAAAAATTTTTCACAAAAGAGGTTGTAAACTACATTTTAGAGGACTAAACCATACGCGTGCCGATGCCTCAAGAGTTCAAGTACATATGTGCAAAATTTGTTACGATTGCATCATGCACATGCCATTGCTGCAACCAAATGCATTGCTTTTGAAATGACTTACAGTCGGCCGATCCGTCAAGGATGGTCATATGATCGCTACTAAATCCGTTCCTGGTTAATATCATCACAATGATGGCAAAAGTGTATCTATAGTGTACATTATGTTAAATAGTCGTGTTATGCTATTACGAAACTTATTATTAAAACTGTATACAGGTTTACAATTGTCGCACAGCACTGATTAAGTATGGTAAGAAGAATATTTGGTAAAATATTCATAACTTTTAAAACCTTAACTGTATTTAAAGTATTTTATATTATATACGAGGAAGAGTCAACAAATAGCCTTTTTATTTTGGTTCGATTTCTTAAGAATAATATTTGACTGTCCCTTTCCAATACAGATGATCAAAATAAGCAAATAAAAGATATGCTTATTTTAATATATAATGCCAACAAATATGAATGCTAGGGATCCTTGCGGATGATCATCATAATGACGAATGTCGAAAGATCGGACGTATCTATCATTTGAGGGTAGATTCGTGGCGTGACGAAGCCTATACCCTTTCTAATATTCACTTATTAGTAAGTGTAAGCTTGCGAACGAGTTCATTTTCGGTTGCCTTTGAAAATAAAGCCCATCATTGCCATGAACTCGTTATTTTTTGAATTTGCTTTGTTCTCGTTCTTATTGCAGGAATTTTCGTGCCGATGAACTATTTTCTTGACTGCTTCAGACTCTTTAAATGTTCGGCATCTATACAGTTATTGATGGAAGTAGAAAGAAAATTCCAGTTCCAATTTTGTTTCTTCCATTTTTTCCACATTAACTTTACATTAGAAAAATTTCAGAATCTATCGCTCGAAAATAATTTCCCCGTTATCTTATGCCTTTTCGATGTTAAAGATGCTGCTCATGTTTCCTAGAGGTTTTGATTAGAGAAAAGTTCCGATTACCGAAAAGAAAACACATTGGAAAGAAACTAGAAATCATTTCTTGGCTTGAAAGAAACTAGAAGTCATTTCAAAAATGACTTCAGAACTTAATTTAGAAGGTTTTGATTATCATACACAATATCATGTTAGTGAAATATACTTCACGCATAGGGCCTACCGCATATAAATAAGCTAAGAGGTTTTAGTAGAAAGTGTAGGCGTTTCATTTAGCTTTCTTTGCCGATGAAACCCGATAGATTACATGCAATGTTATTTTCTTCTTTTCAGGATCAGAATGATATATCCCGTCTATAAGTTATTAATCCTGTTATTAAATTTTCATATGAACTGCAATTCATCCTGTTATTTAAAAAGTTTTGTCTATTCAAGGTATCAAACACCATTGCTAAGATATACTTACTCTATAGTTCTTATACTGTATATCCACATGAAAGGAGAACAACAACATAAGATAAAATAATTGAAACTGGTTTTTTTTTGTACTTAGGCCGATTTTCGTAATTGTTAAACGAATGATGTTCTATAATGTCTCTCAGTTGCTGAATTTGTAACCGAAGAGTAATGAGAGGGGAGTGCGTTGTTCATTTTCTCGTATCGGGTGTCCATCACTAAGCAAAAAAGGCATAATAATTTATTTAATTTCTGATTGAGGTTTGAAACTTTAATTTTTAGATCTTTTCTTTCCTCCTCCTGATAGAACTATCCATTTTTAATGTTCAAATTAAAGGAAGAGTGAGTTTGTACCGGGTAGAGTGGGACACGCAGCAATCGCGTTTTCTCTAATGAAACTTGGATGAGTTCTTGGGGACTCAATTGAAAATATTTATAAAGACGTGCGCCTCGCGACGCGTGAAACATTAATGACGTTTTCCGTATTTTATAATTTCGATCGCATTAGTTAAATTGGGCTCGGACGACCGTTTTCATTAGCAAATTAACCTTGGCGCACTTTTCAGAATTGCTTCTTCTTCTTCTTCTCTCTCTCTCTCTTCCTCCTACGTCTTCTTTCTTCTCGGCTGCCGCTGACTCAGGATCCACCGAGCACAATCCATTTCCATTTCAGATTAAAGAAGCTGATTCTATGGAGTCGGTAAGGAAAGGAGCAGGGAAAAGAGAAAAAAAAAGGAAGAAAAAAGGTTCTAATAATTTGGGGGTTCTCCAGCCGGAGGTTCTCTTTTTATGAGATTGGCTTCTAGGACATAATATAATACGGGCGAATGAACATAGGAAGCGGACCACAGGAAGAAAAAAAAATCCATTTCAAAACGTAATCTAGACGTGGTTTTTCTTAAGCGCATTTATCATAGCTTTAGCATTTGTAAGAAATGCCGGTTTCACTGTACCTGTCTCAAATGTTTCCTATTAGAAAAGACGAAAGAATGTTTTATAAATTTCTTCATATTATGCATCTGCAGGTTTCTTTTCGTAAAAAAGGAGACACTACTTTTTTTTTTGAACGTTGCCCGAAAAAAATAACATGAATAATGTTTTTCCAAGATTTAATATAAGCTTATGATTCTCAGTACACTTTCCGGTAATGATTTGTCCTAAACGGAGAGTGCGACACGTTGTGATAATACCTTTTAAAAAACTAACCCTTTAAATTGTTAAAATAGAATGAAACTGCGAAGCTGTTCAAAAAAAGGCTGTGACTGAGAACGGTAAAATTTCATGATCAATGGTCTTTTCAAAGTAGTCCCCTTCCATCTAAAGGCACTTGGCTAAATGTTTCTGCCAGTCGCAAACACATAACGTAAACCATTCTTTGCTCCCTTTTGAGTATCGCCTCCGCTGTATTAATGACGGTCGCAAATCTGGAAATCTATTCCTTTTAGGTGGGATTTCAGCTTGGGGAAGTGAAAAGATCACTAGTCAGAACTATAGGGATGGTGTGGGAAAAATATTCGATGTTTTTTTTCTTTGCAAGATAAACGGTCACTCAGTTCATAACATGTGACCGTGCGTTATTCTTGTGAAGAACGCCAACCACTTGGATAGAGGGCTGGTCTTCTTTTTCGGGTATGTTTCTAAGTTTTTCCCAGTTGAAAATTAATATTGTGCTGCAACTGCGCAGGAGTCTCATGTTGGTACAAAGTCCCATATCAATCGAAAAAGGAAATGACCAGACTTTGTCCGCCGTTATGGCAACTTTGAATCTTCTCGGTGTCGGCAACGAAGGCGATTTCCGCCTGGTTCTGCCTTTCTTGCCTTCCGGATCAGTATGACGCAACTATGATCTTTCGCCAGTGATTATGGACTCCAATTCCAGAAAGTTACCTCAGTTTTCAGCAAATTGCTGTTGCAGCTGCTGGCAGACAGCGGAATCTACCGGGCACATAAGGAGGAAATGGTCGTAGAGAATTGTGAACACTACTGCAACGATACCCAAAGCAGCAGAGTTTCCGTACGGTTAATCGCTTATTTTCACACATAATTGCAGCAGTTATCGGATATCTACATGACTGTAGTGCGAAATACTCCAGATTACCTTTCTTTCTGGTGATTCTCGGCTTTCTTGAGTGTTGTAGTAGCAGAATACCATAAAGCGGGACAGAGCATGCTCACCATACGCTTATTGAAATATGGAAAACGTTTCCGTCTCAGTTTTCTAACAATCCAAACCAATTTAATATTGCTCTTCTCTTGTGGCTGCTATTTTCACGCAAGAGGTACTGCTCATATTTCGCAGTATTAGACACTACGTAAAATTACTTTGATCTTGATCATGTTGTTCCCTGGAGAAAAAGCTGTCTTTATTGCCTGCGTAGTTCAACCACATGGTCAATCATTAGATTAAAAATTAAATACTTCGGCAATAATTAATTTGAACCCTAAAACGAGGGTCAGTCAAATGAAAACGATCGGTGAGGAACTGCCAAATGGATTTGTGAAAATTTCTTTCAATTGATAAACATTTTTTCCAAGTATTCGTGCGCGTCTTTTCCTTCCTGAATCATAAAAGTATAATTTCTAGGATCCACGTAAATCGTTTTAAGAATGTAAGATTCACAGAGATATAATGTGATTGGTTATTGCGAGGTGACTGTATTATGCAGAAAGTAAATGTTTTGTTGTTTTTTTTCCGAGAAAATAGCAACCATTCTGATGCATGTGTGGTTCGTGGAGTTAAATGTGAGGCTTTATTAATTTGTTGGGTACGTTGGCCGAGACTTTGCGGATGCCAGGGTGAAATATTTCGAGGTTCTGTGGGACAGGTGTTGTTCCGAGGGAACCTGCCTTTAGTGAGGTGGCCCCTCCCCGCTCTTGTCTTTATGAAACGCGAAGTTTTGGGACGACCAAAGAGAAATTAACATGGGCGTTATGACCGTGTATTTAATCTGGTTACTAAGGGACTAATCTTTGTCAATATCATCTCTGACTAAGCCTTTCGCTCGCCGTTAGCAGCTGTTCCTCGCCCGTCAGCCCAAATTTACAATAATCGCCGACATTATTAGAGTACCTCGCGAGCTCCTCGGTTTGCAACACCTAATCAATTCTGGGAGCGGAGCTGCATATTAAGAATTGATAAAAGCAACGACGAACGGTCCCTTCCCTCCCCGCCCCCGCCACGAGGCGCTTTGCCTTTCCCTCTCCACCCCCCCATCTCTCTTTCTCTCTCCCTTGTTTTCAGACAGATCCCGCTCCATCATGCCGGGATTACACTTAAAGCTGGTTTTAATTAGAATAGAATGAGAGCGATATCCGTCGACGAATTCGGGCGCAGGCCGACGCAGCTGCTCCCCCTGGTGACGAGAAGGACAAGCCTCGACCACTGCTTTTGAAAACCCTCGGTCGCCATGGTAACGGCGGAGGACGGGTCCGTTTCGAAGCCCTAATACCCAATGTCGGGTTTGCATCCATCCTCCTCCTACGCCCCGAGATGGATGCTCGTCCTTCCAGAGGGAAAAGAGAGAAAACTTTTATTGTAAATGCGCCGTTGTTAATGTATTACTTTCTAGAAAATCCCCCGCCCATTTCACTCACGCCCTGCTCACTTTTCCATCTAGGTGCTCCGTTTTGTGTTCGCGTTTATGAAAACTATAAACTTCTTGTGCACTCCTAAATTAAGCCAATTGGGTTCTCCTTTAATGTCCGTTTCTCTCTCTCTCATCTTCCACCCACAATCGTCTCCTTTGCATCACCGCCCTCACTCAACACCTTAAACGCAGCTACCTTCTTCTAAGGAAATCGTTGTCTGAAACTAAATCGTTCTTATTTTCATTAGTTTTTCTTTGATTTATTTTTGAAACAGAAATTGTAAAGTTTTCAAAAAAAATTTATGATAGCGGCCGCCGAAGATCTCGTGAGACCGATGGTTATTGAGAATTATACGGTCTCACACCAAGCGTGAAACAAAGTGCATGCTTTGCTTATATTACTAAAAGTCATGTTCATGCAGCCATGGACATGAACAGGATGAGAGAAGACGAAGACCTCTTTGCAGGAATCGCGCCTTCATCTTTAAATCTTGTCCTGCGCATTGCATAGACCAAAAGGATGAAATTCAGACGGAGCCGGATCGGGAGACGGGCGGATGGGTGAGTACATTCCAGTTCAATTTGGCGATTGCTTTCCGGGTTTTCAGACCTGTGTAAAGGTGTGCATTGTCATGCCGGAGCAAGTGCTAATTGTCGACTTGGGATGTGCCGATTCTTACGAATAATGGCTTCAGCGCGGCTCATCATTTCTGGATCAAAGGCGCTCCAGAGTGCGATTGACATGGAGCTCCGTCTCTCTTCTTCCTGAAGCTTTCAACTCTGATCCCAGCGACCAAAGGCGCTCCTGTCAACTGTAGAACTTCCGTACACTAACGTAAACGTTGTGAATGTTAATCACAGTTCTTTCTCTCCATAACTAAGAATTCAATTACAGTTCGCTATATATAGCATTAATCGTTAACAGATGCGCTATCTGTCGGAATGCCATGCAATTCCGCACAAATGCTGGAAACTTGAAATTATGTGGGCATTATTTTCTGAATAATCTTCTTTAGAGTGTTTGCATTTATCAGCGATTCAGTTTCTTTTATGGAATTTATTGGTTGCATCATCTCCGTCTGCCTTGACAGAGTACTTAAAATATATAAAAAATATAAATAAGAACAAAGACTGACCTTGCCGATCTGTGGATGCTTTGGTGAGAAGGAGGAAGAGACGGATTCCACTATTTCCACAACGAATATGTCCACTATGTCAAATAAACTAGTTGTGGAAATAGTGGAATCCGTCTCTTCCTCCTTATCTCCGTCTGTCTTGTCTGTACCCTTCAAATAAAATATGGCGTAGAAGGCTGAAATTTGGCATGTTCTTCTTCACTCTAAGAACAACCGAATTGCTCCTCACGAACAAGATTGTTGGCCACAAAGAAATCGTTAAACCTCTTTAGAATGACTCGTTCAAAGACTTTTGACAGCATACGGTTAAGACCAGGCTTCGATACGGTAACGTTCGGACCAGATAGGTCTAGTAGGATCGGAGCTATGGGATCACTGATTTTATCTTATTAATTCCCCTTATTAATTTTGTATTATCCTCGCTGCCTTTGACTTAAGACTGAGAATTGATATAGTATAAGGCAATACCTACATTATAATAAAGTCTAGATCGGATTGGCCCATTGGGGTCAGAGTTATAGAGACCTTGGAGTCACTCTTTCGCTACTTTCTTATACTTTCCATGCAGGAAACGTAAACGAAAGTAATCGGAAAAATAAACTTGAAAATTTTTAAACGAATGTGGAATTGTAGCAATACGTTTGGGAGAGTGCTTTCGTACCATTCTCGTTCATACGGGAAGAGCTCTGTGTTAACTTCTTTTTTTAATTTCCGTAATGTTCGATTGACCCGTCTCGCTGATTTAAAATGTCCTTCATGTTAATAGTTAAGGACATAGAGTTAAGAGGAAAAAGGCTACTATTGTCTATTTCTCTGATAATTTCGTAATATGAGTTTATTGCTTATGGGATCGACCGGTGGGGAACTCCTCGACCTGAAGATTCCGCCGAAGTCGTCTAGTGTTTACTGCATACAGGCATCGATCGCGCCAAGTAGGTATTAGGTTTAAATCGTATTTCAGCTCAGCCTAGACTATTTATCCTTACAATTTATCGATGGTAATTGTACTCAAAGAGTTTACCTCGCTACTGCTAATGCGGTCATAATTTATAGCAAGTCGATGCGAGTTTGAATTATTCTTGCAAGCTTTATCGTAAGTCATCGAGGCGGTGTTTAAAGTATTCATAAAGTTATCAGAAACCGATAATTTGGCGAGTTTCCTCGATTTTAAAACGTTCTTTAGATTTTAAAGTTTTGAACACGCATTAATATGCCATGAATTATTTGTTAGCTTATTATTCTGAAGCATAAACCTTGTTTGCCTTTTCCAAAATGTTATTTGACTTTGCATATGCTCTATTAAGTTTTCATAAATATTTCCAGAAACCGTTAAGGTATAAATAATTACCTCGCGTAGTCTTGATGCCATCGCTATTGGGAACGATTCTAAATTATGAATTAAGCTTTCAAAGATTACATGGGGCAGACGGAATTGCATTTTAAGAAGTTTTAATTAATTAATTATTTCGAGATTGATAATTTGTTGCTTAAAATAAAGTTTATTCCTGGATTGGAATAAAAATATTTTTCTCCTGAGTGAAATATTTCGGAGTCACTTTTTAAAAAAAATTTCTCTATTAAAAAAAATGATTCATGATTAATTCGAATTTCAGAAATCTAATAGTAGAACTAACAACGGAAAAACAAATATAGTTATTCGAATGGAACCTTTTTTATTTTACCCTTTCCTGGCCTTCATCCTGTTCTTTTATCGAAATTGTAATAAAGCAAAATATTGGTTATTGAAAAGCGAGAGAGAGAGATGGCGAAGAGTTAAAGGCTGAATGGGGCGGAGATGGGAAAGATGGCGGGGAAGAGACTGGATGTGTATATTGGCACGGAAATACTAAATGGAAAGAGGGATCGAAATCTGAGAGTGGGGAGCAAAATCATTAGCAAACACAAAGCCCCTTTCCTCTCTATCGGCTCCGTAGCTGGAAATTACCTCCGCTACTAAATTGAAATCCTTATTTGAACATGACCGAAGAAAATTCAAACATCCACTTTTGCCGATAATGTTGTTTACCTCCTAAGACTTTGCCTACTCCGAGTAATAATTGTGTCTGAAGAATGCTGGCCACAAAATCTGAAAGAGAAAGAGAGAATAGAGAGAGGTTTGGGGAGATGGGAAGGGGGTGGGGAACTGTTCAGGCGCCCAATTTTGCTTTTCATTGTTGAAACGAGTTCTCCGGAACCTAATCAATACGTGCGTGCCGATAGATTATTCAAAACAAGTCCTCTCTTGTACAAAGGCGTCCGCCGACGTTTTCAGCCGGAGAAGGTTTAAAGAAATCTCTCTTTCTCTACAAAGGCAAAGGAGGGGGACAAAAGAGCCCTATAACGAGAACGGAGTGGTCAAGGAAGAAGGGAAGTTGGGTAAGACGCATGCGCCGACGCAAAAGAGATAGTGGGGGCTCCGTTGAAAAATGCACGGCGCGTCGCCCGACCGAGCGCCTCGGCCCAGCTCCTCTGCCGGCGCACGCACTCTCCTCTCCCGGCCACAACAAAGGTATTCGCCACGAACGACGAGCGACAACCAAGTTTTGTCCCTTGTTTCGTTGCTTGTTGTTGTTGTTTGTTGTTGTTGTTCTTATTTAGTTCGAGAGAAAGTCGACAGAGACCGTTGCGATCGGAAAAGCTTCCTTTTCTCTCCGTTCACGTTGTTTAGGCCTTAATCTCTAAAAGGGAAAATTCAATTTTATGAGAATAATTTCCCTCCATCCGCTTCTAAGACAGGTGAAAACTTGACTGAAGAGAAGGGAATTGAAAGCGAACACAATCCATTTTAACTGACATCCAGCGCAAAAGGAGGGAAAAAAATAAACAAATCCATAAAAATTACAGTGCTGCGACTGATTCAAAATATTTATTTTTTTTAATGCGATTCTATTTTCTATGAGCATTACAGAGGAGAGTAACAATTGAATCAAGCTAATAAAATCCGAAATTCTTTATATTGATCTCCCATAAGCTGATGAAGTTTGAGGTGCCGGCAAGTTCTCAAATTTCGAATTATATCCGTTCTTTTGTTCTTTATATAGTAAAAACTTAAATCGTCTTCAAGCGATCGCAATTTGTTTATAATTTTCTTACGTGCGACGTTCCTTCGTTTCTTTGCTTTTTCATCTTTTTCAATAATTCGCATTTTCAATACATATAAATCGAAAAAAGTAGCACATATCCCTCGGCATGAAATTAAATGAAAAGGAAAACTGCTTAATATCAATGGCTTTCTTGGGATTCATGTTTGATCTAAGTTACGTTTCAATTCTCAATCAAATAAAATTATTTTAGGTAGACACAACAAATGCTTCTTTTTAACATCCAATGAACTTCGGACAGTGATCTTCTTCAGTGATATACTTTTTTTTCTATTTCAATTTTTTTGCACGGAAGTAATTTGGAATCTTACCATCCAATATAATTTGGAGCAAATCATAGTTACTTAAAACCATTTAATATGACCGCATTTAAAGTTTCTGCTACCGATATATGGAATTTAACCACAATGGTATACATCAAATAAGGCTTATTACTGAAATCTCGAATTCCTTCCATTCACAGATCACCCAGCATAATTCGTTAAAGTATAGTTTATCCGTTCTTCGACCTGTTAATATAAGTTCGAATCACCGAAACTCTCGGCATTTTTTATTAAAGCACTTTTCGTTTAATATTATCTCGATTTGGAACATCTTCCCTTATCGAAATACCCTTCGAGTGTACCTCTCCTGAGTGTTATCATATGTGCAATCATTTTAATAGACTTTTGAAAACAGCATTATAGGACAAATTAGCTGATTCTAGCGCAGTTTTATCTTTCTTTATTTACTTCTAGTTTATCAAATTTATATATTTTTAGCCTTTTTTAAGGTTTATTATTCCATTGGGATGCGTGCTATTGTTATTATTATTAATAATAATAATAATAATAATAATAATAATAATAATGCAGCGGGAGAAGATCATCTAGTTCTTAATAGTTCGATTTGCCACAACAATAATTATAAAATTTTTTATATGCTCAGTTGTAAGAAAAATCTAGCGTATTATACTATGTGCACAATTGTGTATAAGAATAAGCTATATATCTCGTCGTAAATGGAGAACAGCCTGTACATCATTCTTTCATTTGTCCATTAGGGATACCGAGAAGTTAAGATGTGAGCGACCGTTGTCTGGGTGGCGGATCCGAATTTCCCCGGAGCGAGGATATTTGGATTTGTTCCATGAATGCAGTGACAGAGATGAGGAAGATATCTTTACTTTGAAAAAGAGGGGAATATAGAGCTTAATCAGATAGGAAATGGAGGCGTGAATAGAGCTTTCAATCATTTTTACAGAGCGCTTTTTGGATTTTTATATTCCGAGTCTGACTTGTACGGTTATTACCATAATTTCTTTTTAGAGAAGCCTGAGAATCCTGTGCAGTTGTCGTTTAAGTATTAAATGTATTTCTCTTTCTGTATAAATATATAATTTTTGTATTTTTGTGATATGGTTATTGGTTTTAATAGAAAAACGTGATTAAAAGATTCTAAACGCAAATCCGTCCAAGTTTTCATTTGAGGTTGCGTCGTAATTAATAAAAATTCCAAGGAAGGGGAGAGCATTCACACAGAATAGAAAAGAATTAACTGTGTTGCAATTTTATCGATCAGACTAACTTTAATAAATTCGTCTAGATAAATCTGTTTGTGCAAAAGGGAAGGGGGGAGTGGAGAGAAGCAAGAAATTAAGGTAATTACATAAATGGATTTCAAATGTGTTGGAGGAGGAGGAGGTTTGTGAAAACATTTCGGACAGGAACATTGAAACATAATTACAACGTGAAAACTTTTAAGTGTTAACGTTCATCTGCTCTTTTTTTTCTTTTCCCCCCGTTGTTGTGTTTCTTTTTCTTTTTGGTTTCATTGGAGCGGGCGGTTGGTGTCTGTGCTGTTGTCGCATCAGGGGCTCGTCTTTCTAATAACTCCCCTTTCAGCCAATGGCTATGAGTTATGGGGTCGCGCAAATCTTAGCCGGTTGCATTTGCCCTTTTCGTTTTCGTAATTTGCACGCGACGAGGCTGTCCATTTGGGCTCGTCACTTAAATCTTGCCAACGACTTTGCAGCGCTCGCCCAATGTAACATATGGACAACAATAGCATGGCGAAAAATGCTCCCCGTAATTGTTGTTAATTGAGGCCCGTTAGGAGCTGGCGCTGCGGCCATATTTGACCGCACGTCCGTTTAATGGCCGGGGTTAAATGGGCTGCTCCTTGCAGTCTCCGTGTCCCGATAAAATTAAAACTATTATGAATGGCAGTGATAACAACTTCTTTATTGTATATTAGCGCTGTAAACAGCTGAAGTTGTTATGAGGAAAGAGTAATTAATCACAGTGGCCGTATGGGCCGGATGACCCTCAGTCCAACCAGCGAGAAGCTCCGGTAAAAGTGCCGTCGAGATGACGGGAGGGTGAGAAGGAGGAGGAGGAGGAGGAGGAAGAGGGAACAGCAGAAAGGGTTAGAGAGAGAGAGAACGAGAGAGAACGAAGCGCACTCTCACCCCTTTGGCCACCACCACCACCGCCATCACCACCGCCACCGTCCACCCGTTCGGATGGCTCGTATGCCTTCTGTTTATAAATTCCACCCTGGCAACGACCGCACTCGTCACAACAAGGCAGAAGCAAGACGACTAACGGCACGTGCCTCGAGAGAAAGTGTTGTTAATGTTGTGGAACATGGTCAGCTAGGAGTGCATGGCTGCCTGGCGATAATAACGTGCTGTGATTAATGAAAGTGTGCTGGCATCTTAATAATCTCAGTTACATGGTCAGCGCCGCGACCAGCGTCCACGGCTTTTCCATCTCCCTCCCCCCGCACTCCGTCGCCGCTTCTGAGGAGGAGGAAAAGGGGGTAGCGGGTGGGCGGTGGGGCAGCAATTTACAACAAATGCAAATTAAACGAAATAAATGTGGCAACTGCGCTAGATGCCGACGCAATTTTAAAAGCATTAGAAATTAATCTCGGCTCTCTTTGCTAGCTAACCAACACTCTTTTTCGCTCTTTCTTTCATTCCAACTTGGGGCCTTCGTCCACCACCCACCCCCTTTCTTCCCGATCCCCTCGCTCTTTGTTTTCTGTTCTCCTACCCTTCACATTCCCCACCCCCACCCCCGCAACATATAATTAGCCGACCAAAGGAATGACATGATCATAAGAGGCAGTCGCATAAAAGTTGTAAAACTCGCTAAGGAAAAGTTCAAAAAGTTTTTAAAAGCAGCCGCTGTTAAAACCAGAGGAACACCCGGGAGAGTTTAATTCGACACGAAATACGGAAGTGAAGTGACAGAAAAGGCGGAATTAAAACCCGAGATAACAAAATTTCGTGAAAATTTTTCCTTGAGAATAACGAGGATTTAGCGAGATTTTAAAAACCCTGTCCGATTGCGTTCGCCTCTTGTCCGTAACAGAGGACGCTATTATCCGGCGCAGCTTTTGCACTTATTAGCATATTTCACATGTTCTTTTGGAAATTAGATTCAACCAAAAACTTTTCCCTTCGTCTCTGGAGATAATGTGGGAGGAATTTCACTAGTTGGGATCAAAGAGGTTTCCAAGTCCGTCCATCACGGTGGAGGGACAATTAGATTTGGAGACGCTTTTGCCTTTTCTTGTTCGTCTTTGAACTCTGCAAAGAGGAAGGATCCTATTTACATCACTCCGACTTCATTTCCACTTACCTTAGTAAAATGGCTAATAAAGAATTTTTAAGGTGAAAGATTCAACGGCTGCTCTGGCATTGGCTATACGATCATTGGCCTTATACTTTCTCAGTGTTTAAAAATAATTTTCTCCGGCCATCGAAAACTCGGACTTCTTTTTAGGTATTCAGTTTAATTTGTTATTTATTTTTGCATTAGAATAAGCGCATGTATAAACTCTTTTTCGATTCATTTGATTTACTTTTTTTTTACGTTCTGCGGACGTGGGAGTCCTTCTTAAGCGGCTTCCCGTCGCACAGTTGAGCCTTGCAAAATAAATAAATCTAGAGGCAGAACCTGACAGTGTTCACTCTACCTGAAGAGATCGGTGCTAATGAATCTTATTTCGTTGTTCGAAATCATTATTATTGCTGTAGATATATTTATATTTTAAGAACTGAAACAATAGTTGATTTATTTACGCATATCATGGAGGTAACAATAAATTCCGTTATCATTTAATTCCTAGGATTTTACATTTTCAATCAGGTTTACTTTATTTTTTGAGAAACGAAGTTTTTTTTAAGTATAAATATCATCTTTCATAATTTCTGTCGACATTTTAAGTGTATTCGATACGAAACCACCAACAGCTTAATTTTAATACAGCGTCCGAAAGTATCGTTCCCTCTCTCATTCTTCCTTTCTTTCTTACGCTCTTTCTGTCTCTTACAGTTATCGATTATTTTTCTCGCTCACGTGCCTCACGCTCCCTTTTGTGTCACTTGGTTTTTGTAGTCATGACAACTTTGCAATTCCCGCCGAAAGTACAGTCGGCATTATAACAAACGAAGTTAGGCATAATCGGCGCGCGACGTCTAACGAGCATTATTCGGTTTATCGTCGGTCGCTACCCCATCCACTCTTTCTTTCTCGCCAACCCTCCCTCTCAATCTTCCATTTTTCTTAGTCCTAAAAGAAGGAAATAAAAAAAAGAGAAGACCTCCTCCTCGTCGTCCTCCTCTTATTCCTTCTTCCCTTTTTACAGACACCTCGTGTGGTTCAACTCTTCTTGGAAGTTAAATGAATCAAGCTATCGCTGTTGAAGGTAAACGTATTTACGTTCGTGGAGGAAAGGTTAAATTCTGTTATGGAATGAGATCAAATAGTTTGCATGAAACGATATCACTCGATTAATACTTAAACGTGCGCTCCAGGATCGGTTCGTTTGGGGTTTGTGTTTTCCTTTGAGAGAGGAAATTATTTTTAGACGGATGTGTGAATGGCTTGCAAAGAAACTTATTTTCGTTGGTGTTCAGAGATATAAGATTTAATTAATCGTCGACAATTAGTAGAAATCCCACTTGTTGCCTTTTCGTATAGATGCAAAATCAATCATGCAATAGGAGATAGGTTTCTTCGCTTCATGCTTCTTCTCCACTAGTCATGAATATAAGTCAATTAAAAAGTTAACATGTGTTTACGCGTAGGAAACAAACTACTTCTAGATCTATTTGAAGAAGTAATTCGTGTTTGATTCTGCTATCTGATACTTTAATTTCTGCAAATTGAGAAATAGAATCTTTGGAATTTTGGTTTAGAATGTTAAGCGTTTTTTGAGCTCCTGTATTTTGGCCGCCCTCTCATGGCAAGTTAAGGAATCGTTTTTTATCCTGAATATTTTTTTCATTTCCCCATGAACTGTAAAATCGTCTTATCCATGCATTTTATGCATTTATCACTGGAGTAGAGAGTGGATTATACCAGTTCTTTTTAATTTACATCACATAGAATAATGGGATATGCAGAGTTTAAATGTAAATTATATTTTAGAAGATAATCTCACTTAATATTCTGTCGATAATAAAAATAGTTATAATTAATTCAGCGATAATACACATGTAAGGAAAAAATAACGTGAAAAAAAGGATCTCTCGTTTATTTGCAAATGATTTCTTATAAAAATGAAGAATTCTGCGAACTACTATTACGTGAATTAAAGAAGATACCGAACAAACCAGATTTTAGCACTTTGATATTTGCGTATTTTCCTACGATATATAGGGTTTACTTCAAAAACAATGCACCCATTTTTTTACTTACAAAGTCGCTACTTTTAAAGTATGTAGATCATTTTTTTAGGAAGAAGCTACTACCGCTTTGAAAAAAAGAGTCTATATGCTAGATTGGTAAAAGCTATACCAGCACGTTTTAGAAACTGCAATCGACAGCATCTTCCGTGCACTTGCTGTAAAACTCTTCGGCGGTTTCCTGACGTCTCATGCTCGTACACAGTCACAGTACATTGCTTCTGATGGAATTCAAGTGCAGCAGCCATTGCTTTCGTTGCGGGAAGAGGATGAAATAAACTGGAAAAGAAACGGACATGATGTATCCATACATTGTGAAAGACGCAAAGCTGTATATTGAACAATTGATTATGTTAAAAATGTGTTGGGTTATTTTTGGCGTGACTCTCGTGTATTTTGCAAATGCTGTTGAACTTTAATGCTTTTTTAGTGTTGCAATCTAAATTATCTACCACTTTTGAAATTTATGCCACATCGTCCGAAGTTTGGATCCGAATATTTCTAACCTTCATAAATCGCGAATGGAATTGTAAGGGTATATAAGTAAAATTTTAACAATTAATTGTTGCTGCCGATCCCTAACTGTTAAGTAAAGTAGCCATTAGGGAGCCAATTTTTTTGGTTTATGTCACTATGAAGGCGTTTTCCTTTTATATTGAAAAATTTGCAACGAAATGATTAATTTCACTGTCAACATGTTGAGAAATTGATGGAAAATTTATGTTCTATTGGATGACTTTGATAAAAATAGTTTTACTTTTTCAGGTTATTAAAGAAATTGCGCACTCCCCCGTAATCGTCCATGTAATTCCGAATAAACGAAGTCGGAAATTCTAAATTTGAATTTCTGAGTAATAATTAAATACTTAAATATCTTTGAATCGGTTTTAGTGAATATGAAGCATAGGCACGGGTTTCATACGAAGAAAAAGAAATTAATAATAAAAGCAGAAGAACAATTTAACGAATCTATTTGCGTTTTCGGAGGGAAAAAAAATCACATCTGAACTTGTATAGTGGAAATGGAATAAAAATTTAATTAAAATTTCTCATTCAAATGGAAGGAATTTAAGAAAAAAAAAAGCGAGGGGAGAAACTGATTTATGTAAAAGAAGGAAGGGAAAAAAAAGGAGAAGCTTTAATTAAAAAAAAATTAAAAAAGGGGCTTCAATCGATTCGTATTCTTAATTATACTTTATTTCACTTTAAAGTGTTTACGAAAATTTTCCCGGGAGAAAATCAAACGCAATTCGTGATCGGTGATGACGACAAAGAAACGACAGATTTTTAATATTATCGCCGATCGTCGAAAATTTCCAACCATCTATTATTCTTTCTTAGGATAAAAATGTAGTAGAAGAAAATATTATCGCGTGATCATTTAGGGGTGCGGGGAAGAAAATTCTGCATAAAACCCTCTTGTTAGCGAGGTCCCCTTTTTCCCGCGGAGCCGTGACGTCATTAGGCTCTCATTTATTAGTCATTAAAGAGTTGAAATTTTAAAAACGACAAAGGCGGGAGTGAAGGAGAGCCCCCTGAAAAGCTTCAAAGTTTTACTTCTCATTGGTATCCATGGCAACAAGAAAAGAGTCACCCCATAAAGGACACCGGAAGTGAACCATTAATTCCGAGACAGAGATGGAGTGACAATAGAAAACGGAAATGATATAAATTTTGCCAACCCATGCTGCGAAAGATAATGGCTCCGAATAGGCGGAGGTGGAGGAACGAAAGAGAGAAAGGAGGGGAGTCGTTTTGTCAACTGGTGTTTGGCGGCCGCTTTTTTTTTTTTTTTTTTTTATGTTTTTGCTCTTTCCTTCGATAATCCATTCGTCTTAACATGGCTCATCGAGAATCACTGCACTTTTGCACATTGGAAAGTCAGCGTTGGAAAAGGACGTTTAAAGGATCGGCGAATTGTTCTTCATCATAGAAGAAAACAAATTTAAAATTCTGAGGAAAGTGCTTCAGATAACGAAGGAATTGAATTACCTCTTGCTTAGATAACGAAGTGGATTATTATTACGAGTGTTATGATTAACACTATACAAATGCACTAGTAGAAGTGGAAAATGCCTCTGCAGTTTAATTTATGTCTGTTTATTCTAAGGACTGCGGATTGTTTCTTCGGCGGAACGTTTCTTTTTACTTGCAGGGCATTATAAAGCAATGATTTAATCAAACATATATGTTGAAATATTGGAATATTTTGAAAACATTTCGTTATTCACACGTGGAATTACTGAAAATTGGCAGGACCATCTATCTGTAGGCAGGAATTAACAACAAAAAAGACGAAGTTACGATGGGAATATTGGCTGTCTGTTGAGAAGAGTATGTTACAAGAAACCTATAAAGGAGCATTCATTTGAAATCTATTCAGGGTTGATTTTGGTTTGGTTGGTTTTAACGTCCCTTTCAACTATGGTCATATCAGGACGGCGCTATAGAGCGGCGCAAATTTTGCTTCGCAAGGGTTCTTTAACGTGCAGCCGACCAACGATAACACGGGACCAACGGCTTTACTTGACTTCGAAGGAAGTGCGTGATCTCAGGAATTTCCCTCTGAAAAATTCCTTGTCGTCCTCGGCCGGGATCGAACCCGCGTCCTCCGGCATCAGAGGTGATCATGCAACCACTGAGCCACCGAGGCCGATCAGGATTGTTTTGCTAAAGTTAATTGCAATATCCATAAGAAGTTGCTCCTATCGAAAATATCGTAGAAAATTCTAAATTCGTTCGTATGAATCTTTTAGAACTTACTTGAGGAGTGCAAAGGCTTGAAAATATTAATTAGTAAATGTTTATGTATTCTAGCGAATATGCGGGCATGGTTTTAACAACGCATCATATTTGATTCGCCTCGAACTTTGCAAGGCACTTGAGGATGTCTATTCTTATGTGTTAAGAAAATGTCGCTACAAGTTAATGATGAAGTTCCTTTATCTAAGAAAGTTTGATTAACTCAGAATGCACATGCCCAATCTTAATGGAATTTTCTTGTAGCATATGAGTTCACAGAAGATGTTCAAAATTAAAAAGGTGTTGGCTTTGCAAAGAGGTAAAGTGTCTTTATCCTGTATTAATTTGAATAAGCAGCTTTTACTGTGGCTAACTTCAACCATTTGCATTGTTTCATGTTGTCTTGGAAATCCAGATGCAAAGGGTCCTTCGGTATCAAAATCATAATCGTTCTCTGATCTTTTGGAAGAATCAGTTTTCCTCTCTGATATAGTGTTGTCTGTAGCGATTATTAACTTCATCAGCTCTTCTCTAATCAGTCAAAAGAATCTTGCATATCAATATCAACAATAATTACCAAGAAATTGTGGATACTTACAAATTTCAAAAAACCAAACAAAGGAGATCACTTTTCCACAATCGAAAATCTACTTAACATGCTGATGAAGATCGCTTTGCTGTAAAAGTGAACATACGTGGATTATGGATTTTTTTTTTTTTACATCTAACACAGTGTTTGTCGGGAACCTCTCAGTCGTGGCACTTGCCGAACGATTTTAAATACAAGACTGATTCCAGGATGAAAATTACTTTAGAGCACATTTCTTTTAACACGAACGTTAATACAAGAATATATTTTTTTATATATCAAAGAATTAAGCTTAAAATTCCAACATAATGTCCAGGAAAGAAATATTTCTAAATTCATGAAACAGATTTATAACTCGGGGTATTTTGAGTTATTTGTTTAACAATCCGTTACTCACTTCTTTTGAACGCAGATGTTGATTCTGTAAAACTTAATCATAATTGTGGTCAGTTAAGGATATTTTATTTTTTTTTCCTAATGTCCAGTCTGAAGGGAACGTTAAAATCATCTTCCATTTGCTACTTGTTTGAGAAAGTAACTATAAAGTATCACGTTGATGTTAATGAAGTTTGGCTTAAAAGAGTTGACACTGTTTAGCAACAAAGAGAAACAGTTATCTGAAAACATTTTGACACTATCGCCATCGACAATTATCAGCATATTAAGGAAATTGGCAAAATGAAAATTGAAGTTGTCAGTTGAGTGATGCTAAATTTCGTAACAAGTTTATCCCATTACTTTCACTGTGTTGTTTAAGAGCATGTTACGCAGTTATTTAAACGTATAAGAAGAAAAACTTGAGCAACCCCTTTTCGTATTGCTTAAATTTTGTGGGCTTCTTATTACTTTATTCTTTGTTAGCAATTTTTCTCTCCATCCCTTCCCGTTTCCTTGAGGGTCACTTTGGTAAACATAACACCCCATTTCCCTCTTCTCATTTCCTCTGTTAACGCAGATTGCTTTCACTCTTGCCTCTAATGGCTAATCGGAATGCTGCTGCGCCCCTTCTTCTTTTTCTTTTTTTTTTTTTCCTTGCCTTTGTCGTTTTCTTTCCAGGTTTCTTCTACAACAGTCGTTCTGTTTCGTAGGGCACTCGTCTTCTTCTGTAGTCGTCTGCTGTGAAAAGAGGAGCAGCTCTTCAACTATGGTCTCTTTAAATATCATTGAATGCTTTCCCCCTTAATTAATTATACGGAGACATTGAATATAAGATTTTATTATTTCAAATAAATTTTTAAAATCTTATTTAACTTCTTTCTCGCATTTTAGCTGAGCTGTTATCAATTAACTTCCGTGCGCACTTGCCTAATTTATTTATATATTTTATTTATTTAAATTTTTAGTTAATACAGAGTATGTCCGGCCAGAGCCATTATGACCAAAGACCGACGAGATAGATCACTGGCAGATAAAAATAAAAATAACACTATAAAAAAGATAAAAATTACATTATAAAATATTTTTCGCATTTTCATTTTTTACATGTCTATAGAAAGTAGGTCCAATATTAAGCAATTAAACTTTAGATGAATTCTTATTTATGGCTTTTATTGAAAAGCAACTTCATACAGGATATTGATTAGAATCTATGGCAACGGTTTGGAGGAGAAAGTTTACGAATAAAACCCCCTTTCTCCACCAACGATCGTGTTCTATTTGGTGACTCTAGTTGTGGACTATTATTCTGCACCGTATTTTCCACTGTAGTATAGGTGTCTGCAGAACGGTGAGGCTGATATTGTTCCATTCCTGTTTGCAGGTTTCCAGAGACCCTCAATGGTTTTTGGACGGCCTCGAGCAAGGGCTCGTTTCAGTAATTCAAATCTACAAAAATCCATCGAGGATGCATCTGGTGATTTGACAGGGATTTCATGAAAGTGTATAACGTGAATTCCAGTTTCATCTTCCAAATCCAACGTAAATTGAACGGTCGAGTTAGGCGTATGGTGCCGCCATACTTTGATTTTGTCGTCTGTTCTCAGTGCGGGGATTTCGTCGTGGAAACTTGGACTGAGAACATGCTGGTGATAATAAAAGGAGTTAACCTTAGACTTCCTGTCCACTCTTCTGATTGTGAGCTTGCCGTTATACGATTAACCCGCAATCACCATAAATCTTTTTGAAAAACTTTCCTTACATTTCTTGGATCACTTTTGATATGACTTTCACGGTAGAAAATCGCACGAGGTTTGTTGCAATCGTTGAGTAGATGTAATCTTCGTCCAAAGTGACAACGTACTTCCATCGTTCTACTGCGAGGAAACACTCATAGAGCCTCCGACAGTTCCTCTTCCTTTCTGCGAATTGTCAGCAGCTTATAAACATGACTCTTGTGACGCTTTTCCAGTTGCAAATCTTTGTTTATTTTTTTAATTATAGTAGCTTGTGAAGTTCCTACAATGTTTGCTGGATTTTCGTATTGGGCAAGCTACTTGACTTTTCGAAGGACCTGTGGTGTTCGGCTTGTGGGAACGCGAGGATTTTGCTGTTTCTGGCCAGTTGGAATTAACTCTTCCCGGGATTTTCCTTTTCCATTCAGTACTGCCGATATGCCTTTCTTCGAAACGGAAATTTCGGGGTTTACCTCCGCTATTTATAGCAGGATATTTGTAATTAGTGTCGAAAAGGGCAGTAATGTACCCTTCCCAGTAAGGTCCGAATTTCGAAGACTTTTTTTCATTACATTTACTGCTTTAGAATGAAACACAATAATGCGGATGTAATAACGCCATTTCACGTGCTTTCTATAAAGGTACGTGCACGTGACCCACAGCATTCAGGTAATAAATCGTTACCAAAGATCGTAATCAACTTTCTGTATACTCCCGTTTACGGCAGCTTAAAGGATAATACCATTCTGAGTACCGTGTTCTGAGAATACCGTTATTAATCTACTGTGAGTGCTATTAGCTGAATCGGTTTTTGGAAACGTAAACCTTTTATATTCCTATAACATTTTCCTGCATTTAGCTTTGGTAAATGATCGAAAGTTAACGCAACTCTGCTCGAATAATAATTTCTACGTGGAAATTTATAAGTGGCAAAAGATCCTTTTTCCAGATGTACAAGCAAGGTCTGCTCTTGCCAAGCTGTCGAAGAGCAAGCCCATTTCGGCTTCTCTGAAAAGCACCATAAAACATTTTTTTAACTATATGAAATAATTCTGAAACTTGGTAGGCAAATCTAGAGAATTCGTTTTCACTAATGACAGATTTCTGGTGATGAGTGTGCCTTCTCCTGAATACAAGAGTTGTTAAGATTGAACGGCAAAGTTTTTAGTCGATGATTTTAAAAGCTGGATTGTGTTCATGGAATATATCCTAATTAAATTTGATAATGATATTGATAATTAGACACAAAAATTAATTTAATACGCTTATTCTTACTTCGTCGTTTGGCATTATGGAAAAGCAAAACACTCAACTTCTGCTCTTTGATTGCCAAAATGCCAAGAACGGATCTACTCTTTGAATTACCAAAAGAGGCGGCGTTTAAGTAGTTTCCTGGTAAACAACCTCCCATCGCCATCACTACCATCAGATTCTTTTGTTTAGAGTCGTTGGTTCAGAGTCCTTTCACCTTCCTTTTTCTGCCCTCCCCCCTCCTGCTTTCCCAATTGGCTTTTAATTAAGAGCCGATCTAATTGATCATCGCTTCTATGGTTCTGATTTGTGTCGAAAAGGTTTCGCAATCAATTAATTCGCGTCTCGATCGGTTGCGATAAACCTTTCGATCTGTTTACATTTGGCGCGTGCTTAGTAATGAATGCACTAGCAATTTTTATCTTTGAAAATAATTATTCATTAATTTGAACGGAGAGAAGAGCCTTAGATTCTCAGATAAAGATGAACTCCTAAGTAAAATTTTCCTCCTCGCAACCCTTTCCTATTGATTCTCTGCGGCAGCGGCGTCATCCTTCTGTCATTATGCCTCAGTGTAAGGAAGGGAAAAATCTCAAGTGATGTTCTTACGGAAGAAAACTTAGTAGTAGAGAGGGAAGTCTTATTTATTCTTTGATTTACCACGATGTTCGAACTTAACGAATATTTGAATTGAGTTGTCTATGTTGTGCCTAGCTGTAGCGTACGTGTGGATACTAAGTAACTATACGGCACTACGTACTACGTTTTTCAGATTGTGTATAGTTATGTGGGCCCTACGATTCTGCCATCACCATGTATACATTTTTAAGAATAATTAATGTTTTCGTTAATGAAGAAGAAGTTTAATAGCACTTTATTACTTTTCTTCAGCATTTCAATAAAACAACGGGACTTGACGAGATCCCATAATAGGCCTCTTTTTCTTTTCGAATGTTTCCATGAAGTTTAATCAAGAGCTGGGAAGTGAGAACAGTGACGAATGACCAAGCCGCGCGATTCGTGTTCCCATCACTTAAATTGTGCTCTAAAATGTTGAAAATCCAGAATCGATTTTCAGCATGATTACAACATTTCCCCTTTACCTCGTAAAGTTGAGAAATCAAAGAAAGGGTTGTAACACCCCGACGCCTAGTCTCGTTTGCCCATTAAAGAGAAGCGTACTCCCTCGTCCCTTTTATTTTTATTTTTTTAATCAAAAGTGGTGATTTATTTTGTATTTTGTCTCATCAAGAGCGAAAAGAAAATATCTTAAATAAAAGAGAAAGAGAGAAAGAATAGCGACAGAAGCATCCAACTTTATTTTTTGATGTATTGAAGCTGTTGTAAACGTTTGCGGGTTTTAAGTGCTCCAAGATTTATTAGGTACGTAATCGGTTTCGGTGTATTGTGCCTGTCTTGTCTCTCTCTCTCTCTTTCTCTCCTCTTAAGGGTTTCGGTGTCTCGATTTTCCTTGTTCGCCCGTTTCACGCGTCCCCCTTCCTTTCCCTACCTCCACCCACCCACCACCTCTGACTGGTGCAACAACGAGGCCAAATCGAGGCTGGCAGAAGTAAGTTTGTTTGAGAATGGCTGGTTATACATGGCGAAAATCTTCACCTCCCCCAACTTAATGATGGTCCTAAATCATCGTTGTGGGCTGGATTCGTCCGACGACGCTTCCCGGTCTGCGTTGCGCTTGCCGCGGAGGGCAGTTTGTCTCCGGTTTAATCAGACTAGCCAACGGGTATTTGACAAGTGACCCCTAGTTGTCAGCAAGAATTTCATTAGTGGCGAGCTCCGTGAATGAGATGGCGGATATTCCTAACATTTATAACAATCGCAAACCGCGAACGCCGGGGTCTCTTCGTGCTTTGCCCCGTTCACCATTGGCGCGCCGAGCTGGTACGGAGCGCCGAGCGAGCGCTAGAGAAATTAATTTCGGTTTAATAAAAGTTACACACATGAAACCTCATATTAATTTCATTATATTTTTTTCCCTCCCTTCCTTCGGTACTCTCTCTCTCTCTCTCTCTCTCTCTCTCTCTCTCTCTCTCTCGTAGCGTTCGTATGAGTCGCGCCACATTGCTCAGCTGGACGGCTCAATATTGCGCTGTCAGTCAGACACGCTGGTGTGAAGGGAAATATTAATTTAGAAGTTATTAGAAGAATTTTCCCCGGGAACGAAATTTAATAGCAATTTAATTATTACTTTAATTAGAGACTTCGCCAGCGAAGGCCGAATGGAGAAAAAGCTGTTTGCTGATGCGTCACTCTTTAGAGTTGCCTAATTCGATGGAACCTCGCCGATCAACACCAGATTTCGTTCATGACGCATGCGCAGTGTTACGTTTATCCCCACCACCCCTCAAGCTCACCACCCCCTCCTCTACCATCCCTCAACTCTATCTTTGAATTTTACCCTTACTGCGCAATCGCATATGGTTTCTCTGGGCCCCCTCTTTTTTTCTGCCTGTTTCTCTTTTCTTTTCCCTGTTTTTCAAAGCGTTAATGTGACCGCGATTAAATAAGATGGTAATTCCCGTAATCTGGTTCCTTTCTTCCACGTTCTTCCTTTTTTCTCTCTTTATTTTGGAAGGGGAAGTGAGTAGTAGTTCTTTTTTATTTTACTCCCACCCCCCTCTTATTTTAAATTAGTTTTCGGTTTCGTTAATTTTTAAAATGACATTTTTTTTTAACTTTTAAATGCGCTTTTTTTTTCGCCCTCCTACTTTCATTACTTCCTCGCGTTTCTATTGCTATAAATATTTCGCGTTTAAGTGAATTAAAAACAGCAACTACGTGTTTTTTTTTAAAGAGAGTGGTGGGTGTTTTTGTTTATTTTAATTATGCCATTTTTAATTAGCTTAATTTCTAAATGAAAATAAATAGCGCCGAGATTTGATTTAAAGGATAACACGTATTCGTTATTATTTAAGGCCCAAAAATGAGCTCCGGCTTATTTTCAGAATATTTAAAGATCGTTTTAAAACTATTGGGTGAATCGGAACATAATGTAATATCGTTGTTTTAAAATAGGATAAACTCTGAAACAGAAAAAAATAGTTCTTAATCAATTATATAACCGCCTTAACTTATCTGTCGCATTGGCCCATCGTGAAACCAAACTTTGAACGCCATCTTTACAAAAGGACGTTGGCTGGATGCAAACTAGTCCGAAACTCTAGTTATGACGTCATCAAAATTCTGAAATCTTTTCCCTTAAAGAAAATGCTGCAGAGAGCTGAACAGTTGGCAAAACTCAGATGGTGCAATGTCAAGCATTCCCGATATCAAGGGAATACAGTGGATGGGGCACGACCTCTCGGTCGAAATCTGATCTTTTTATGGGTCAGTCTTGCCGAGTTAAGGATTTTGTTGTAGGTGAAAGATGATGTGGCACCCAAACTGCTTGTCTGTTGGCCTTCCCTATCTCTGCTCTTAAACACTAGATCATAATATTTGGACAGTTCTTCAATAGTTTGACGAGGTTCTGTGTACAGGTCTTGTGTAGGCTGCCACTTGCTGACAAATGACACACTCGGATAAAGAGCGCAAAAAATCTTTTGTTTTTGATTGTATTGTTTTCTTGTGAAATTCATACTGCACGTAATGACGAACATGACTCTCCTCAGGTTGGGTGTCACTCATTTTATGTTCTACAAACCCGGAAACAAAAACGCCTATAAAAGTCATAAACATTTCAAAACTGTTTTCCACAAACTTAGCCTGCTAAAGACCAACATTACTTTCGGTCCTATCAAGTATAAGTTGAGTTAATGCGTTTAGCATTCATTGCTAATCATTGGGATTGCTACTAATTTGTGAATTTTATTAAGAAGAAAGAGAAATTTTAAGATTTATTTAAAATTTTAAGACGTTTGCCTTGTTTGTCTATTGGGATATCTATTTCAGTTTCATCGAATTCACATGTTTCAATGGCACTTGAAAAAACTCATTTTCTATTCAAGTGCGTAAGTGAATTTGATGTTTGTCAAATTTTATCCAACCTTCTTCAGCTTTGTAGCATAGCTTTTGAAGTTTCACATCTCTCTTCGGATTGTCCTATTACTATTGCTTTCCGCGATAATAACAATAAGAATAATAACTGTAACAGCACAAAATTGCAGGCGAGTTCTCCTGTGAAGCTGAAGAGCCAATGAGAATTCCCTTTCTCTCTCTCCTTTAGTTTCAAATAGAAATTTGAGATGCGTCTGAAATATTCAGTCAGGTGTGTGGCGCTTGTCTTTATTTTGACGTTTGTATTTTCTTTGCACTGCATTATTCAGTGAAAGCAATTAACGTCTGATTGGTTCCTCCTCCGTTTTAAGCTGCAGGGACCTCTGGTGACGTCAAATTTTGTGTTATTTCCCAAGCTCTTTCTGCAGTCAAAGAGAAGAGGGAAAGCAAGGAGATGGATGATTAAGGAAACGATCTCGGTGCCTTTCAATTTCCACTTTCTTCGTCCGGAATCATGAGAACACTACATTTACTAATTTGTGTTGAGGATGTTGTTGCATTCACGTCGTCTGATCTGAAGAGAATCCATTTGCGATAATGAGAACATAAAAGAAACAGTGGAGAGGACGGCGAGTCGCCGAAAGAGTTAAATCGTACTAAAAATTAAAATATGTGTATACTATCTATTACTTTCACATTTTCGTTAATTATTTGCAATACTGACGACGTTTTTCGTATAAATTTTAAGAGTTACACCTTGTTGTTAATACCATTGCGAGTATGTTTATAGTCTCGTAATTCTTAATAAGGATGAAACCTATCAATCAATTTCCCCTTTTGAAAATTTATCTCTGCCACATTCGCAGTACAGGATGATCATAAAGTATCTATGTGAAGAATGCTAACAATGTTAATCGGGGATAACTAAAACAAAGGTTTACGGACACTTTATGTTCGCAGAACAACATACCTGGAAACACATACCTCGATGTAATGGAACATTTTTTATGCCACAGTGAGTGTCTGGTGGAATTACAGATGTTCCTCCAATCCCACTGACACTCCATTTTGCCACAATTGTTCGCTACTACCTGAATCACGCTTTTCCAATAGATAGATTGGCCGTGACTCTCCACGACTTTGGTCAGTATGCCTGACCCCCTTAGACTCTATTTTGTCTGGTGTTTTTCCAAGTCTAAGATTACCAGCTGAAGATCCACAGCATTGAACATTTGAGACAACGCATTACAGTCGCAGTTGCTGAAACTTCGCATTTTGGAGATAATTAAAAGTCATCTTAAGATAACCACTAACATCAAATAAGTTGTAATTCTCGCATAGTTATGAAGGTTTCCGACGTGTTATGAAAAGTTCCACCGACGTGATGTTTTTTTTTTCTCTCCCAATTTTTACAGTGTTCTAATTTCCTGCCAAAAACGTCTTTTTACGCGACGGAAATTTCAAAACGAGGAAGATGAAATTTGAAGAGAATGTTAACACTCTCTAAATTTTTTTTAAAATGACCATAGACAGTTTCTAACCTTTTTTTTGGGACCACTTCCTCAGGAAAACTGTAGCCCAATCACCATACAACGAAATTGCGTCTTAAAACTTCAAAAACCATGACGGCAATATTAGAATGAAAAACTCTTCTGAATTTTCTCCTTCCTTATTGAATAAAAAGGTCTTTTTATTAATCTTTTCCTTGAAATTCATTCTTTGTTGAGAATTGTAATTCCATTACAATCTTGACGGAGTTTATTACTGAAATAATGAAATGCCAGATAATTATTTATATCGTTTATTCTGTAAAAAAACATAATTTTGCAGTAAAATATTAGACCCTTTATACTCATTCAGTAAAGAAACTTCTACATATAGCTGTTAAATTTCTTTTTTAAGAAAATCTTAAAATAATTCTTGCGTGGGGTAATGATTTCCAATTACGGATTAATGGAAGGAGACGAACTAAGTTACAAAGACACAGATGTCTCCATAGAAGTTCCCTACAATTTATCAGGATAGCTGTAATTGTTTTATTTTTTAGTTTACCCCTATTAATTTTATAAAAAAATAATTTCTTAGTTTGTAAAAGCACAAGTGTTTTTACCGTGCATTGCATTAGATGTTATTTCCGTTTTATTTCCGTATTAATTCAGTTTTTTGCTGTTTGAAATAGGAAAAAAATAATGAGACTAGAAACGCTTTTCTCCAATTCCAAACTTATTTATATTTATTTCATTTGTCAAGGAGCAGAAAAATAAAAAAAATAAAATAAAAAAAAAAAAACGAGAAAACACCGGCTCCTTGTTGGGCTTCCCTTCTAAGCACACATGTTAGACAGCTTTGCCGCTTTGTCAAGTTATCCTCCCAGAATCCCTCGCGATGTTTCCTACGGAGGAGTTTATTTTCCGAAAGCCTTTGTAACCGGAAATGGAGAGCTCGGCCGGTGCAATCCACTAAAACTCCGGGGGTGGGAAAAATTTCTCGCCAACGACCGCATTGCTTTCCAGCGCGAAAACTTGGCGCTAAATTTATGCAGTGGAGAAATGGGGGAGCCTGGCGCGTATAATACAGGGGTCCAGCGATGGACAAATTATTCCCATTACTCGAAGACTAGGATTTTCCGCTGTGGTCGGATATCCCTCTATTCCGTTCATCTCTCCTCCCTCCACTTTCTCTCTTCTACTCGGACTGGTTCCTTTTCCCTTATATTTTTTTTTATTCCCTCTACTTGCAAAGCCCCCACCCCAATCTGTCTTTCACCTTCGTGACCCCGCCGTGTAAGTTTCGCTCCACGGCTGATAACTCTCGTGTCGTCCACTAACTCACCCGCGAACAAGTGGACGAAATGACAGGATAGAAATGATCTGTTTTGCGACAAAAAATTACGCTCGGCAGAACTGAAAATAATGTCGCCAAAGTCTTTTGGAAAGTTAGAAATTTTTAAGTTATTGCTTCGTTGATAACTCTCGTTTCCCCCGCTTGCGCCAACTTCTTCCCAACTAACTCTTTTCGACATCTTTAAGAATATTTTGTACTTTAAAAAGAAATATCCAGTTACTATACGAGAGAACGTCTGTTTAAAAAGAATGTTACATCATCAATTGCATTGCATCACCAATTTAAATTAATGAAACGTAGCAATCCGTTAATATTAAATATTTCAAAAGATTCATCAAAAAAAAAAAAATTAACGTTGAAGTATTTCCTAGTCTGAGCGGATGTTTTTCGACCCTTTGATCTCTGATTTCAAGCAAAAGCAAAGGCTGAGTGGAAAAATATTGAATACTCGAAGTGGGGGGAGGGGGGTGATCATTCAGATTTCATCAGAAAGGGAAAGAGTCAAGTCCCTTCCTCACACGAATAATGCAAAAGAAAGGACGGCAATAGGAATGCATTGAATCTAAGAACCCCAATTGCTATTTGAATATTCCAGTCTAGTAATCATGTATATTTCATTGGGAGTTTCGCGCGCGTTTACCTCCCTCCCTCTGTTTGCCAGCTTTGCTTGGGCAGCGTTTTGAGTCAAGTGCTCGCCATCTGTATATTCACTGCAACATTGTTACCGTTGTTGTTGGAAAAATACGCAAAGGGGCATTCTCGGTGTAACCTAACGTAGTTTAATTTTTAAACAACACGTAAAATGCTAATTATAACAGCAGCATTAGCTTGTGTTTACGTTTTCCCATTTAAAAAACCTTAGTAATTATATAGCGTATTTGTCTGTACGAGACAGTCGACAGCTTTTTACCCTTAGGACTCACTGAAGCTCTTAACTAATTAAACGGTCACCTTTATAAGGTTTAATATCGTTACTTTAATTAATATTTTTACGCCAAGTAGTAAAAAAGAATATTTATATTTATAGCACTTAGTTTTATACGTACGGATAAAGTAGACATAATAAAGGTCTGATTTTAATTTTGTAATTTTAAAAAGGTCTACTATAAAGTGGCGCAATGTTGCCTGTTGGCTTTAATAAATAGTTATAATAAACTGTCTAATTTAATTGGAGGGTCGCGAATTTGGTGCATTTAATATTAAAAGGCGTTTAAATGGAATAGTTTACAGATGTCTTTAATAGAATTAAAAGGCGCTTTATTGGGAGTTTAGAGAATACTAATGGAAGAAGAATTTCTTCCGTTGAAATTCCGAAGAAACAACGATTTTAAAATGGTTATTGTTACTCTCGAGAGATGTCGCTGTTAAAGCTGCCTCTCGTTATTATTTGTTTTCGTGCGTAGCAGTTTTCGTTGTTTGGTAGGTATTGGCGAATGCGATCCTCGTCCAATCTTCTGTTATTTATAATATTGAACAGAGACAGACAGACGGACGGACGGAGAGAATGACAGAAAGGAAAATTAAATTTTAACAAAAATGGAAGAAGGAAGGGAGGGGTGGGAGGGAAATGGTAGCTTGTATTTTATTACAAAAAGTCTCCCTGGTCTTTACTTGAATCACAGTCCGAAATTTCGTGGTCCCTCCGTCAAAACCTATTGCAGATGGGAGTTTAGGGGTTCTTGAATCGATTGGCGTCGACGACCACGTGCGCCAGCCTCGTCTTCGTCTGTATTCCATTTCGCGTGAGCTGAGTCAGCCCCTCGGACCGACGAGGCTTCCAACAAACCAATTTCAATGGAAGCAACCCGATGTTTTATTACAATTTTTTTTTCTTTTTTTCCTCCCCCCTTCTCCTCTCTTCCAGAATATTCCAATTTCCCGAATAAACGCCCAGTAACCGATGTCGTTTTTTATTTCGAACTGAATCTCCTATTCTCTCTCTCTCTCTCTCTCTCTCTGTTTCTAATGAACCGAAATTGCATCTCAACAACAAAACACATTCCACCAGTACTCCCCCTATACTTCCCACTTTGTTCATTTCATCACTCTAACTTCCAGCATTGAGCATTTTAATTTATTTCATCCAATCCCCCTCACGTCATTCCCACAAATAAATTATTTAATAGCATATTTGTTACATAAAGACTTTCATTATACGTGATCGAAATGGTGTAGCCAGCAATCGTTTAGTTTTGATAAAAAAATTATAATAATAAAACTCTAACCAATTTTTTTTTAATATTTACTATTTTGGCCTCTTTAATTTTATAAGTTGTATTTTTCAATATAAAGTTTTTCCGACATATTTCCCTTCTCCCTCCTGCCTTTCTATTTTCTTCATTTTCCTTTCAGCCCTCCTTGGTCGTTGTAGAGGGAGTCCGCCCGCCCTCGTTACAGCAAAGACCAAATTTAACCAACTCAGTTTCAATTTTACCAGGACCTATTACATTGGAAATGAAATAAATTTCCAATACGCTTTCAATCCAGCCGTGGTGGGGGTTCAGAACGGAAATTATTCTGTGTGGGTGCGCCGTGGGTCTCGGGGTGTTCGCCGGCCGTGTCCACCAGGGCAAATGCTGGCGCGATCGATCGTTCGTCAATTGGATGGGAGCAGCTTCGACCCCTACTGGACGAAACAAGCAACAATTTTTATGAGGTCCTAACTGTTTCCCGTGCCAGGCGGCGACTTTGCTGTAGCGGGGCGCTGATATCCATGCACTCATCATCCCGTCTCCTCTCCTCTCCGCGTTTTGTTTCTCATCACAGAACGCATCCAAGTGAATGCGATAAATGGCAAAGGAAAAAAAAAAAAAAAAGTGCCACCCATTCACCCCCCTCCAAGAGAAATTGAAAAATACACAATAAGTCCTTCCACCCCCATCCTTCATTTCTCTCCCTCTTTTTATTTATTTATTATTATTATTACTTTTATCATTTTTTTTTCGAGTAACAGCTTTAGAAATTTTTCATTTATTCTTTCAGATAATTGCTTTCTCCTTTTCTCATACGAAACAATTTCTCGAACACCTGTTTTGGAAAATACAAACAAAAACTATTGACAATTTCTGTTTGATGTCCGTTTGCTTTGTTCTATAATATAATTTTACTCTGTTCAATAGTAATCTGTTTCTCCAAAATAAATTCCATTACGAGATAAATCATAAATTATTTTTAAATGCAAAACTTTATTTATATAACATGAACTGTTTAAAATCTGAGTAGGCTGTAACATTCGGAGGCTAAATTTCTCTGGGAAAATTGTAGAATCTGTCCTATACCGGGTGGTTATAAATTTGATAGTCTGATAACAAGTCTCACAATAGGACACTTGTACAGTAAATTTCAACGTGGCCTCCTACGTAAAATTTAGGCGCAGCCTCCAGCGTTCCTCTACGTCTCAAAAAAACGATCTCCAATTACGACATAGTCGGTGATATTTCAGCAAATGCAGCTGTTTAAATTGTTCAACATCTGTACCTGGTAAATCTTAGACTCGATAAACCCCCAGAAAGCGGTCCAGATCTGTGACCAAAGAACACTGTGCTGTTGGTGCCCCATCCTGTTGGAGCCCACAGGGTCTATAATCCCATCAGAATTATAGACCACCATATCAAAATATGACGTATCCATAGACTCCTATTCTCGTTTTTATAATCAACATCACAGTACCTCCAAAGAAACTGTATTACTTGCACAATATCACAAAAATGTATAGGGAATTTATAATTGCTCTGTATTTTAAATAAGAAACGGCAGAAGGTGTGTACTCAAATAAAGAAATTACGTTTCACTTGCAGAAGATACTAATTTGTCCACCAGCTCTTTCTGGATTTTTCTCTTCAGCTCAAGGCTAACAATTACCCACGAAATTTATACAGAAAAGCCTACTCTGTTACTCTGCTATAAATCCAGTCGATCTCATTCTATTTCAGCAAAACAAGAAATTATACAGGGCGATTCTTATAAACCTTTAACTTTGAATATCTTATAAACGAGCAGAGAAAAATAAATAAAAATTCAGTATCCGTACATTGAACGAATAGAGACAGGTTAGATTAGGTTAGGTTAGTTCACGTGGCGCTGCATATTCTCTATAACATGTCTTAATGGATAGCGTTGGTAATGGTTTCTTGTAAGGCTTCAGCCATATGGGATTTGGTACCATATATCATTTATTTAAGATGTCCTCGCACACAAACTAGAATAAAATTGGACTCGAAAAGTTGGGCGATCTCGGTGACTATCGATTCTTGGAAATTTACTGTCCTGGAAAAAATTTCTGACTGACGCCAATGAATTAGGTGAGTGTCGCATGTTGTCTCATTCAGATTTTATTTTTTGCGCTTGTATAGTCACTACTATTGCCACCTAGGAGGGGTTTCTAATTCTTGCAGCGATGTTTTCTGCTTTACATTGTTCATTGCACTTGTCATGAAATTTTTTATTAATTTTCGTTTATTCGTTTATAAGAAATTAATGAAGTTCGGATAAACAAGAATCGCCTTGCAGTAATACCGTAAGGCATTGTAATTTTCTGTAATTTAAAGAATACTTCCATATATTTTTATATTTTCATGTTAGTTCGTGCATTTTGAAAACGCTTCTTTTTTGCCACAGGCATTGAATCTCAAGGCGGTTTCAGATGGACCAAAACCCTAACCCAGCCTGGTTGAAATTTCCCTTCAAGTAGTGGTTCTTAATTCCATTTCATTCGTAAATTGCACTGTCCACCGACGTCGTTGTCGCGTTGATTCGTCGGCAGTTCAAGAGAATTTTTAATTATTTGCCCAAACACCATTGGTCGGACAGATCGTAAATTAAGGTTTACACAGTTAATATTTGTATTCTGTTGGTTTCATCTTCCTCTTGAAAGTGTTTGCGTTGATCTGTTACAACACTTGGAAATGTCGCTTTCATCTTATTCAAGAGAGAGAGAAAGATAGTGAGAGAGAGTCAAATTATTTGAAGAGTGTGACGATGCCGTCAACGTTCTCGACGATACATAATCTTGTTTTTAATTAAGTTTCAGGATTGATTATTAGATTGTATTTCTTAAGGAGGCCCGTTGAACATGTTTACTTACATCCAATTTCTCTGTCGATACAAAAACTTGTAAAACAAATGATATATTATAGGTAAGAATAACGCACCCCCACCGACGTTTGTTTACCTGCAACACAACACATTTCCACGAGGAATAGTAATTTAATTAAAAGTAATTTCAATTTAGTTTCTACGCGCATCAGTTTCTATACATTTTTTTCCAAATTATATCTAGCTTCTTAATAAAATGTTTTATTAATACAAGTAGAGTATTTCATATAAACGGATGTGTTATATTTATGGTATCGCAGCTTTATTTATATTGTTTAAATTCGTCGTAATATTAAAAATTCGCTATTTTCGCGTAACCTCCTCCGGATTTTTATTTATTTATTTATTTATTTCTGAACACACGAAGGGCGTTCGGAAAATTAGCTCCTTTGGGTAGAAGAAATGTAAATATGTGCGGACGCATATTTTGTCCATTACGAATAAGATTGCTAAATACAAAAAATGGCAGTGTGTAGCTTTGGTAATCATTTCATGAATTAATTGAATCTTGCCAAATTTTTCTAGACATATATAATGTCAAAAGAAGTGATAAATTTTTATTTATTTTTTTGGTTTCTTGACTTACTGGCTCATATAAGGGCATCGTCTAATTTCTTGTAAATGTTTCCCACTGGGTCTTTCGTTTTGTTTTTGATTTGCGTCAAACATTCAAAAACAACATCCGCTGAAGCGGATTTCTTAACACTTTGTTTGAACTACTGTTTTAACCTGTTGAGAAATTGAATGTCCACTGATACAAAGGAAAAATAATTTCAAATCCGTGTCGATGAAAATCGTTCTTTTATTGCACGAGTATGTCTGTTCTGGATTAAATGAAAACTGAATTGCAAACCTTTCAAATTCAGTTTATCAAAGAATCCGTTTTTTTGTCAACATAATTCATAACCATTAAAAATTAATATTAATGCCAGGTTGAAGAAAAAGTTCAGCTTATGAAAGATCAGCAAAGGGGAAATAGTTTTTGTAAACGGGGAGAAAAAATTAAGTTGTGTAGCGAGAAGTTTTTTTTTTTATTTTTTTAGACGCTTTTCCTCTCCATTTTCTTGTCGGAGCAATTCCGATCGACGTCAGCAAATCTCGCAAACTTATTTCAATAAAAAAGGAATTTCCTTTCTCAAAACATCAAATTTCGAATTCGATTTGCGTATTTTTAAATCGAAACTTTATTTTCTGGATACATTGGAATTTCAAAAGAAACAACAGCTCTAGCTGGAATTTTTTATATGTTTTTCTTTTCCTTAATTTTGTGCCAGTACTAAACAATCTGAATTTTAGTTAGGGCTTGACGTAATTTCACGAATCACAGGGATTTTATTAGCTTCGGAATCAGTCCGTAATGGTTTTATTAAAAACGAATTTAAAATACTTAAATGCTTTTTCAGATATTTTTCTTACACGGACTTCCTTTAATATCAAGTTTGGTTCGCTTATAGTTGATAGTATACCATAGTGCCTCGTTATTATTTTAGACATAGTAGTTTCCTCGGGCATATTTGATTCCCACCATCACTTACGACATAGAGGCTTTAAAACAATTCTTCTTAAGCTAATGTCGTCAGAATTCTTTGTGCGTTGGAGGGGGAAGGGAGAAGAAGCTTCATCAATCCGTCTGCCCGTTTCCCACTCTTTTTCTTTGACCAAAGAGGGAAACAACAGCCATGAAGGACTGACAGACCGGGATCGGACATCTCTCAGCACGAACAAGACCCAGTCAGTCAGTCAGTCAGTCGTCAAAAAAGGTGGTGGGTGGAGCCCAGGACACCCGAGTCCCTGTCGCTCTTATCGGCTTAGGAACCCCTCGTTTCCACCATTCCTTTCTCATTCCCGCTCGCCCCCTTATCCTCCCCACCCCACCTTATATTCCTCCATTTCCTCCATTGATCAATTTTTCTCTTTCCAATAGCGACGTCTACCGGAAGTGAAGAGTATTACATTTCCGGCATTGTGGAATAACGTTCGTTCTCTTAGGAAAAGTCAGTGGAGGTAAATACTGCGAGTCAGTTTCTCTTTCGCTTTCGTCCACGCACCCACCCTCACACAGACATACAGAGTTTTATCGTTATTATCCCACTTACTCACCGCCTTCATTCCCTGGGACGTGCAGCCATTTCGACATAAAGGGTAAAGAGTAAAAATTAGAATGAAAGAAAATGTGATTGAATTCATTTCAAAACTTTTAGTAGAAAATGAAGAAAGCTCATCATCACAACAATCTTCTCGTATAATTACCAATTCAGTAGAAACAGCATAACGGTTTTTTAGTGCCAGCTCTCTCTAAATTGAAAGAAATTTGACCACTAATTTGATAATGATCTATATATTGCAACTGGTTGTATAAAAAGAAGATTGTGTTTTATCGAATCTTCTAGAACATTTTGTTTTGGTTTTGATTGCTTTGTCGCAATCTCTTTTATTTAATTAGAGCTTGGAAATTAGTAGGAAGAGGATCCTTGAACTGGTAAATCCCTTATCCAATTAGACGATTTTTAAGGTGCTTTAACAAAAACGAACATTTAACATTTTCACTATAGACAGTTAAAGTCTTATGGCGTAGTCTATTGGAACGATCCCTTTTTTTCTTTTTCTCAAATAAAATAAACTTCTTGATTCAAAGCTAGATCGAACCGATAGACCCTATTCGCAGTTGATGACCTGAATGGAATGTTTCATATTCGAAGTAATCTGAAAATTCTGTAAATGTGCCTCTCTTTCATTTGTTTAACTATAAGAAACTATTATAAAGTTACCTTTATTAAAATTAGCCCTTTACGATATTCGAGCACTATACTGACCAGAACAATCACCACAGGAGTGCGCTAATAAATTACAGGAGGAAAATATCCAAAATTTGGCAAATATTTTATGATTTAAAAATGAAAGGAAAATTTCTGCGCCTGTTTCTACCAATAAATGCGGTAGCTCAGTGGTATAAGTGAAGAGCTGGATGCTTGTGATCCGTAGTTCGATCCCAGATTGCATAGGAATATCAATGAGCTGCGTGTGTTCAATTCACAGTAGCTAACTGGCCGAATCAGGGATCAAACTGAGATCAAATTTGAACAACGAAAAGAAGTTCAGTTGTTTGTAAGTTTAGATCAACAGTGATAAAAGAGCTATTCCTTTAAAACGAAGTTCCCTTTTTCTGTAATTATTTATGCTGTTTACCGCCAAAAACCATTGAAATGTGTAGACTTCCACTTTCGTAGAAACTTTCTGAAGTTAAAAACGGGTATTGGTCAGAGAAGACAAAAAGTTATCCGTGTGTCGGAAACATCTGAACAACGGGAAAGTTTACTGCAGGAAATTGTAGAATTACTGAAAAAAAATCTGAGTTATATTAGTTATAACATTAATAACAAATTTTCTTTTAATTTTTTTGTACATGAAAATAGTTTACTCATTATCTGAAAGGCAAAACAACATCAATCTTTTTCCAGGTTCTGTTTCTTCAGATTCATTATCTTAGACTTGTAAGTAAAATAAAATAAAAAAAAAACTGGAGAAAGCTGACAAAGGGCAACCTCTGTCCGAAACATCAGTTTTTTTTTATAGTTTTCACACTCAGTTTCCAATTTGTGTTCCCAAATAATTTTTTATAATACTGCTGTTCCTCTACGTTCGTGATTCCTTTAGATTTGGAAGTTTTTTGATGGTAAAGTAGTTCCTTGAACATGGTTTTATACTGTGCAAACGGAAACCTGTATACATGTCTCATCTCTTAGCTTTCCAGTGAGCATACTTCCTAAAATAACCGTCTTATAATTTGACTTTCGGATTTGATTTCTAATAAAAATAAATTAGATATAAAAATTTGATTAAACGAGGTCTCATGTCCTTTTGTTGTTTGTGGAACATTATGGATAGCAATTAAATTTGATCTTTAAATATTAAGTTTAAATTCAGTGATGTTTAATATTTTTATGTATGCTCTTTACTGATTATTTTTATTTTTTTCTCCCTGCATAATAGGTTGTTCGGCAACAGCGGAGCGTGTAGTTCGTGCGGCCAGATGATTCCGGCCAATGAGTTTGTGATGCGGGCGCAGGGCAACGTCTACCACCTCAAGTGCTTCGCTTGTGTCAAATGCCACAACCAGCTAGTGCCCGGCGACAGGTACAACCTGATCAACGGGAGCCTCTTTTGCGAACAGGACTGTCACAAATTCCTCAAGGGCTCCATCACTACGGGAACAACGCGTAAGAACAGCAAGGTAGGTCGGCAGGAGTCGCGGCAGAAGGCCCTGCAGAAGGCCGCCGCCGCCGCCGCCGTCTGTCACAACGTCGACCTGAACCAAGGAGCGTTCATCTGATCGGAAGCGCCCCCTACAACGTCACGAGGCCGCGGCCGACGGAAAGCGGCGCCTTCATCGTGGTGACTGACGACAAGGGGGCCCCTCCGACCACGACGACAAAACGACAAAACGACGACGACGGACACACGACTTTCCCGACGACACCCCCTTTACTCTTCTACTGCTTACTCTACTACTCATTGGCACCTCATCAACCCAATCGAGGACTTCTCTCTTCTGCACATTCCATCGTTGTTCAGAACAATGCTCGCCTGGCTAATTTCTTGACAATTCTCCCCCAAAAATGCTAAAGTTCAATAAAGAAATAAAAATCGTTCAAAATGAAAGAAACGTCAACGACGATCGATTACAAAAATAACAGCAATGCCAACAAAAAACAAACAAACAAAAACGAACAATACTGTTGTTAATAACAAAGATTAAAACTATACAAAGCTGCTATACACTGAATAATAAACACACAAAGTTCAACATTAAAATAAAAGACAGAACAAAAAAGACAGAAACTATTAACCAAATTCTTATAATGTGCGCTCACGGACAGAACAATTATAAAGAATTTTATGTATGAGATTAAGAATTATTCTCGTATATCATCTTATTACAAGAAACCACAAACTTTATTTTACTCTGAAAAACTGTTTATTCAACCAAGCGCAACTGTGAAAAATATAAAAAAGATTTAACCCTTTAATAAAGACCTTGTTATCAGCTCTGCAATGGACATCAGCTGGGTTTAATGTGGCTGTGTGTGTGTGTGTGTGCATAAGGACAACAATAACAAAAAAAAAAAAAAAAAAGAAAGTTAACCCTTTCGTTTCTCTCATTCATTTTCCATGTTCCGCTAATTCAACCTTCATTTCAATTTATTATTGTTATTGTTATTATTAATTATTATTATAATTTTTAAAAATGTATATTTTAAAACGACATTAATAATTTTCTCCTATTGATTCAACAACGTCATCGGAGACGACGTAAACTTACCTCCCCGAAAAAAAAATAAAAGTGGAAAGGCAAAAAAAAAAAAGGGTTACTACGTTTCAGAAGTGTATGTAAAGTCGTTCTTCGCAAGCTGCTCATAACCCTTGACCTCCTCATCCCCTTGAACACCTCCCACCCCCAACTCCCCAAGAATCGGCCTTATTTCGTTCAACAGAAGGGAGTGACGAGGTATTGTGGACGCTGTGGACCTTTCGCCAAAAAATACTAGTGGGTGTCGCGTTTTCTTCTCCTTTTTTATAGTTTATTTCTTTTTCTCTCCTTCCTTTTTCCTGATGGAACCCCCCCCCCGATACAGTAGAAGCGGAAGTGGACAGAAATTGTCCGATTTCAAAGACACAGATCGCCAAGTGTGGATCAAACAATCGTGACTTGTTACCTTAGCAACAATGGAACCTTAATGACGTCACTTTTGTAAATGGCGACGGGGATTCCTACGAGGACCCCGTGAGGTTTAGATTCGCCCGTGAATGTATCATTACACCTCATTCACAGCTTCATTGTGGCGGCGACACCGAGGGGTAAAGGGAGGAAGGGATCCACCCCCGTCCCACCGCCGCTTGGCAACACGCATGCGTGAAAGAAAGGGGAAAAAATGCACCAAGACGATCAAAAAGTGTGTGGCTCATCGCAAAGGAAAAAATCGCCCAAATGAGAATTTTTTTTTTTTTTTTTAGAAAATGTTTTTTTATTTAATTTGTAATATGGGGTCTTTTAATTTGGGAGTTGTAAGCGAGAAAATTTAATGTATGTTCTCAAATTAGCTGTTTTTGTTTTGTCCGCTAAGAAAATTTGATTTGTATATAAGAATAAGATTAGAGACCTGTTTTTATTTTAAGCTGGTTTTATTTTTTTTTTTTTTTTACTGAATATTTTGTTGCATTTCTCCAAGAAGCTTTGAAATATAGAAAAAAAAAACAGACCAACTCCGACTTCTTAATTTAAAAAAAAAAAAAAAAAAAATAGAGAACCCCGTTATTTGGCTTCTCTAATTTCACTTTCGAAATTTCAAAAATCTGATTTGTATACGAATTATTCTCATCCATTAATTCCTCCTCCAAGAAACGGATTAATTTCACGTCAACTGTTTTTTGTTTTTTTTTCAAGCCAGAAAAACCGTGCTTTGCTACATTTTCTTTCACGCATGCGCCGTTAACATTGATTGTGATCACGTGATGGAAGCAATAATTAAAAAAAATATATAAAAGGACTTGGAGCTTTTCACCCATATTTTTCATTCGACACCATGTATAGTTCCAACATTTCACTGTACAAAACCACTCCAATTAACTATTGTTAATTATATAATTAATTATACAATTATTATTATTAGATTAACTTTAAGTGTATAACATGATTAATATTATGTCAATTAACTTGAAAAAAGTTTTTAAATATTTTAAGTCGGAAAGGCTTAACGAATTTACTCATGATGAGTGATTTTTTAAATTAATGACGAATTTGCACAATGAAGATTTTGCACAAAGGGAACGTTCGCATATTGCGTCATCAACGCCTTTTATTATTACTTTTTTTAAATATTTATTTTGAAATCAAGAACTGTACATCCTTAATTTTATTTCTTATTGAAGTATTTAATTTGTAAAAGTATTTAAAAAATTATAATAAATTTCTTTTTATTTTATTATGCTTATGAACTTTTTTTTTTTAATTATACTTTTGTTTTTATTTGGTGTTCTTTGTTTTGAATGAAGTGGAAAACAATATCGAAATTTGCGAACGTTTCTTGAAGGAAGATTATTAATTTTTTCTTTTTTATCTCATCATCATCATTTTCCCCCTGTTTGGCTTCACTCGTGATGATCATATACTTTACTTTTTTTTTTCCTCTCTTATTTTTTTTATTTTTTATTTTTTTTATTTTGCACTTCGGATGTAGTTTTTTCCTCGTTAGTACTCAAAAACTCGAAATTGTTGTAAGTGAAAATAAAAAAAGTTTTTTGTTTTTATGATAAAAAATTTTTTCACTGTTGTCTCTTGTCCTTATTTTTTTTATCCCCCCGTTGAGTGATCGAAAAGCGCCTTTGGAAGTCCCATCAACGGCTTTGTAATCTTTTAATTAGCGGTCGAGAGACACAAAGAGATCTGACAGATTAGAAGTTTTTAATGTCTTTGCGATGGAAAAAGGGAAGGGGAATGGAAATGGAGGAGGGTTAACAACGCTGTCTTTCACTCTAAACGTGTGGCAAAAGTCGCAAAGTTTAAATGTCACATCACTATAAACCTCTAATCTCTCGTAACTACATTTCGACCCCTTAACCCAACGTATTCTTCTGCGATTCTTCTTTCTGCAATCGAGAACCGTTTTAAAGTGACGCCCTTTCAATGATTTCTAGGAAACCTGAAACACTGTTTAAGCTTGACATTCAAATGCAAAAAAGCTGGACACTTTTTTTCTGAGAATAGCGTAATTCAGTTTTATGGTTCCTTTACCGACTTTATAATAGCTTTTTATCAACGAAACATGCCATATAGTGGTCCGTCAAGTATTTACTTCTAAATAAGCTTAATTCACTAGGAAAAGAACATTTTGGTTAACCCTACTGAATGGATGGTTATTATACACACTGGTCAATGAAATGGAAACATCTGTTTAATATTTCATTATACCGCTTTGATCCGAATTAATAGCATCTATGCTAGTCAATATGTTGAAAACCGGGCGTTCACCAGACATTCCCTTAGTTCCCGCAGATTAGTTGGAAGAGGATTTTGATGTCGGATAGGTCTTCCCAACATGTCCCAAGTTGGAAGTCATCTCCGTGCTCGCTAAACCACTGCTGAACCAATCGTGCGCATTGTAGTCCGTGAAGAAGCAGTCACATGCAGGATAGAAATGCCTCATTGCATGATGGACTTAATTGGCGACGATATTCAGGTAGTCAATGGAACGTAACCGATTGTGTTGTCTTCATAAAGCATGGTGGTTTCATTTTTTAATGGGGCTCCCGTCAGTACAAAACGGGGTGTATCCTGATTCATCAGACTACATTACCTTCTTTCAGTCACGACATTTCAGACACCGCTATGGAAACCTTTCCTTTTTTTTGTAGAAATCGGGGGTTTTCGTACAGGCAAAGAACTGCCGATTTGGATCGGCTTCACTTCCCGGAGCATGTTTTTGGCAGACGGGTCGAGAATAGCTTTGGTTAAGTCATTCTTCAATTGTCGTACAGTGGATGTCCTTTTCTGCGTACAAATCGTGATAAATGACGGCAGTCTAGCTCGTGATGAGCCACTGTACCCCCTTTTAGATAAACTATGAATAATTTTTTTCAACGATTGAATTCTCTGGATATTGCACCTTTCGAGAACCCAGTCAGCTGCTTCGTTCTTTCAGCTAGAAGAGCACTAACAATGAGTCCCTTTTCAAAGTCCGTTAGGTCTTCTTTTGTCCCCATGCTGATTAAGTTCTGTGATTAGATTCACTCAACTCCTTAAGTAGGTGAAAAGTACACTCTTGAATCACATGATCTCAATCTAATTTAGTTAAAAAAAAAACCGCATTAAAACAAATCTACATATGTTTCACAGATGTTTCTAATTCATTGGCCAATACAAAAATGTAAACTGGAATCCGACGACACTCAGAACTACGGAAATGTTATTTTGCTATTTGACCTACTCTTATAGATTCAACACAAGATCAAAGTAAAAACAAACATGATTAAAGATCACTTCCTCCAAACAGATTGTATACGAGGGTCAGACTGAAAGTTTTGAGGATTAATATTCAAAAATAAAATTAGCTAGTCCAAAGTTTTGCACATTTGTTAGAAGGATCAACCTTGGCATTGGAAACACTTGCCCATTCCTTGGAATCAATCATCAAAGCAAGCAGTCATTGATTACGTGATACCCGCAATTTCGTACGCTTCTATTGCATTTTCGTCATCCCGGAACCTCAATCTGGGCATTTATCCTTCACAGTTGGAAATAAATAGAAATCATATGATGAGTGTGTAATTCCACTCTGGAGTTGATCAAAAATTCAATTTTTCCCAAAGTTTTCGCAAATTTCCAGCTGTTCAAGGGAATGCAAGATGATCTTACTGTATGGCCACTTTTCCGTAACTTTCACTAAGATTGTTGGCAAACATAATTGGTATGCCATTCACATTTAAAGGATCGACACGCAATCAGTGCTGGTCACAATTGGCTGGCCGAATAAAGATGGAAACGTTTCGGCCAGCCATTTTGCCACGTTTAGCTTTTATTGGTTTCTCTTTATTTGGAAAGGCCCACTGCACACGGCTGACGCTTGCTTTTGAGTTCATAAGTATACGAACATGGCTCATCACCTGTGAGATGTCGTAAACATGGTTTGAGCGGCCTCTGTTAAATTTAGCATCCTTAGGTACAGATGGATAGTGTTTTCGTTCCACTATTAGGGATGGGTTATCCAACGACTACGTAGCTTCTTGATGTCTAGATGATCGTGGGGGATCTTTATGTCTAGGGATGCCTGAATATCATCATAGAAGTATTCTATCCTGCATCGGACATTACTATCCTTTCGTAGGTTATAGTTGCCGCTGTGAAGGAACATATCGCTCAAATAAACCCGTCCACGATGAAATTTATCGAACCACGGTTCCACGATTCTTAGAGATGGGGCTCTTCTCTCCAAATGCATTTTTCAGTCTTTCTTATCAGTCCCGATTTAAAATCGCAGAAAATCATGGCTCAAATCCATTATTTGGGTGAGAGAGCAATTTTTACCTTAGCACCAGAAATTATTGGTAAAAAAATATTGGGAAAGAACATTTTGTTTCGGCAGTTCTTCTAAAATGTCGTCTGCTATCAGCAAAACAAAACATTTTCACGTGAATGTACTGCATGATACGAGCCGCCAAATTTTCATTCTGGCATACGCATAAGATTAATGCAATTCGTAAATATACTAACCATAAAGAAGTTTAAAATTCCGTCATTTCGTTACAGTTTTTCAATTGTATTCTTAAGATATTTTATCATGGATTTTCATAATCGTGACGCCAGTGTAATCACGCCTGGAAAATTGACGTTCTTCGTAAAATATCTATAGGGTGATTCTAAAATCTTGCAACCCATTTTTCTGTTGTATTTCTTGAAAAAAATTCTATTGTATGCATTTTGTCGTGATTTATATTAAAATGTTGAAACTGAGAACCATTGTGTGCCAAATACAAGTCTACTCGACGACAGGTATTCGAACGCTGCAACACGTTCGAACATATGGGTGGGGAAAGGATACAAAGATGATGCGGATGCTGTCCTCTAATGGTCTTCACGTTATTTTCGTAAACACGTTCTTTGAGATGAGATCAGAGAAAGAAATCTAGTACCAGTAGATCAGTTGATCGAGATCACCATAATCCATGTGAATTGACTGTTTACCTAAATATTGATTTAAGCGTCACACATCGGATTGTAAACTGTTTACTAAATTTTGGAATAGCACTCCACGATGAACACCATTTTTTGTACAGTAATCCCCGTTTGAATTTCATGAGATTATGTCATCACTAACAACGCCATCTATCGTGAATAAAATGAAGTTTCTATAGCGCGAATTTTTAAATTGGTATATTTATGAAGATATAACGGAAAAAATATAAGGATATTATAACCACTCTGGATAATGTATTACTTAATTAATAGATCGTATTTGACACGTTACATATCACGTTATTGCTAGTTGTTTAATTTATATACATAGAGAGCTTACTTTGATAATATGTACACTCTATGGGGATAAAGATATTCATATAATTTATAGTAGTCCTCTTATAAAAAAAATTTAAGGTACAAATTGAAGCTTTACAGGGATTATCTGTGCCTGGGCAGTATTTTGAAATATCATAGGCAGAATGAATCTTCGACGATCCTTGATAGGATGACCACTTTTAGATGAACTCGTCACCGATAACTCTTCACTTGTTTCATTAAGTGTCTTTTATAATGAAAATGATTTTTTTTTTTGTTGTTGTTTTACCGTTTTGATATTTCATAATTAGTGGTCCGATCCGACGTTCGTATTATTAAATTCCTTGCTCGTCTTGGGTTTAAAATATATAAATTAGTCGGCTCTAGTCTTGGTTTAGCTATATTAAAAAATTATTACCAATATTGTCACTCTGTATATGAAACGGGATTAAAAAATTGATAAACAAAGATTTAAGTTTGATATTCCTTTTAGAATTTTAAAGAAGAATGAAATTTCGCTTTCTATTGAAAATTCCGTAGATGGACATTAAGATTCTGGAGCACATCAAGTACGATTAAAAATTCATATTAGGCTTCGATTTTTTCTTCTCTTTATATCGTAATAAAAGAATGTTGAAAATTGTTATTAGCCGGCTCTTTAATGGGGGTGTTTGGAGAAGATGAAATTCGTGTTTTCTATGAAAAAGGCGAAGAAAATGAATGAAATGTAAATTGAAATTTCCTACGACGGCCGTCCAATTTCCTTATATGATAATTCTCTAACCCATCAATTAAATTTCTTCATATTTCATCAGTGGGCGATTGAGGAGCGGGGGGGAGGGGGGAGGAAGAGAGTGACGACGGCGGAGTCTTAGGCACCTTGCGTTGCACATGCGCACCGTGTCGATCGCGGATTGGTCGGCCAAGCAAAGGGAGGTAGAAGAGAGCAAAGGAAGAGGGGCCCCCCCCCCCCCCCCCCCCCCCATGTTTTAGCGGGAGGGGGTTGTAGCTGTGCGCACGCGAGCTTTGCCTCCAAGTAATTAACCGAGTTCAGCTAAGATCCCGGGATTTACATGTTATTAAAATTTCGTACTGTGTTATGCATACACAATAACTTTGAAATTTGAGGCTATTGATCGGGGCTTGATATAATATGAGCGACGTAATTATTCGATGGACGCTTTAGTGGCGCCTCTCATTAAGCCGTAAGGTGCACGCGGTGAAATATGGTCGTCACTAATGCCCCTATAAGGCGGACCCCGTTACAGCGAAGCGAGCCGTCCTAGGGGCGCTGCCGTCGTTTCCCTTCTAAAGAGTACTTGGTTCAAGGTCCCCGCCGATTCGAGAAAAGGCTTCCGGTCTCGGCACCAGGTTCCCCGTCGACGGTCACGACGGAATTCCTGGCTCGGTCCGCCTTCGTCTTAGGGAACCTCACTTGCGTGTGCGCCTATTGCACTTTATTCCGGACCTCTTGGCTAAAAATTGTTGTTCGTTAATGAAAAATATTTTAATAACAGCGTGTTTTACATTCTATTTGGGTTCACGATTCTTTGTGGGGGTGTACAGAGGAAAAGAGGAATGTCGGTAGGCTTATGGCGCATTTATAGAGAAAAGTCTCCGCCTCTGCCACCCACCCACCCCTCCCTCCTTCGCCGATCCCGTTAATGACAGATTTCGAAATGAACCCCGTGACATCGGCGCTTAATCAAAAGCAAACGGCTTCCAAAATGGCGGTTTTAGCGTTCCTATAGCAACAGTTCCTCGATGATAAGGGGGAAAAAATGTTGAGCACTATTTATTAGTTTACGATGGCTACAGGAGAAACGGGGAAAAGAGGAAGAAAAAAAAAAGAAAAGATTTTTTAATATATAATAACCATTACGGAGGGGAAAGAGTTAATACACGGGAAGAATACAATAGACGTAAGGGGATATAAAAAAAGTTCGCGAAAATTAAAATCCAATGAAAATTTGGTCCGTTTATATTCCAAATTAGAAAAAAGAAAATTAATTGGAACTCGTGATCTCATGAAAGGCCATGGAGATTTGCCAGTAAAACAAGCTTCTATAATTAAACTGAGATATAACGATTAATTGGATATAAATGTTTGGGTTTTTTTTTGTGTTTATGCTTAATCTAGATTGCATTAAAAATTGATGAAATCCCTTTAAGCAGTTTTTACGCATTCAGACTTTGCGTAAACGCCACTCAGCTGCGAGTCAACTTATGCAAACAAACGATTCCAAATATACCGAAGTTGATTTGAGATAATTAACTAAAATTTACTGACAACTCTTCTGAAGTACTTGAACAGCCTAGCCTCCCTTTTCATTTGCATATCTCTTGACCCAGAATTAAATTTCTGTTTCGAATAAAATTCAAGATTCAACTTGAAAATATTTCTACAGCAACAAATAAATTGATTTTTATACCCTATCTGCTATAAATAAACAAGAGAACTAAACTTATTCTTTTATTGCTTTCGCCTAATTCCATCAGCAATGAAATTTCAGCTCGGGGTTTTGTTTATTTTGGTTATCTATCGCCGCATCCAACTTTGGAATACGATTCAGTCAACAGGAAATATCGAATGTTAATACATTAAAAAAAGACAAACAATTTGGTTAATAACGAACAAGGATAAAATCTATATAGTAAAATCCTATATTTACACTGGTTTAAAATATCAAAATTGATGAAAGTATTATCAAATGTTTTCTAATAATCATGAGTTACTAATTAACAATGGAACTTCAGTTGAAAAGTCAAAGTCTGATATTATTAGGTCGTTCAAAAATTATTCGCATTACCATTTATAAGGACGAAATGAGTGCACGTTACATTACAGGTATTCCGCTTGAAAGTCTATGTTCTTTTGCCATCGTTCCAGCAGTTTTCGTTTTGCTGCAGCAAACCATTTTTTGGTGGGTATCTCGGCACCACATCAAGATAGCCGCCTCTTTCGAGGCTTCGCCATTACCAAGCGCAGTGGGCCTTTTTCAACAGTTCTTGCCGCTTTGACCTCCGAAAATACGGCTCTGCGACTTGGCTGCTAACCTCGTGTCCAAAGAAAATATAGTGTCTGCTTTCGTGTTGTCTCGTTAACATGTATGACTGAGCAACCTCCTCTACGATGCAGCATCATCATCTTGTACGGGCACTATGGCCTTCTTCACGTATACTCCAAGCGCGCATTTCAAACTGCTACTTTTCGGAAGTTATTGGGGGGGGGGGGGGAGGCAATCACTTTTTAATCATCTATAGTGATACTGAATGCTATTTAAAACAGAAACCCACTTTTGATAAATACGAGATAGATTCAATAATTAACGCGGAATGACCTCTTCGTGTGGCGCAACCTTGTAATGAATCCCAAACTAAACCTAACCTAACCTATTGACCAAACGGCATTCTTTAAATGCTTGTATTGGCGAATAACATAGGATAATGCCTAAGTAGACTATAGCGTTAATGGCGAATCTAATAATGTCCGATTTTGAAAAAAATGAAAATGTCCGAAGTTAGACAGAAACTGCTACAGAAACATTGCAGACGATAAAATAAGTTAATGAGGAAGGAGTCATGGGTCGCACTGCAGTGTTTAAGTTGCTTGTGGCTTTTAGAAAGGAAGGATACCCGACCTGTGAACTACATCCTAGTATGCCATTTGGGCTTCCAATTTAGCTACTTAGTAGTCTTAGGACATTTCAGAGACAGTTTTGCTGTCCTAGTGTTCAAGCGACTAACCAGATGCTTTTGGTCCTGTTTGAACCTAATTTTTTTTCCTTTGAACCAGATGCGTGAAATCTTTCCTTTCGTTTTCCACGCTTAAATATTTACCAAATGTTGGAGCATTTTTTTCTAGTTACCGCTTCTAACATTTTTCTTTCTCGTATTCTTGAGGCGAATTAATATAATTCATTATATGCAAATAGAACTTTCTAATTATTCATCGACCCATATCCTACCGAAATATTCTTTGTATTTACTACGCTTTAGTAAACGTAATTTCATGTACTAAATAAATGAAGAAGAAAAATGAAAGGAAAAATTCCACGACTTGGATTCGAACCAGGAATCAGGAGTATCTAGTTCCTCGCCTCTACCAACTGGAAATTTTGCCATAATTTTTCATTCTAATTTAATTCCTAAAGATGATGCATAGCTTCAGTTTCCAACCTCTCACTTTATTAATTCACATAGTGCTTAATCATAGGAGTACATCGACTATGTACCTTTTCCTCCCTACCCTCTCGCATTCCTTAATGGATTGACGAATAGGTGGCTTGGTATTGTTAAAACGATCGAAATCACTCAGAAAGACCTTCAATGGCCGATTCTTAAGGGAATACTAACCGGCTTTTAATGACCATTATGGTTGGGAAGGAACCACCACACTCGAGAGGTTGAGCTCCTCAAGCCGAGTTGAAAGAAACTTGCTCTTTACGGGAAATCCAAGGCTGTTGATTGGAAACTTAAACTTTTAACAGCCTTTTATTGATGAGATTGTCACAGAGTTTAACTGAAAAGGCAGTCGTGGAGCTGTGAATTAATGGGAAAAAAAAACTTACTTTTTTTGGAGATAAATTAAGTTTAACAACTATTAAAAATATTATTATTTTATTTATAAAATAATTTCCAATTACAAGAGAAGCTCAATTATATTATTTCGGTTTAGGACAAATGAAGCCAATCTGCTAATGGAAATACACAAGAAATATGCCGGCAGAAAATCATAAATTACTCTCATTTATTATCAAACGATTTCTTCGGGTCACGCTTTCGGATTAATTCTATAAGATAACCTTTTTTTTTTTTTTTTGTTATCTTGCCATATATAGACATGACGTTGGGAGGAGTAGGCCTACAGAAATGAAATAAAATAAATTATTGTGTTGTCCTACTTCAGAATATTTTTCACACATCGAACATTCCTGAAATAAAACCAAACCAACTTAAACAAAATAAATATATTAGTATTTACACACGCCATGTAAATGAAGTAAAGGAGAGACAACTACAGATTTACAGAGTCTGTATAAACAGAATGGATTCCGTACGTTCCGTGATGTCCCATTCTTCTGAAGGGAAAAAAAAAGCCCTCAACCCCCCTCCCCGAGTTTTTCATGGAAAAAGGGCCGCTTTTTGCATTGACATAACGATTTGTTTATACCCACTTCTTATACAAACACCATGATTCGGTATAAATATTGCGTTAGTACGTGGGGCGGCTGAAATGAAAAGAAATACTAGAATGAAACAAAAAGGTACATTTTATCGAGTACAAGAGTATACATTTATTTTAAAACATAGTCCTTATAGAGAGTATAAACTTCTCCCAACGGTGAATCCATTTTTTCATTCTGTCAATTTCGCTAGTCTTTCTTTGGTCCATGATCTCTCGGGGTTATGCATTATCTGTTATGAAATGAATGCCTTTTAGATCACTGTTTAAATTCGGAAAACATGACTATCTCGAGACTCACAAGGATGCCAAATCCAGTGAGTCTCGAGCTCTTGATGTGTGTGACCGAGCGTGATTGTTTTGCAAGATTATCGGCTCACTGGATTTTCGAAAAGAGCACACACGTCTTCTCAAGTGTTTTGTTAATGTCTCTATGTTCCGCAAAGTTTCACGGTTGTCCTAGCTTCCAGACACTCTATCGCGCACATCCCAGAACACTATCGAGACAAGTTGATTTTTCCTGCGGGTCGTACAATATCAAGTAAATGCATACCAATGAAACGCTGTCTGCATTCCGCAAACCAAACTCATTTCGATTCACGGCAAAGAATTGCTCGGAGATTACATGGAACCTAGTTCCATTCTGGTAAAAAAATTATGAGGACGTTTTTTCTAGGAAGAATAAAAATTTGACCATATACGAATGAAAAGATATATTAATGGAGTCAGAGAGTATTTTTTGATACGAGCCCCTTGATACTGAAATTCGAAATTTTGGAAGCATTGTGGTGCATAAATAATTCCTCTGATGATGTCTGCTCAAAGAACTGTTGATAGAAAGGAACCATTCAGCAATGTTTATTAATAACAAAGATAAGGAAAGAAGTGAAGTCTCTATCGATAGAGAATAATGCCAAGAAAGACTTTCGAATGCCGAAATGTACCTTCATGTATATTAAAATCTTTGTGGAAAAGCGGTTTGTTCATGTATCTCCTATGGATAAGTCTTTCCATCCACAGTCTTAAGGTATTTATTCTATTTAAAACTATTGATAGATTTCACTTTACTCCTACCATGATCTCTCTTGGGTATATATACGACCTCCTGGAAACTACCAGGCCTGAACATGACGTCAATAATATATTGTGGAAGCACTATAATAGCATCGCCAGTTCGACGTAACAATGTTTTATCTTTTTCATGTTCAGGCCTGGTAGTTTATAGAAGCCCTTGGTATAGGTTATATCAATACAAAAATGTTATATATATTTTATTGTCTGCACGACAGTGTGATTTACAGTAAATGTTGAAACTGAGAACCACAAACTCTACTAGACGAATAGTATTTGCAGCAACACGTTCCAACATATCCAACACGTAGAGATATAATGCTGGGGATGTTGTTCTTTAATGCATTGATGGCCTTCAGATTGTTTTCGTATACACGAGTTGTTGTGTACAAAATATTTTCCGCACTTAACCCGTTTTTCCATTTAGGCATCTCTTAAGTGTTTGCAAGCTTCTGCGACTTTATGGTGTATTTTTGAAAAACGCCCTCATTTTCCAAGTATTAACTTTCAAGCGTCTGCTTCTGTTAGAAGTCTGTTCTTTGAGATAGAGAGAAAGAAATTAGTGGTGATAGATCGGGTGATCGAATTGGGCCAAAGTGTGGCACCCGGTCATTAAACACTGATTTCACTACTGTAAGTGATAATCGCAAATCTGGCCTCTACACAGCTCTTGTGGCTTCTTGAAGGAGAAAGCCTACCGCAATAAAACAGAAAATATAATGCAACTGTCATCAACCATCGTGGTTTTTTTCTTTCCAAGGATTGAAAGAAGATTTGCGTTGTCATAAATATGAATGTTTTCTCAAGATGGGCATATTGAGCAGGTTCTGCATATTAACTGAACATGCACACTTCATTAAATATTGCAATCTGCATTCACATTCTCTTATGGAATATTTTTAAGCCATTTCATTTTCAGCGTAAGACATATCATCAGAACCAATCAAAATCATTAATTTGTTTTCGGAAACTAATAATAATTAAATGGGACTCTTCTTCTTCTACTCAGCCCGCGTCTCCTTAGAATTGGAAGACTAGTTGATTAAATGGAATTCTACTGTTGTCAATTTAAAGCAAGAATGTTTATCAGCAAAAGGAACTAAAAAACAAAACAAAACACTATTCCACATAAATGAATTTTATAAAATAAAAATTCACATGTACATTTCAGAGCTCTCTGTCTCCTTCATCATTTCTTGTTTCCTTCCTGATGAAGGAGACAGAGAGCTCCGAAATGTATATATGAATCTTTATTTTATAAAATTCATTTATAAATAGTGGTTTCTTTTCTTCCTTTGCTGATATCCTAGTGTACACAGTTTTGGCTGTCGTATATTTTTATTAATATTTATCAAATTTCAATAATGCCTTATATAGCTTCAATAGTATACAAAGGAATTATTAAATTCTACACGATATATATCTAAAAATAAAATAGTCGATCTTTCAAATGTCATTTTTTCCTCCAAAGCTAAATAGTCGGCGAAAATTAAAGTAAAAAAAAAAAAAAAAAAAAAAAAAAAAAAAACGTTTTCATCTCACAAGTAAGAATCTTGAAGCATCAGGTCTGAACGAAGCAAGAAGAAAAAAAAATCAATTTTTCCCCTCTAAGATTCTCCATTCCGTTGTCCCTCAAGCAAACAGAAAAATTGAAAGACTTGTTAAAACTTAATTAATGCAAACATTTGCCGGTCCATAGTTTGTTATCTTAAGTAAATCCAGGCGTCACTAAAATTGAAAATAAAATTGAATTTGGTATCATGTGGGATCGTCAATAAATGACGTCGTTGACGAAGGCGGTGGAGGCGTTTCAAAATTCTTGATAAAGTGTAACGACAGGGGTAAAGAAGGAGTTCCGACTCCACTTGAGCGCTCCAAAACTATAGTACCCATTAAGCAAAGAACGCTTGCACTTTGGAGCCTTGATCCATTGAGATTGATGCTAATGAAGATCATTCAACCTTTCAATACATCGAATCCTTTGAAAACATTTTTTAAGGGCTACTTAAACGACTTAAATTTTAATTTGAAGTAATTATGGATTTTAGAAAATTATATTTTCCGAGAGAAAAATGGCATCAGAATTATCTTCTAACCACCTCTCTGCTATGCACATTTCCGCTGTTATCGCCCGCAGTTTTATGACACGACAATAACAAGTTGGACAGAAAGTTAATTAAAGGAAAAGTTAATTTTACCAGCACAATGTGAAAATTTAAAAAATGAAAACAGTCCAATGGCGGAAGCAGTTAGAAACTGCTATCTTCTGTTGAAAGAGTTCGCAATACTTTCTCCTCTTTATTAAACGAAAATCATCAACTAAGCTTTCGAGCGCATCATGCGCTCATCTACAGCTAAGAACACAAAAACACGTAAACAATTGTAAAATTTCAATTATCCGCCATTAGAGTATTTTTATTTTTAAATTTTCGTGTTGTGTTAGTCAACTTTTCCATTAATATTAATAAAATTATTTCACAACGATAACTTAATCTAGACCGACAGTTATTTGTTAATTGCAGAGATATCTATACCTCGCCCGATTATTATTTCGCCACAAATTGTCACCTGTCGTGGGTTATCCACGTCAGCCAAGATAGAAGAGCGCGCGCTGTTTATGAAAGACGGAACTTCGCGTATATGAGCAGTCATTCTTTATGATAAATTGCGGAAAAAATAAAATTTATCTACACATACCGATGGATGTCCACGGAAGATAACAGCACATAGATATAAACGTTGCATATACAATTATGTTGTTTTGCTCGGAATCATTTATCTTTCTCAGAAAAATTTGCAATTACCTAAATTTCATGTAATGTTTTAAAAAAGTTTCCTTCCCGCGCTTAATCTAGTAAATATAAACGCGATTGTTTGTGCGTACGTACTCTTTTTTTGATCAAAGTGTGCGTGTGTGTGTCTATGTGTGTCAAAGTGCGCTTTTTCATTATTTAACAAACTTCTCATTATTTCAAAAATTTTGCTTAAAAAGTCTGTAAAATTCTAGAGTGTTCAGAAACAATATGCATACTGTACAATTAACAATGCAAAAGAATATATATATTTTGAAATGAATTTTATATATTTTAAAAATACCAATTAATAAGATTTTGTGTTAAATGCTCTGAAGCTTTACATTTCAACCATACGCAGATATTTGGAAAGCGTGTTTCGCGGTCGCCGAGCACGACTTTCCTATTCTTTTGATTTGTAGACGTATTTCGACAAATATCAGAAAATGAATGAAAATGTAGCAGTATTTTACTTTTCTGTTTCCAACGGTGTAATTTATATATCCATACAATTAAAATTCGAATGTATTAGATGGTGCCTGAATATGTTTACTTTATAGCTTAGCAGCATTGTTGTCTATGGCAAATATCTCGACACTCCATTCAAAAGTAATTTAGTTCTCTTCAAAGAAAACTCGGTGCCGCGTTATAGACATTTTAATGAAGAACTTAGTTATTTTTTAATGGAAAACAATTGTCTTTTGACACGTTCAAAATCGGTTTGTATCTGAGTTTTCCATAAAATTATCGTTATTGCTTCTGCGTAAACAAACCACTTTAGCAAACGATTAGTGATCCTCTTCCACGTGATCAATTTGCTGCATTTTGAGTGTATTAATTTAGAAGACTCAGATATTTAAATTAAAAATAAATTTTTATTAATTCTCTAATATTCTATTTGCTTTTAGAGAATTATCCTTTTTTGCTTTGATAAAGGATAGGCTCTATCCGAAACGTCAGCTCTTTATTTGATTTTTTAGTTTTATTTTGAATATACTTATATATTTATTATTTTGTTATTTGTTAATTATTATTTAATTTTTCAGTTGTATTTGTTAACTATTTATTAATTTTTGAGGAATACTTGAACAATTTGTCCATTACAAATAAAAGATGCTAAATGGTAAACGCAAAATTGATAATGGAGGCCTCTGGCGATCGTTTCATGAACTAATTTAATCATTGACATTTTTTTTCATGGACAGGATGAGCTTTTAAAAACCGAATTACATAATATTCGAGAAATGTCAATGTTTAATGATTTCTAATAATTTATTCATGTGGTATCATTTTTTTCCAACTTCCCTTACCAAGGCGGATCTCTCTTGCCAAGCAGGAGAGGAAAGGCAAGAATCCCTTTTCTCGATTCAAAAATTGGCAGACTGAAAAAAAAATTGTAAAAGTTGAACCCGCTACTCAATAACTTGCCATTTTAAAGTTATTATTTAATTTTGATCATTTAATACCCTTCTCGGATTTTATAGCCAGCTCGGTGGCCGAGAGCGCTAAGGCGCAGGTCTTTTCGCTCTTGTGACGAGCGACTCGCGTGTTCGAATCCCGCTGAGGAATGAATGTTTGTGTTTGTCTCTTTACTAACAAGCTTGGAAGACCAAACAACGCCTCAATAGGCTCATTCCCTGGTAGACTAAATTTCCACAGTGGTTATTTAACATTCTTAACACCCAGCAAGTAAAAGAGGAATAGAAAAGAAGATCGGATTTTATACGTAGAAAAGTCATTTCGTAATGACAAAAGAATGCTTGTTTTCAATTTCGTGGACGCTTTTTACAAAAAAAGAAAACAGAACGTTTTTCCATATACTTTCCATAAAATACTTTGCAAACGATTCACACCTACAGAGAAAGAGAGAGAGCAGGAGGGAGAGAAGTGGTAAAGTGAGATCCAGGCTTTATATTCTATTTATCTTAATAATAGTTTATTTGTTTTTTGGAAAAATTACACAAACGAGCGAGAGAAAGAGACAATATATTCCACACAGATGCCAACGGTGTTAAACTGAACCGAGAGTCCAGGGCACAAGGCGGACGGGATCCGCAGAAGCCATTGCTTACTTTGCGGTGGCAGTGTCCACACGGTGGGTAGCCGCTGTTTAGTCTTGACACTTTAGTGACCAAACAAACAACACGATGATTAAATATTAATGACTCCTAATGTGCTATTCTTTTAGGCAATGGATGGCTTTTCCACTCATTTCTCCCACCCTTCTCTCCCTCCCTCTCTTCCTCCTTTCAAACACCTCCTTAAGACTGTGGACGACTAACTTCAAGAACAGTTTACTTTAATCTGTAAAGCTATTTCTTTTGCGTTATAAATTTTTATATTGATCTCCTAAAGTTTACTCAGCTTAAACGTTTTGTTTAATGTTCTATAAAATGATCGCGGTTAGCATTTCGACATTTAAATTCTTACGTATCCATTGGAGACTACTGTTAAAAATATATTTCTTGTCCATTTACATACATTTAGTTACACAATTTTTTATAATTTCTTATACATAGGCTAGGAATATATTCTACAGCATATGAAGAATCGCAGCCAACTGGATGTGTAAGTTTACTGTACGCTTTCTAATGCCATCAAATTAAAAAATATTTTGACTCTGTAAGTCCTTTCCGTCCCGTTACACAATTGTATCTAGAGCAGCTTTAAGAAGTTTACAATACGCCATTCCAAAACAAGATTAATCTTAAAGGAAAGTCAACCTTTTCTATATTACCCATCAGAAATGTAAATATTTCTCCTTAATAACTAGACATGGCTAGGAATTATAATTTTTGTCTTAAGAACGGCTGGGAATTTGTATTCCAAGACTTCTGTGATCGCGAATCATTAGAAACAGTTCCCTTTTCCTCTCAAATGGAAAGAACCTGTATGCATTTTTCTTCAAAGGTAAATCAGGATTTGGACTCTCTGTTAATCCCGATTTGTGTGGATAATTTCTGAAAAAAATTAATTGTATTGGGTGTGTAAATTAGTTTACATCGTTAGCTAACAGATGGCGTAACTAGCACAGATTTCAAGTAATTGAGAATGGCAATACGTGTATAAGAAAGATCTTGAAACAAGCTTTAATATACAGGGTTTCCAAAAAGTCTGGTAACATGGCAGATATCTCAAAGCTGCCAGGTAGGCGAGATCTGATGAGTGCGGTTTATAGGTAATAGAGGGGTGGGGAATTCACTGCCGCATTCAAATTTGACTTTGACCCCCAAATTTAAGGTCATTCATTTGCTAACTCGAAAAACTATTAAAGATAGAGAAAAATTTCCGATTGCTACCCTGTAGAGCAACGCCACATAATTCTAAAAACAATTTTTACTCACATTCTTCCCCTTGAAAGATTTTGAGAAAATGGGCTGGTTAGGTTGGCTTCACTGCAATTCAAATGTGGATTAAAAAAACCTCAGCATTGGATTACACTGAATATTAAAAAAAAAAATTGGGGGGGGGGGGGGTCAAAGTCAAATTTGAGTTCGGCAATGAATTCCCCACCCCCCTATTACCTATAAAGATGTGGTAGCTTTGAGATATCTGTCATGTTACCAGACTTTTTGGACACCCTGTATAATTATAATTAGTAATACATTTCCTTGAAATGTGAACATCATTCTTTTAGTTGCATTGTAAATGTCGAATTTTATGCTCAAAAAAAGCATATGCTGGAAGTATTTTTGCACTGTTAACATGTTAAAAAACCTATGCTAAAAATTTATTTATTTATTTATTTTTTCTGTAATATATAAAAACTTATGCTACAAAGTCACCGTTTGCTTGTGGGAGCGTATGGTGAAGCACATTGTGTGAACCACTGTATACAAGAAACGATTTCGACGTGCACCTTTTTTGGAAGCACTACTGGATGAAGATTCGTGCCAAACGGAAACAGAATTAGAAATGACATATCTCAACGTCTACATGCAATGGGAATGGTTCAAAAGCAAAGAAATTGGGTCCCACATGAATTGAGAGAAAGAGACATTGCAAAGTCTTTACCATATGGGAAATGCTTTTTCAAAAACACAAAAGAAGCACTTGGCTGGAATGTGTTACCTCGCCCGCCGTATTCACCAGACATCGCGCCATCTTTTTGTTTAGATCAAGATTTTGCAGACTCGTCTGGACACGGCCGAAAAGTTTAGGATCCTTCTCTTACTATTATATGCCACACGGAACATTACTTTCTCTTGCTTTTCAATAAGATAACGTCCGGCAACGTAGGCTACATCAGATTTGTCCAGGGATTATCTCCGTTCTTGCGATGGGAGAACAAGAAATATGCGGCATTGCGACAAAATAGCAGATCGCCTTGGCCAACTAGATCGCCAAATCGTTAATGAACATATTTTGAATGTGATGGGCGTTACATGTGACCATGAATTATCCCGCCAGTTGGAAATCACTACCAAGCCATCTCTCAGAATATCATTCAGTAACATTATGAATCTTTGCCAAGTCAGGTAACAATTTGTATCCAGACCGGAGGTGGACCAACGCCATATTGCTTTGCTCACCTATTCTAACCTAAATTTGTGTAACGCTTTCCGTTCTATAAATCACCCAAATGTCTGAAAGTCTAATCATTTCTTTTCTTCTATATATGGTTTTTCGAAGTACCAGTTTCATATCAATTGCGACTTCTTTGGTGCGATGACATTTTTTTTCAATGAGTTTATGTTAACGCTACTAAAACAAATTAAGCTCATCAGAATTATTTCGAGAAAAAAATGAATTCTTCTTATTAATTTAACCGTACCTTTAGTTCTTTTAAAAATAAAATAGTGCAAATGAAAGAAAAATATTCTTTAATTAACTAATATTTTTTATAATAAAGCTGTTAAAATGCTCACTTCTATCCAAGGATTAAAAAATGACATTTATTCTTCTTAAGTTTCCAAAAATAAGATTATATAAGAATTTCTAAAAACTAAATGAATTTTTTTTCAGTAAATCATCATCATAATTTTAATATTCTTTAAATTATGAAACAAAAAATAAATCAAGCTATTTAAGCAGTAAACTTTGGTTCAGATAAATCCCTAGGTACAACTGTAATGGGATTATTATTATTATTATTATTATTATTATTATTATTATTATTATACACAATCCCAGTGGAGTAAGAAAAAGGACAAATATTTTCACATTACATTCTTATTTGGACGATACCGTAAGGATTGAATATAAATTTGCTGTTTCCAAAGTAAATTATTAAAATGATGACAAGTAAGAACAGTTATTATTAGCGCATGTTCTAATAAAAGAACGAACATTCTGTGGTATTTTGGTCCATTTATCAATAAATTATAAGGGAAGTAGCATCTTCGAGGATTATAAACATTTTTGGCGACTTCAAATTTTTAACCGAACTCCGTCACTATCCAGACACAATTGATTTACATAAATTGATAACTCTTTTGCGAATAGTGCTTGCAAATTCTCTTAAATGCATTTATCGATAATGATGTCGAGTTATAAGTCGGACATATTTTTTAGACTGATGGACAAAAAAATTGTCATTTTTTTCTTTGTTATAAATGTTTAAAAACCCCATGGAAACTAAAGCATCGAATTTTATATCGAACTAAGCCCATTTTGCCAATCTCTTAACTTTTATGACGCTAGATTATGATACATAAATGTCTTACAATCAAAACGAAAAGTAACTGGAAAAAAAGAGGAACTAACCAAAGACAGAAGAAGGATAATACTAAATAGTGTTTTCTTTTTTTTTTAAATTTTTTATTTTTAAAAAAGGGTGGATCCGTTTAATGTGGATGAGATTATTGCCACCCTCTCAACTGCTAATGACTCCATTGCTTTTCCCCACCCCCTCTTGCCATATCTCTTCTGCTTGAGGCCTTTCTTCGCCGATATCTCCCCCTTAAAGGTTCCTTCCCTCTCATCCGCCGGTTTAATGGTTACGTCATAAGTCACTCTGAAGTAGATAAAAGCTGTGTAATGCCTCCCTTTGATTTGATACTGTCAAGAAAGCTCAGTCAGGCGAAGCGCTCAACAACTGCCGTAAAAGCTGTCTGTGGATTGAATAATCGCTAAACCCTTCTCTTTTATACATTTCGGCCAAGTATATAGGTAAAATAAAGTACTGAAATGCATT